>JAGDQO010001431.1:0-425818 GCA_018342035.1 Solanum appendiculatum
TAGGGATGTGGAGTCCAAAACCCTTCTTATAGAGTCGGTTCCGGTCGTAAATGAATTCCTTGATGTCTTTCCTAATGACCTTTCCGGTGTTCCTCCCGAAAGGGAAATAGATTTTGGCATAGACCTCCTCCCCGATACTCAACCCATTTCTATTCCCCCTTACCGTATGGCCCCGGCGGAGTTAAAGGAGTTGAAAGAACAATTGAGGGACTTGTTGGAGAAGGTTTTTATTAGGCCTAGCCAATCACCATGGGGTGCACCGGTGTTGTTTGTGAAGAAGAAAGATGGGTCCTTTAGGATGTGTATTGATTATCGGCAACTCAATAGGGTCACCGTCAAGAATAAATATCCTCTTCCTAGGATTGATGACTTGTTCGACCAATTGCAAGGGGCTAGCCACTTTTCTAAGATTGATCTTCGGTCTGGGTATCATCAAGTGAAGGTGAGGGAGGGTGACATTCCCAAGACAGCCTTCCAGACTAGGTATGGACATTATGAATTTGTGGTCATGTCCTTTGGGTTGACCAATGCACCGGCTACCTTCATGGACCTAATGAATAGGGTCTTTAAACCCTACCTTGATTCCTTTGTTGTGGTTTTCATTGATGATATTTTAATCTATTTGCATAGTGAGGAAGAACATATGGGTCACTTGAGGGTTGTGTTGCAAAGATTAAGAGAGGAGAAGTTGTATGCCAAGTATGAAGAGTGTGAATTTTGGTTGAGGGAGGTTGCCTTCCTAGGTCATGTGGTGTCGGGGGATGGTATTAAGGTAGACCCTAAGAAGACCGATGTGATTAGAAATTGGCCTAGGCCATTGACCCCGTCGGATAATAGGAGCTTCTTGGGCTTAGCGGGTTACTACCGGAGATTTGTGAATGGGTTTTCTTCTATTGCTTCTCCCATGACTAAGTTGACACAAAAGAAGGCAAAGTTTGAGTGGACCGACGAGTGCGAAAGGATTTTTCAAACCTTGAAAGATAAACTTGTGTCCGCTCCTATATTGTCACTACCGGATGGGCTTGAAGGATTTGTTGTGTATTGTGATGCTTCTAGAGTTGGCTTGGGTTGTGTCCTAATGCAAAATGGTAAGGTGATAGCCTATGCTTCTAGACACCTCAAAGTGCATGAAAAGAACTATCCTACGCATGATCTTGAATTAGCCGCGGTGGTGTTTGCTTTAAAGATTTGGCGTCATTATTTGTATGGGGTACATGTTAATGTGTTCACCGATCATAAGAGCCTCCAATATGTCTTCAACCAAAAAGATCTCAACTTGAGACAAAGAAGGTGGCTAGAATTTCTTAAAGATTATGATATGAGTGTGCATTATCATCCGGTAAAGCTAATGTGGTGGCGGATGCTTTGAGTAGGGTGTCTATGGGTAGCCTAGCTCATGTTGATATTGGTGATAGGGAAATGGCTAGGGAGGTACATCGGTTGGCTAGGTTGGGGGGTTAGGTTGGAAGAGGTTGGTAATGGTGGTTGGTCTGTTGTTGATGGTGCTAGGTCTCCTTGGTTGATGAGGGTGATAGCCAAAACAGATCTTGATTCCTTCCTTGTTTGGAATGAAGGCCTTGGTGAAAGGAGAGCAGGTTGGAAGTTTTCTCCCAAGGGGGAGATTGGTGCCCTTAGGTACCAAGGTAGGTTGTGTGTGCCTTGTGTTGATGGTTGAGGGAGAAAATTCTTGAGGAGGCTCATAATTCTTCCTACTCCATCCACCCCGGTTCCACCAAAATGTATAGAGATTTGAGGGATGTGTATTGGTGGAGAGGCATGAAGAAGGACATTGCCAAATTCGTCTCCGGTTGTCATAGTTGTCAACAAGTCAAGGCCGGGTGGTCTAACCAAGACATAGAGATTCCTACTTGGAAGTGGGAAGAAATTAATATGGATTTTATAGTTGGTTTACCCAAGACTAGAAAAGGTTTTGATTCTATTTGGGTGGTGGTTGATAGGATGACAGAATCGGCTCATTTTCTACCGGTAAAGACAACATATGGGGCGGAAGATTATGCAAGGTTATATATTCATGACTTGGTAAGGTTGCATGGATTCCTCTATCCATCATATCGGACCGTGGTACTCAATTTACTTCACACTTTTGGAAGTTTTTTCAAAGGGGTCTAGGTACGAGAGTTAAGCTTACTACGGCCTTTCACCCGCAAACGGATGGACAAGCCGAAAGAACTATCCAAACACTTGAGGATATGTTTAGGGCTTGTGTATTGGAGCTTAAGGGTAGTTGGGATGATCATCTTCCATTGATTGAGTTTGCCTATAACAATAGCTATCATTCTAGCATCGGTATGGCTCCTTTTGAGGCTCTCTATGGGAGGCGTTGTAGATCACCGGTTGGGTGGTTTGAGGTTGGTGAAGTGGCCTTGTTAGGACCAGACCTAGTTATGGAGGCTCTTGAGAAGGTTAGGTTGATTAGAGAAAGGTTGAAGATGGCCCAAAGTCGCCAAAAGTCCTATGCCGATGTGAGGAGAAGGGCTCTTGAATTCCGAGTTGGTGATTGGGGTTATTTGAAGGTGACACCCATGAAGGGTGTGGTTCGTTTTGGTAAGAAGGGCAAGTTGAGCCCAAGATACGTGGGTCCTTATAAGGGGATGAGGAGAATTGGCAAGGTAGCTTATGAGTTGAATGCTGCGAGATGGATTTGGTTCATCCTCGCCGTATTTTATGTGTCTTGTTGATGGAAGTGTGTGGGTTGTCCGAATGCCATTGTGTCTCTTGAATTGTTGTGGGTGTTGTTGAAGATATTTTGACCTATGAAGAGGTTCCGCGTCCAGATTTAGCAATAGACAAGTGAAGAGGTTGAGAAACAAAGATGTGTTCCATTAAAGTCCTTTGGAGAATCAACAAGTTGGAAAGTGCTACTGGTGAGGCCGAAGCGACATGCAAAGGCGATATCCTTATCTTTTCCACTCCACTCGAGCCTAAGTATTGATCTAAAGCCCTTTATAAAAGTCTCAGGTCTTAAGTCGCCCCCATTGTCATTGCATACATTCTATGTTTAAGTTGACCAAGTTCATTGTGGTTTTACAACTATATTTGAGGTTTTGAAATAAGGTAAGTGGCATTGTTGCATCCTTATGTGGGCTTGAAATTGCCATGTTTGTGTCTCTCATGTACGTTTTCTTTAACATTTCGGGGAGAATTGTTCCCAGGGGAGAATATTGAAAACGCCCCAAAAATGCCCGAAAATGTGCTTCGGGAACACCTATAATTGTAATTTCCATATATCTCAAAATCCGTGCATGATTTCGGAAATTAGACTTCATATTCTTGTTTGTGGGGTCAAATTGAGTGGGAAATGGGTCTAACCAAAATTTTAGAGCAACCGTATCAAAATTCGAAAATCGCAAAAATTGCGATTTGGAGGGTCAACTTTAAAGGGGCATATCTCTTAGCACACAAAGAACTGGAAGGGCTGCAACCTATCAAATTAAAGCTCTTTGAGTTAGCTTTCCAACGCATTTGGTTTCACCTTAGTCCGAGTTAGGATGAGGGAGTTATGACCATTTTCGTAAAACCTGTCTGTGCAGATTTTGCAATTTCCAGTGAGCTTTTTTTTTAGGCGGGTTGGAGACATTTTTTTATAAAAAGGGGATATGTCCCATACTTAGTCATTTTTCTTAACTCCAAAAACACTCTCTAAGCCCTCTCCAAAAATTCCCAAGATCTTCAACCAAATTCAAGCATCTCAAGCTCTAATTCCGGATTCAAGACGCAATACATCAAGGCTTTCGAATTTCTCTCATTCCATCTTCATTCAAGGATTCTCCACAAAGTTGAGGTATGTGGGTTTGGATTGTGGAAACCTTCTTTCCACAAGTCCAACATTTACCTCTATTTCTACTTCAAGTTAGGGTCCATTATGATTATTTATGAATCTTGAATTATGAATTACTACTACACACCCTTTTATGGTCCATTTTGCTTATTATCATGAAATGGAATTATTATGTGATGTTTATTGTTTACATTCTTCCATGATCAAATTATGAAGGTTGATATATATATGTATGTTGTTGGTGGGCTGATTTATATGGATTTTGGAATTGGTTGGACTTAGTATTCTTGAAATACATGATTTCATTTACATGAACAATTGCCCACCATGTGTTTGATAAAATGCCCATTTATAGAATTCTTAGGAAAGGGAAGGTCCAAGGTACGTCCTATGAGTCGGATGGTTATTTAATTACTGAAATGATGATGAAATGGACACATGTATATGATTTTCTCTATATAAGTGTTGTGAGTCGACCAAGCCTAGTACGGGGGTAGTAGGCCCGTATAACCGTATCGAGGGGTTGGTACCTTGGTTGCCTAGTACGGGGGGTAGTAGGCCCGTATAACCGTATCGAGGGGTTGGTACCTTGGTTGCCTAGTACGGGGGGTAGTAGGCCCGTATAACCGTATCGAGGGGTTGGTACCTTGGTTGCCTAGTACGGGGGGTAGTAGGCCCGTATAACCATATCGAGGGGTTTGTACCTTGGTCCCTAGCTCGGGGGTGGTAGGCCCGTGTAACCATATTGAGGGGTTTGTACCTCTTTCGCCTCTCCAAGGGGGTGGTAGGCCTTGGAAATACTATATTGATGGTCACTCGCCACACATGTACTACTTCCCACTAAATATGATTTTTATGTAAGCATCATTATACATATCATTTCATTAATATGCTATTTATCGGGTATGATTACGCATTTTTCCTATGATGTCCATCTAATGTAGCATTGCATTTCATCCCATATACTTAGTACATTCAAATGTACTAACGCATACTCTATGCCTACATGATGTCACCATGTAGGGACCGGAGCACCGCTTGACCATCCTTCTCCGCGTGGCTAGTACGATTTTCTATAGTGGTTATTGGTGAGTCCTCCATTTCGGGGACGTTGCTCATGATCTTTTGCTATGTATAAAACTTTCCTTTCTAGTTATGTATTGACTATGAGGGTGAGCCCGGTAGTTTGTCTTGGCCCCCGCTAAGTACTCATGTTTAGAGGTGGTGTTGGACAAGTTGTGTATTATGCTTGAGCTTGACTCATCTATGGTATTTATGTATCATTTCTTTTTTTTGCTCCCTTAGTCCCGTTTTCCCCCTTGATTATGCTTATCGTTTATGGTCATTTAATTGCTTCCGCGACCAAGGATGTGTAATGATACGCTATGAGGCTTGTTTGGAGTTCCTTCGGGTTCCCCATTCGCCGGTCACATCTAGGCCCTAGGCTTGGGTCGTGACAAACTTGGTATCAGAGCACTAGGTTGAATGATCCTCGAAGTCCAAGACACCGCGTTGATTAGAGTCCGATTCATGGTTGTGTTGTGCACCACAACTATGAGTAGGAGGCTATGAGACGTTTTAGGAAATGTTTCCCTTCTCCATGTTCTAAGTCGTGCCGTAGAGTTGAATTAAGTTTTTCCCTAACGGTTGTTCTTTGCTATGCTAGATCATGTCTAATACAAGAGGAAGATGAGCCCGCGCACCCGAGGAACAACCGACCAATGGGGATCTTCGGGATGCCCTTACTTTATTTGCACAAGCTATGGCTAATCAAGCCAACCACGGGACCCAAGCCCCTCAGGCTCCTACCCCGGCATCTCGGGTGAGAGACTTCGTGCGGATGAATCCCCCCGAATTCTATGGGTCTAAGTTAGATGAAGACCCTCAAGAGTTCATTGATGAAGTCCACAAGATATTAGCTATCATGGGTGTGAGGTCAGAAAATAAGGCGGAGTTGGCGGCCTACCAACTAAAAGGAGTGGCCCAAATATGGTACAACCAATGGGAGAAAGAGAAGGGGGCAAACTATATGGTGCCTTGGGAAGAGTTCAAAACGGCTTTCCTTAATCGATTCTTTCCTCTAGAGCTTAGGGAAGCCAAATTGGTGGAGTTCATGAATTTAAAACAAGGATCTATGAGTGTGAGGGAGTATGCCCTCAAGTTTAACCAACTTTCAAGATAAGCTCCACACTTGGTTGCATGCATACTATGCTTCTATTGATTGTAGACCCGTAGGGGTCAAGTTCCAATCCCAAGTGAACCCATTCTTGAGTGGGGCAAAGCCAAAATTTGTGGTAGTCAAGGGTAGATTCATCTCTTTGCATTAAAGCCCGTAAGTTGACTCTAAGGGTGTCTCTATCACCTTGTGAGGGTAGGGATGTGGATGAGTTTCCAAAAAACCCTTCATAGAGTCGGTTCCGGTCGTAAATGAAATGTCCTTGATGTCTTTCCTAATGACCTTCCCGGTGTTTTCCTCCAGAAGGGAAATTAGATTTTGGCATTAGACCTTCCTCCCCGATACCAACCATTTCTTATTCCCCCTTACCGTATGGCCCCGGCGGAGTTAAGGGAGTTGAAAGAACAATTGAGGGACTTGTTGGAGAAGGGTTTTATTAGGCCTAGCCAATCACCATGGGGTGCACCGGTGTTGTTTGTGAAGAAGAAAGATGGGTCCCTTAGGATGTGTATGGATTACCGGCAACTCAATAGGGTCACCGTCAAGAATAAATATCCTCTTCCTAGGATTGATGACTTGTTCGACCAATTGCAAGGGGCTAGCCAATTCTCTAAGATTGATCTTCGGTCCGGGTATCATCAAGTGAAGGTGAGGGAGGGTTGACATTCCAAGACAGCCTTCCGGACTAGATGGACATTATGAATTTGTGGTCATGTCCTTTGGGTTGACCAATGCGCCGGCTACCTTCATGGACCTAATGAATAGGGTCTTTAAACCCTACCTTGATTCCTTTGTTGTGGTCTTCATTGATGATATTTTAATCTATTCGCATAGCGAGGAAGAACATATGGGTCACTTGAGGGTTGTGTTGCAAAGATTAAGAGAGGAGAAGTTGTATGCCAAGTATGAAAAGTGTGAATTTTTGTTGAGGGAGGTTGCCTTCCTAGGTCATGTGGTGTCGGGGGATGGTATTAAGGTAGACCCTAAGAATACCGATGTGATTAGAAAATTGCCAGGACCATGCCTCACCTGGTGGTTACTACCGGAGATTTGTGAATGGGTTTTCTTCTATTGCTTCTCCCATGACTAAGTTGACACAAAAGAAGGCTAAGTTTGAGTGGACCGACGAGTGCAAAAGGAGTTTTCAAACCTTGAAAGATAAACTTGTGTCCGCTCCTATATTGTCACTACCGGATGGGCTTGAGGGATTTGTTGTGTATTGTGATGCTTCTAGAGTTGGTTTGGGTTGTGTCCTAATGCAAAATGGTAAGGTGATAGCCTATGCTTCTAGACAACTCAAAGTGCATGAAAAGAACTATCCTACGCATGATCTTGAACTAGCTGCGGTGGTGTTTGCTTTAAAGATTTGGCGCCATTATTTGTATGGGGTACATGTCGATGTGTTCACCGATCATAAGAGCCTCCAATATGTCTTCACCCAAAAAAGATCTCAACTTGAGACAAAGAAGGTGGCTAGAATTTCTTAAAGATTATGATATGAGTGTGCATTATCATCCCGGTAAAGCTAATGTGGTGGCGGATGCTTTGAGTAGGGTGTCTATGGATAGCCTAGCTCATGTTGATATTGGTGATAGGGAAATGGCTAGGGAGGTACATCGGTTGGCTAGGTTGGGGGTTAGGTTGAAAGAGGTTGGTATTGGTGGTGTGGTCGTTGTTGATGGTGCTAGGTCTTCCTTGGTTGATGAGGTGATAGCAAAACAAGATCTTGATTCTTCCTTGTTTGAATTGAAGGCCTTGGTGAAAGAGGGCAAGGTGGAAGTTTTCTCCCAAGGGGGAGATGGTGCCCTTAGGTACCAAGGTAGGTTGTGTGTGCCTTGTGTTGATGGTTTTGAGGGAGAAAATTCTTGAGGAGGCTCATAATTCTTCCTACTCCATCCACCCCGGTTCCACCAAAATGTATAGAGATTTGAGGGATGTGTATTGGTGGGGAGGCATGAAGAAGGACATTGCCAAATTCGTCTCCGGTTGTCATAGTTGTCAACAAGTCAAGGCCGAACATCAAAGGCCGGGTGGTCTAACCCCAGACATAGAGATTCCTACTTGGAAGTGGGAAGAAATTATATAGGATTTTTTAGTGGCGTATTTACCCAAGACTAGAAAAGGTTTGGATTTTATTGGGTGGTGTTGATAGGATTGACAAAAAATCGGCTCATTTTCTACCGGTAAGACACATTATGGGGGGGAAGATTATGCAAGGTTATATATTCATGACTTGGTAAGGTTGCATGGGATTCCTCTATCCATCATATCGGACCGTGGTACTCAATTTACTTCACACTTTTGGAAGTCTTTTCAAAGGGGTCTAGGTACGAGAGTTAGCTTTCTACGGCCTTTCACCCGCAAACGGATGGACAAGCCGAAAGGACTATCCAAACACTTGAGGATATGCTTAGGGCTTGTGTATTGGAGCTTAAGGGTAGTTGGGATGATCATCTTCCATTGATTGAGTTTTCCTATAACAATAGCTATCATTCTAGCATCGGTATGGCTCCTTTTGAGGCTCTCTATGGGAGGCATTGTAGATCACCGGTTGGGTGGTTTGAGGTTGGTGAGGTGGCCTTGTTAGGACCAGACCTACTAGTTATGGAGGCTCTTGAGAGGTTAGGATGATTAGAGAAAGGTTGAAGATGGCCCAAAGTCGCCAAAAGTCCTATGCCGATGCGAGGAGAAGGGCTCTTGAATTCCGAGTTGGTGATTGGGTTTATTTGAAGGTGACACCCATGAAGGGTGTGGTTCGTTTTGGTAAGAAGGGCAAGTTGAGCCCAAGATACGTGGGTCCTTATAAGGTGATGAGGAGAATTGGCAAGGTAGCTTATGAGTTGGAATTGCCTAGCGAGATGGATTTGGTTCATCCGGTATTTCATGTGTCTATGTTGAGGAAGTGTGTGGGTGATCCGAATGCCATTGTGTCTCTTGATGTTGTGGGTGTTGTTGAAGATAATTTGACCTATGAAGAGGTTCCGGTCCAGATTTTAGATAGACAAGTGAAGAGGTTGAGAAACAAAGATGTGGCTTCCATTAAAGTCCTTTGGAGAAATCAACAAGTTGAAAGTGCTACTTGGGAGGCCGAAGCGGACATGCAAAGGCGATATCCTTATCTTTTCCACTCCACTCGAGCCTAAGGTATTGATCTAAGCCCTTTATAAAATCTCAGGTCTTAAGTTCAGCCCCCATGTCATTGCATACATTCATGTTTAAGTTGACAAGTTCATTGTGGTTTTACAACTATGTTGAGGTTTTGAAATAAGGTGTAAGTGCATTGTTGCATCCTTATGTGGGCTGAAATTGCCATGTTTGTGTCTCTCATGTACGTTTCTTTAACATTCGGGGACGAATGTTCCCAAGGGGGAGATATTGAAACGACCCCAAAAATGCCCGAAAATGTGCTTCGGAAACACCTATAATTGTAATTTCCATATATCTCAAAATCCGTGCATGATTTCGGAAATTCGACTTCATATTCTTATTTGTGGGGTCAAATTGAGTGGGAAATGGGTCTAACCCCAAATTTTAGAGCAACCGTATCAAAATTCGAAAAATCGCAAAAATTGCGATTTGGAGGGTCAACTTTAAAGGGGCATATCTCTTAGCACACAAGGAACTGGAAGGGCTTCAACCTATCAAATTAAATCTCTTTGAGTTAGCTTTCCAACGCACTTGGTTTCACCTTAGTCCGAGTTAGGATGAGGGAGTTATGACCATTTTCGTAAAACCTGTCTGTGCAGATTTGCAATTTCCAGTGAGCTTTTTTTTTAGGCGGGTTGGAGACGTTTTTTTATAAAAAGGGGATATGTCCCATACTTAGTCATTTTTCTTAACTCCAAAAACACTCTCTAAGCCCTCTCCAAAAATTCCACCAAGATCTTCAACCAAATTCAAACATCTCAAGCTCTAATTCCGGATTCAAGACTCAATCTCAAGCTTCGATTCTCCATTCCAATCTTCATCAAGGATTCTCCAAAGTTGAGGTATGTGGGTTTGATTGTGGAAACCTTCCTTTCCACAAGTCCAACCATTTATCCTCTATTTCTACTTCAAGTTTATGGGTCCTTATGATTATTTATGAATTCTTGAATTATGGAATTACTACTACACACCCTATTATGGTCCATTTTGCATATTATCATGAAATGGAATTATTATGTGATGTTTATGGTTTACATGCTTCCATGATCAAATTATGAAGGTTGATATATATATGTATGTTGTTGGTGGGCTGATTTATATGGATTTTGGAATTGGTTGGACTTAGTATTCTTGAAATACATGATTTCATTTACATGAACAATTGCCCACCTTGTGTTTGATAAAATGCCCATTTATAGAATTCTTAGGAAAGGGAAGGTCCAAGGTACGTCCTATGAGTCGGATGGTTATGTAATTACTGAAATGATGATGAAATGGACACATGTATATGATTTTCTCTAAATAAGTGTTGTGAGTCGACCAAGCCTAGTACGGGGGGTAGTAGGCCCGTATAACCGTATCGAGGGGTTGGTACCTTGGTTGCCTAGTACGGGGGGTAGTAGGCCCGTATAACCGTATCGAGGGGTTGGTACCTTGGTTGCCTAGTACGGGGGGTAGTAGGCCCGTATAACCGTATCGAGGGGTTGGTACCTTGGTTGCCTAGTACGGGGGGTGTAGGCCCGTGTAACCATATTGAGGGGTTTGTACCTCTTTCGCCTCTCCAAGGGGGTGGTAGGCCTTGGAAATACTATATTGATGGTCACTCGCCACACATGTACTACGTCCCACTAAATATGATTTTTATGTAAGCATCATTATACATATCATTTCATTAATATGCTATCTATTGGGTATGATTACGCATTTTTCCTATGATGTCCATCTAATGTAGCATTGCATTGCATCCCATATACTTAGTACATTCAAATGTACTAACGCATACTCTATGCCTACATGATGTCACCATGTAGGGACCGGAGCACCGCTTGACCATCCTCCTCCGCGTGGCTAGTACGATTTTCTATAGTGGTTATTGGTGAGTCCTCCATTTCGGGGACGTTGCTCATGATCTTTTGCTATGTATAAAACTTTTCCTTTCTAGTTATGTTTTGACTATGAGGGTGAGCCCGGTAGTTTGTCTTGGCCCCTGCTAAGTACTCATGTTTAGAGGTGGTGTTGGACAAGTTGTGTATTATGCTTGAGCTTGACTCATCTATGGTATTTATGTATCATTTCTTTTTTTGCTCCCTTAGTCCCGATTTCCCCCTTGATTATGCTTATCGTTTATGGTCATTTAATTGCTTCCGCGACCAAGGATGTGTAATGATACGCTATGAGGCTTGTTTGGGGTTCCTTCGGGTTCCCCATTCGCCGGTCACATCTAGGCCCTAGGCTTGGGTCGTGACATGGTCACTCCTGTTTCTTGGTGCACATGCACTAGCTGATCTGGTGAAAGGATGACCGATTCCTATTTCTGGTCTTGTGTTGGCCAGTTTCATGACTTGCTGTCTTGGCCCTCTTGTTGCGAAACTCTTCTCTGTCTTTAACTTATCTTCCTCAACCTTCTGCATATGAATCATGTGCCTGGCTATGTGTATGTCACCTATCAACATAGCTATCTTACCTTTCTTACTCGATAAACGGGATAGCCCGGACACGAACAAACTCATCCTACTCCTCATATCCGCCACCATCTCAGGAGCATATCGAGATAGCTAAGTAAACTTGAGGTTGTACTCATGCACACTCATAGTTTCCTGTTTCAGATTTAAGAACTCCCTCCCCTTAGCTTCCCTTAGCTCTCAAGGAAAGAAACGCTCCAAGAAAGCATTCTCAAATATAGCCTGGCTCAAAAGTGGTGCTCCCTCTTCCCTCCTCTTCTTCCATTGATAGTACCATATCCTAGCAACCCCTTTGAGCTGATATGAGGCTAACTCCACATGCTCTAAATTAGCAATATGCATGACCTTAAACACTTTCTAAAGCTCCTCCACAAAGTTCTTCGGATCCTCAGTGATCTTCGACCCTGTGAACTCTGGGGTATTCATCCTCAAAAACTCACGAATTCTGGACGTATCAGCCACATCCTGACAACCCATTCCTTGTTAACCAACCTGATTTGCCACAACATGAGTCAGCATCTGAATAGCATTCCTGAACTCAGCATTGGTGACATCACCCTAAGAGGGTTGCACTTCTGGTGCATTGGGAGCTTTTTAACCTTGAGGATTAGCATTCCTCCTAGAAGGACGTCCTCGAACAGCTCTTCGATGAGGCATGATCTAAAAAGACACGCGTAAGCACAAGTTAGAAGAAAATTTTATGGAGTTGAACTCTATCGCATGAACAGGAGTAAGAAGAAAGTGAAAAGTTCCTAAATGTCGTAGCTTCCTCATTATAGATGTGTCGCGAGTGAAAAGTTCCTAAATGTCGTAGCTTCCTCATTATAGATGTGTCGCGCTTCACACCGATAAGAACTCTACTAGACACGGCTTCATAGACACCCTAGGACTCTTGAACTATATGCTCTGATACCAAGTTTATCACGCCCCGAGCCTACACCCTGGACGTGGCCGGCACTCGAGAACTATTGTTGATCCCTAGCAAACCCTTGGCCTGGCTGACTACTTAATGGAATACTTACTCAACCAATGATAGGCTCAAAACAAAATTAAATCCGTTAAACTCAAATACTCATCTCATAAAGTCTGAAAAATACTCAATAGCAATACTTATAGTTTGTAAAACCACTCAAAAGAAAGTAAATACAGAGAGACACCTCGACTTTGTTTATCTATGAAGCCTCTACAATTGAAGAAGGATGTCGGGATAAGACTCACGGCATCTCAAAACTACTAACTAGAAAGTAAATGTGAAGTCCTCCAGAATGCAAGGAGGCTCACCAAATGCTGCATGAAGTGCAAATTGATCTCAACAAAGCGCCTGTTAATGATCTTGAACACCTGTATTTGCATCATAAAAAGATGCAGGTCTAATGACATCAATACATTGAATGCACGAGTATGTAATATAGCTGAAGCGAAATAACTGAAGGAAAAGACTGCAATAGATAAAATACACTCAAGCTGAATGTAAAGAAATAAAGGAGTTAAATAATTTAAAGCTTTACAAAATACTTACTCATCTCTGAACTCAACATAATAAGTGATATATTAAAATACATTTTAAATCTAATTGGGAGATTCTCTAACCGATAACCATCATTATGAGCTACGTGATGATACAACGTCTTCCCCATGCTGCCAGAACTGTCCTATACCGTGTCGGGGTATAGAACCTCTCAACTAAGTGGATCCACTAAGTAATACGGATTCATCTAAAAAGTATGATAATCCTTGAGAGAGTCTACATGTCATAATTACATGTCTTAATTTACACTCCAAACTAAAGTAAGTTTAAGAGGAAAGTTCAAGAGGTCTTGTTGAGTCGTTTTGAGAATTCTTTTGTAATTAACAATGGTTTTGAGCTAAGTCTTGAGAAAGTAAATATGAGAATGAGAAGAGTTGTATTTATGATTGAATAAAAGAGTATAAGGAAACTAAGTATTCCCAAGTGTAACACTTTTATATTTAAAAGAGAGAAACATTGATTTCTAAATGAATTATGAGTACAGAGATACTTCAGAGCAGTTACCTCTTTTAATAGGATCTTTTGAGTAATTACCTCAAATTGAGAAAAGAGAATGTTTTTTAAACATTGAGCATGAGTATATATATTTATTGGGAGTAGTATTGAGCGCCGATATGGGGGAGAGTTCAGACAACTCACAGCCTCCATAAACCATGTATGCCAACATGGGTAAAGGATTCATACTTTTTAGATGATTTCCTTAGTGCCTTCGGGCAGAGCTTAGTGGATCCACTTAGTTGAGAGGTTCTATACCCCGGCAAGGTATAGAACAGTTCTGGTAGCGTGGGCGAGACGTTGTATCATCACGTAGCTCATAGTGATGGTTGTCGGTTAGAGAAACTCCCAAATAGAGTAAAGAGTATTTTCATTATACTTTCGCATATAATCTTCTTTGAGTTATTATATTATACTTTGTGGAGCTTAAAATGATATTATCTCTATTTATATTTTACGTCGAGTTGAGTTGAGTTGAGTTGAGTCGAGTTGAGTTGAGTATTTCTTTCAGCCTGGTCAGTTCAGTGTATGTTTTTATTGCATCCTTTCGGTAAGAGTTTAAATAAGTTTTTCTATCATGATCTATATTATATTTCAGTTGAGTTGCTGCCAGAGTTTCAGTTCAGTTATTTTGTTATTCAGCTATATTACATAATCGTACATTTAATGTAGTGACGTCATTCGACCTGCATCTTTTAATGATGCAGATACAGGTACTTAGGATCATCAACAGGAGTTCCATTGAGATCACTTCATCCGCTTCTCAGCTTTTGAGTAAGGCATCCTTGGTTCCGGAGGACTCCAGTTATTTAGGTTGTCAGTAGTAGCTCTTTGAGGTGTCATGGGTCTTGTCCCGATATCCTTCCTTAATAGTAGAGGCTTCATAGATAGACAGAGTCGAGGTGTTCCTCAACATTTACTTTCTTTTGCGTTGTTTTATAAACTATAAGTATTGCTATTAAGTATTTTCCTGACTTTATGAGTTGAGTATTTGAGTTAAATGGATTTCATTCGGTTTTAAGCTTATTATTGCTTGAGTTAGTTTTCCGCTTGTAGTTAGCCAGGATGAGGGTTCGCTTGGAGACCAGCAATGGTTCTCGAGTGCTAGCCACGTCCAGGGTGTAGGCTCGGGTCGTGACAAAATATTTCTTTTGTAAGTATTTTTCTTGAAGAAGTACTTCAATTCTTCTCCAAGAAGTCAAAAATGTAAAACCTTGTTGTCGTACTGTTTATTTAAACATTTAATAGGAGTACTTGCATAAGTTTTACCGGATTGTTTGATGGAGTATCTATTATAGTATCTTTTAATTTTAAACCTAATCAATTAAAGGCTAATCAAAGAGCAAATACCCAAAGTCGTCCAGTTACTAGAGGCCTAGGACCTAGGTTGTATTTATATTTCAAAAATGTTATAAAATATATTTATATATTAAATTTAACATATTGTTAATATATAAAATATATTTACATACATATAAGATTATTCGGTTCGATTCGAGATTTTTTTGGTTATTTTTATAAATTAAAAAGACCATCCCAATTATTCTGGACGGTTATACACTTACATAAAAGTCCACGATTTTATTGAAAAAATAATATAAATCGGTTCGGTACAGTTAGATTCGCTGGGTTTTTCATATTCTTTTGACACCCCTACTACCACCAGATATACATTTTAACTCTTAGAGCCTATTTGGCTTGCTACTAAAAACTACTTATTTTTATATTCACTTTTTAAAAATAGCTTTTCAAGAAAATGCTTTCGAAAAAAAAATAATTTGTGTTTGGCTAATTCATTTGAAAAGTGCTTTTGAGAAGCAAATTGTGTTTGGCTAATCTTTTTTTTTTAAATGTTTTTGAGAGTCAAATTATGAAAAATGACAAGTGTCAATGTACTTTTAATATTAAGATTATTTTATAGAGAGAAAATATTTTAAATATCTATTACAATAAATTTAATTAATTTCTCATTTTAATTAAATTAAAATGTACATATTCAAATTTTCAATCAATATTATACAAAGATAAATTAATTAATTAATTAATTATTAATATAATATTAACATATTGATTTAAATATAATTAAAACTATCAAGAAAAATAATTTAAAAATCATTCCACAAATTAAATCACTACATTTGAAAAATAATATTGTTTTCTTAAAAATCATTCTACATAAATTTTCTTTTTTTTAATCCTGCAAAAATATTGTTGTTACCTTTATTTCTAATTCTGTAAAATAATATATAAAATATAAAATAATAATATATAAACGTAAAATAAAATTAAAAAAATAAAATTCTTGAATGAAACTTAAGCAAGCTTATGAGATATGCTAATTAATTAATAAGGAATATATTGGTAAATATGTATATATGGAAGGGGTATTTTAGTCTTCAAAAAAATAATTTTCTGCTTCTACTTCTACTTTTTTTAAGAAGCAGAAATTTTTAACTTCTTTCCAACAGCAGAAAAACTGCTTCTGCTTCTATTTAAAAGCAGTTTTAAGTATTTGACAAGCGCTAATTTTTTCCAAAAAGGTGTTTTTTCTCAAAAAAGAATACTTTTGGCTTCCCAGCAGCAATGCCAAACAGACTCTTAGTTGTATAATTTTAGCATTTGCATAAATCAATCAATACAAATTTAATTCACTACAATTTTCGTGTATTTTTTTTTAAAAAAAACAATTGATATAAATACAATGAGTGATTCGTGGAATTTTTTCTTTGATTTGTGGGATTATGCAAGATTCATAGGATTTTTTCCAAAACTTCCGCGTCTATCTTTAATTAATTTGTGAGTTCTATTTGTATAAATATTTAATAATCATGTGAGATATACAAATCGTGACCTGGTTTGCTACTCTCAAACTATAGCTACGTTATGTGATTAGCAAACTTTAGCTATATTTACATCATTATGTTTCAAGTCATTGCTATTTTTGAAAGTTTCTCTTTTAAAAATTGAATATAATTATAGAGAGGGGAAAATGTGCTAATTAATGAGTTCCTAAATTTTAGCTTACTTAATAAATATCTCTAATAACTATTTCTATCTTCCTTCTGCGAATTAAGCCTAAATATGATTTTTTTTTTTAAATCACATTCAAATACGATAAGACAGATTGAATATAATTGAAGAGATAAGAAAAAATTGTTCATCAATTGATTTCTAAATTTTTGCACACTTATCTTCTTTCTTTTTTTGAACTAAGCTTAAATACGAAAAATCCACACCCAAATACGAAAAAAATCAGTTTATACTAAAATAAATTTAATATGTTATAATTTTTAATTAAAATTTTATTTTAGTAAATATCAAAATATATAATTATGACTTATGTTTCTCTTTGTGCAAATACCTTTGGATACTTTCTCGAATTGGAGTTTAAGTGGTCTCGTGGGCTTTAGCAGTCCATAGCTTCATAAGGCTTATGGGCTAGACATAACACACAACTCCTATGGGCTATATCCAGTAGTTCCTGAAAATCAAGAATTTGTATGTAGGAAATAGGAATTATGAAGTAAAGTTACTAGTAAAGTCGAGAATTCTTCAAATATATATATAAAATTAGTGAACTTATTGGTGGTTCGCGTGAAGTGAATGCTCATTTTATAAATTTGTTATGAATTGAAAAGTCAAAACTTATTTCTACTATTATGATAAATGTAGAGTTATTTTACACTGTCTTTGGCCGGAGGTATAAATCAGTCCTTGAATTATTTATCCCACAATTTATCCCATAGTAATGGAATAAGCTATTCCATATATATAATGGGATAAATTATCCCGAAAAAGTTAGTCCAAGATAACTTATTCCCAACCAAACGAATCAGAACAGTGTCCTACATATAGTACTCGTTAGATGCGATGATTGCACGTATATTCATTCGTTATTTGTTGGATTCATTTATGTACGGTGGCATTCTATGTAAAGAGGACTTATAACTCCATGATGAAGCACAGTTTCAAATTGGATTAAATTAATACTTTTTTTTTGAAGGGTTTGTCTTCTTCCACACTTCTGGCTTGATCTATACATTCGAAGAAGTTAGAAAAAGATGTGAAGGAGTCATGTCACATAAGGATAATTGTAGTTCGACAAACAATAATAAACCTAAACGTGTCAAAATGGGACTTGATCTTGAGTATTGATTAGAAAAAAATACTCCGAGTCGAGACAAAAATAACTTATAGAGCAATTAATTTGTGAATAATGTCTCATATTAATAATTTTAAAAAATACATATAAAATGTGAGGACAATATTAAAAGTATGATACTTTTTGAGAAAAATAGTACAAATTTAACAAAAAATATAAAATAAAATAAAATATATTACATTATGTTAAAAATATTTTTAAAATGATTGAGCCCCAATTTATCCTCAATCCTATCTATGGAGGCAAAAACTATTGGTGCCCCCCTTGATAGGGGCCTATTTCAAATTGACCCTAAATTGTTTGGGGGGGGGGGGTTTTGAACAAGGATGACTATAATGTAAGCCCAACCTTGTGCAAAAGAATCCAGACAAGGAAACTTCCAAGCTTTTTCCTAGATATAGCATTAATTCATTCTTTAATATTCATTTAAAATGATCTATATATATATATATATAAAGGAGGATATGAAAAAGTTGATGTGGCATATCTCTTTGATCAGGATTTCTAATTATCTTTTTTCTCAGATTTTTGAAATTTTTTCCTAATATTACAATTTAAAATGTTGTATAAAAAAATATTTTCTAATAAATGCTCTTTACTATCTTACGTTTCTATTAGGAAATTATAACAATACTTATTGATATTTATAAGGTAAGTATTAATATACGTAGTAATTATTAGTATTTAAAATGTAAGTATCAATATAGTAATTATTAATATTTAAAAGGTAAGTTTCATTGCTACGTAGTAATTATTAGTATTTAAAAGGTAAGTATCAATAAAGTAATTATTAATATTTAAAAGGTAAGTTTCATTGCAAATAAATACTAAAATGTGAAAAGTCATGACATTTAATTCATTAACCATATCAGACATTTTGTACAATAATTACATACTTATGTAGGCATATAAATATAAGAAATATCCTGTAAATTCTTGAAAAAATGGGTATAACCTCAATGATGATGGTATTACAGATTGTTTTATCCCGGTGAGAGTTGATATATTATTTTTTTTTGCAATTTCTCATTTCCTTCACAAAGTCAATTAAACAATTGTAGTAGTTGAAGATCGTTACTTTTGTAATGCAATCATCTTTTTTTTTTCTTTTTACAATTTCTCATTTCGATACATAATCTATTATTCCTATTCATTTGCAATTTCACAAAGTCAATTAAACAATTGTAGTAGTTGAAGATCGTTAGTTTTGTAGTGCAATCATGTTTTTGTTGTTTTCTTGCAATTTCTCATTTTGATACATATTGTAGTGCAATCATCTTTTTGTTGTTTTCTTGCAATTTCTCATTTTGATACATAATCTATTATTTCGATTCATTTATAATTTCACAAAGTCAATTAAACAATTGTAGTAATTGAAGATCGTTACTTTTGTAGTGCAATCATCAAGTTAATTATTTGTTTCTTTTTATTTTTTTAACGTTATTTTTTCTTATAAATTTTTGTATTCTATGTCTTAAGGGTTTGTAAATGAATCTTATCATGAAAGGATGATACAAGTATTTCTATAAGGATCTGGTGAAAAAGAGGTTTTATCTATAAAGCATGAAGTAAAAAGTTTCGGTCACCAATTTTAAATACCGTATGTTGCGATATTTCAATGCAACATATTTCAAATGCCTTAATATCTTCAGCCTTATGGGTATTATTTTGATAATTCAGATATTTTAGAATTATATATAGCTCAAGAAGATGATTGAGAAGGTTTCCAATTAACTTCATGCACTTTTTTCAATTTAAGGATATTGTTTATTTTATTTTTACTAGCTATTTTTTATATTCAAATATATAGTTCTCAGCCATCTTTATTTTTTAATGATAGTTTTGGATGTCATTCTTCATAATAACTGATCGATTTCTTGTACCTTTTACAATATTTGCAGATAATATGGTGATCTATTGACTCTCAATGATATTTCTTTTGACTTCTATATAGATTAGTAGGTATTCTAATTAAATCGTATATTACTTTTCCACATTTTTTCTTCAACTTGGCGAGGGCCTAAGAAGTTTTCTCCATCAATCCATTATTAAAACTCAATGAGTAAAACTTGATTTTCTCTTTTTTTTCTTATTTAAGTGCATTAAAAATAGTTAGTTTTTGAATCGGGATTAAAAATCTGAAAAGGTCTTCAAAAAAACAAAAAAAATATTTATGTAAAATCCAAAAGAAATTATGTGAGGCAAAGACGTGTTACAACAACTTAAGAGAACCCCACAAATTAAAACTATGAACATTATGCTTTATCCCTTTTATGATCGATTATAACTATTTCAAAGTTATTGATCAACTGTCGAAAGTTGAAATAAGAGGATAATTGTTCAATGTTGGAAGAGTTGTATTTGATTTCCAATCAAAGTTGAGGACTAAAATGATTTTCATCCATAATGAAATACAATTATTTCATTAAATTTATTTATCTCATATACCTATTTTCTTTATCAAGAGTGTGCATTTTCATTTCAGAATTGTAGGATAAAACTTTGTGCAACTTATGATAATAACTATTAAATGATTAAATTATAATATTTTTGAATATGAAATGGTACCATATTAGTTAGATTGAAAAAAAAATGAATAGATGAGTGTTCTTATAAGGTCATTTTCCTTTAGAAAGCTAGAAAAGATGAAAGTAAAAGAGATAACTACACATAAAAAAATATTAATTCAAAGATAGACAAATTTAAAAAGTATCTTATCTAGCTTCATTACCGTACTTATGTCAAAATAATTAATAGAGTAAATTATGAATATCATTAAGTGAATACAATTTACTTTTTTATATATATATTAAAATATTTTTAAAAACACATTGTAGATATAACGAGGTTTTTTCAAACGCGCGAAGCGCGGATAAATTCACTAGTTAAAAAGAAAAGTAATTAATTCAAATGAATTGATTAGAATAATAACTAGAAAAACAAAACTTTAAAGAGTCTACTCGTGAGCCTTTGGTTGAACTAGAGTCGGTTAATCTAAGGCAAACTCGGTTGAGCTAAGTTTGAGTTCGAATAGTTCAGGTCGACGCTCAAATCATTAGGGATGTGCAGATTGATTTAATCGAGAAATTGAATTGAAAAAAATACAATTTATTGGTATTGGATTATTGGTCAATGATTTTTTAATTTTTCTTATTGTGTTATCGGTTTAGTTTTTTATTAATGATTAAATTGATGATCTAATAAGATTATATTAAAATTATGTATTATTTTACTTCTAATTATACAACAATGACTTTAACATTTTTTTAATCATACTTCTAAAATTTTAGTATTACTTTCGATTGTAGGCAATCCAAACTAGCCTGAGATAATATCTCAGATGGTCACTCAGCTTTGAATAGTTCACTCAGAAAGTCACTCAACTTTCAGTTGTTCACTCAGAAAGTCACTCAACTTTGTTTTATAACTCAAAAGTCACTCAACTATTAATATTTTACTTAGAAAGTCACCCAACTATTAATATTTCACCTAAAAAGTCACTCAAATAATTTAAATAGTTTTTTCATTAAATTTTATTGAAATCTAATTTTTATTTTAAACTACTTTTTAAGAAATAATAAGATATCTATTTAATTATCTTATTAACCCATTCTAATTATTTAAAATAGATATCTTATTATTTCTTAAAAAGTAGTTTAAAATAAAAATTAGATTTCAATAAAATTTAATGAAAAAACTATTTAAATTGTTTGAGTGACTTTTTAGGTGAAATATTAATAGTTGGGTGACTTTCTAAGTAAAATATTAATAGTTGAGTGACTTTTGAGTTATAAAACAAAGTTGAGTGACTTTCTGAGTGAACAACTGAAAGTTGAGTGACTTTCTGAGTGAACTATTCAAAGCTGAGTGACCATCTGAGATATTAACTCAAACTAGCCTCTTTGCTTTTCTGTTGTGACACATTCTCTCCTCTTGATACAAACTAGTACTACTTTCTCTTTTCTTAATTTTTAGATTTGATTGTGACAAAGACAAACAATTAATATCGTTTTTGCAATTTATTGCATGAGTCTTCAGAAAGAATTCGAACAATTCTATCTTAAACAAAAGTGATAAGTGTAGACACTTGAGTTGCACTTCTATTCTTGCTATTATTTCTATTTTATGAACATCGTGTATATATGATTTTATGAGCATTTTTCTTATTGAGTAAACTAAAAATCGATTGTTACGGACCAAAAATCAACAAACCAAAAATCAATAATAAAAATTTTATTGGTTAATTATCGATTTAATGCGTTCACAAACTAAAAATCAATAAATCAAATCGATAATACATAAATTCAGATCGAACGACCGATGGCACACCCCTACAAACCACACATCACAAGCAAAACACATCGTCGATTTGCCTCCTACATATTTTTAGCTTTGTAGGCCCATTTCGTAGTGATCATAACTCCAAAAACTTTTGCAAAAGAATCCAGGCAAGGAAATTTCCAAGATCCTTCCTAAATATACCACTCAATCTTTCTTCTACATTTCAAAATAGATAAACATTTAAGTAAATTATTGTACCAGTCCAAATAAAATTATAAATTAATAACCTGGATATATTACAAAGTGACAAATATGATACGATATAATATAAAATGATATCAAATTACATTACTTTGAATATTTATTGAAAATGAATTGTCATATTAGAGTGTAAAGTGTATACTAATGTAATTATATTGAAGCGTCCTTAAAAAAAAAGAAGAAAAAAAAACTTTGGAGCTATATTGTGCTATTTCCAAAGCTTTTTTAATAAGTGTTATTTCGATTGTAATGGAATATAAGATAAATCAGATTTCTCTATTATTAATTAAAGATTTTAGGTTTGAATATTGAGAGTGGATTTTTTTTTTTTATGGAGTACTCCCCGTGACCTTATGTTGCATTAATCTAAATTAGTTCACATGCGAATAGCAAATACAGGATGATAACAGAAAAAAAGTAAGTGTCAATGAATTGTATCTTGTTAATTTGCAGCTTCCAGGAGTGTACCTTCTTGAAAGTTCAATATGATCACCTTATGAATGTAATATGTAAAATAATATTTTCATCGACATACTTCCCAAGTGTGTAGAATGTTGAAGTGTGTGATCCCCTCACGTGTGGGCCTGGTTTTTTTTTTATGGGCCAAGCATGTGGAACTTTTTTTTGATATGGGTGGCGGTGAGGTTTGATTCCAAGACTTTTGCCTGCTCTGATACCATGTTGAAGTGTGTGACCATTTCAATTAAAAGCTTAAGCTGTTAAAGAGAGCACGTTTTTTAATAGTTAATTATATTCTCAACATAGAATACTCCAAATTAATTAATTCCAAGATATATTGTTTTCAAACTTACTGATATTGATTTCAAAATATTCACTAAATTTCTGGTATATGTTTCCAGAATAGTAAAGTTTTTGCATATCTAAAAAATACAATAATACTCCCTCTGGTTCACTTTAACTTGTTACTTATTCCTAAAATATATTTTTATTTTTACTTGTCACTTTTGACATATCAAGAAAAGACAATTTTTTTTTTTCATGTTTTACCTTCAATATTAAATACTCCCTCCGTTCACTTTTACTTGTCACTTTTTCCTAAAATAGATTTTCACTTTTACTTGTCACTTTTGACATATTAAGAAAAGACAATAAATTTTTTTTTCATGTTTTACCCTCAGCTTTAAATACTTATTTTTCAAATCATTTTTCAAGATATCATTTAATAGGGGATAGTTTGGTAAAATATCTATATTAATAATTATTTTCTTAATGGGTGAGTTAAGTCAAACTGTGACAAGTAAAAGTGAATGGAGAAAGTACTTATTTTTCAAATCATTTTTCAAAATATCATTTAATAAGGAATAATTTGGTAAAATATATATATCAATAATTATTTTTTTAGTGGGTGTGCCAAGTCAAACTTGTCATGTGACAAGTAAAAAGTGAAAGGTGAAAGTATAATTTAATGGCTAAATTTATTGGGGGAACACAGACACACGAAATTTACAAGGAATGTAATATTTTAAGAAAAGTTTATTTCATTGACCCTGAAGCTCATGCATGGGACACGCATTACAGAAATTACCAATATTAATGTATTGTCATTTAAATATTAACTTCTCAATTACTACACGCAACTTATTTAAAGTCTTTGTCATTACTTTGTCATTAGGTCCAGAGGCTGGTCCACACGTGCACTCGTTAACTTCAAAAAAAATTATGTATATATATGTATATTTATCTTAAGAAACTGATAGAAATTAAAACATTATTAATAGTGCACCCATGATGAGCATAAGAATAATGTTGTGCTACTGGTACAAGTCAAAACAATCACCCGCGAGACCTGAGTTTGAATTCAACTAGACCTATTTTTTTTATTGTTTTTATTTTAAGTTTATTTTAGAGCTCATACTTGAGCTAAGGTAATATTAGTGCACCAAAATCTTCAAACTATGAGTTCGCCTCTGATTAGGTGGACAACAATGGAAAATCCCATTAAAAAAAGAGGTACTTAATTAGACATATGTGGCATATATTGATGGTATTTTATTTAGATATTTAAATTAAGTTTTGTTTTAATTGAATAACTTAACTTTTAATAGTGTTTTAATTAAACACATCCACTCAAATTTTGAAAAGCAAAATCATCTATTAGATAGATATAGTTAAGATAATCACATAAAATATGTCATCTTATTTAATTATACACATTAATCAAATAAAAAATATACAACTTATTGAGGTAAATGTATATAGTAAAAGAAGATGATATTCTGTATAGTGAATTTAACCATCTAACAGGCGAATAAAAACACATGTAAATATTTTCCTAAAATTTTAACCAAAAATATATAATCAAAATACTTTATTAAGAATTGAGGCGTTCAATTGAAATAAGATTTAATTCAAATACCTAAATATAACAACTTGACAAATATAAGAAGCTAACCATATATTAAGCCTATTTTTAAATATATATTTTTTTTAAATCACGGTAGACAATAGACAATAGACATAGTAGGAATTCCTATTTTTTAGTTAATATTTGACTTGTAAAAAACTCGCTCTTGAGTCATGCCTATTTATATTTTGTTCACACAAAAAGTTTTGGATCATGCCGATTGTTGCACGGCTGAATAAGTAGATAATCTCATAATTTTTTCAATAAATTTTATTTTATTTCAGTTGCACATTTAAATACATGATAAAATATTTTTAATACACATTTTACATTTAAATTTTAAAAAAGCTTTCAGTAATTATTATATAATTAAATTAACTACTTAAAATATGTCATTTATTTTAATCGTACATATTAACCTCAATAAATCTTAAAACCTTAGACATATTATACTTTAACTGAAATTGATATATATAATTAAAGGATATAACAAATTTTGTGTTTAAATTAGAACACTTGAAAAAACACGCACGAAAACTTTTTCAAAAATTTAATGTTACAAATTACCTAGGTCTTATTTATTTGAGTTTAATGGTCACCTCATAATAAGTCAGTAAAAGTTTTGCGTTGCATTTTGCAGTATGGTGAAGTTAATGTCAAAGCAATTGAATATAATATATATATAATGGTCAGTGGCGGATTCAGGATTTCAATTAAGGTGATTTGAAAAACTTCTAACCTTACATTTTCAAAATCAATATATAGACATAAAAAATCTTTAAAATATCTTAAATATACAATGTAATTTTTTGCTGAGGGGGTTCGGAAAAACCCCTCGGTAATCTCTAGGTCCGCCCCGAGAATAAAAAGAGTGATATATGAGAAATAAATATGGATTCAGCCGTGTCACCGCTCCCTTTTAATATATAAGTTATAACCATTCTTTACCACTCTCTGCTTTACTAAAAAGCTGGAACACCTTCCCTTCCTCTTTTTTGTGGGTTAAGCAACTCATGAATGTTTGTAAGTAGATCATATCACAAACAGACAGCTTAACTAGTTGGATTGATCACAAACACAAGGTTAGCGCTGAAATTCATTCCTAATTTCTTTACAATCTTCATATACTATATATTTTTTATGATCGTGTTGTCTGGGCTAGCTTTTGTGTACCTCGATTGATTGTTACTGTATTATTCATCTTTTGAGCTTCTTTCTTGTGTTTTGATAAGGATGACTTCATCTGTGAAGAGCAGTTATAATCAAGTGGTTTTCTATTTTTATGTTCATCTTCTTCCTCTGTTTTTTTCTTGTATATTGAGACACACAGTGTAATATTGTGTTGGGATTGTAAAATCAGGGAAAGGGCATCGGAATCTCTGTTTCAATTCATGTGACACACTTTGTTTATTTTTAGTCCATTTCAAAAAATAACACTTCTTAGTTTGATAAGTAATACTTCCTCAGTTCCTTTTTACTTGTCAAATTTTGAATTGACACACCTATTAAGAAAATAATGATGGATATAGTGAGTATACTATTTTATCCTTATTAATTAATAGAGTTTTAAACATATTTTCTCACAATATTTTCCAAAGACATTAATTCAATATTAATAAATTGAGGGCATAATAGAAACAAAAATATTATTATTTCTTGATTTGTTAAAGATAACAAGTAAAATGAAAAATCAAATTAGAAAATATTTAACAAGTAAATAAGGACGGAGGAAGTAATTAACTTTGCCCTTCCTATTATATCTGATTTACAGCACAAATTTAAAAAAAAACTTCATTTATTTTATATAATTCAATATCAAATCAAGTTATATAAAAGTCGTCATTTATTTTTAAAAATTTAATATCAATTCAAGTTATGTCATATAAATTAGTTGTAAAAAAGGAAGATGGTATATATCTCGTTGGGATGTTATATAAAGAAGACATGGAAAACTCTGCTTTGTTCCAATGGGCTGTTTTCCTCTGCCAGTTTCTTCACTCGTGCTCTTTTTACAAATTGTGATTTGACATAGCATGAACTTGGGGTAGTTTGGTTGGGAATAAGTTATCAGGATAAGTTATTTTACCATATATATGGAATAAAATAATGGAATAAATAATTTCAAAATTGTCTAATACCTCCAATCAAACGTCGAATAAAATAGTCATGTATTTTATTCCTTGGATTATTATACCTTTTGCAACTTCCTATGTCATTTAGTATCACACGTGAATTACGTTTTCAGACTACTAAGCCATGTTCCTTGTGAATATTTATGAATGTTTACATCTAAATGATATTGTCCTGTGCATCTTTTTCCAGGTTGTTTTCTCCATTTGTAAAAGAGGAAAATATATGTTATCATCTTATCTTGATCAAGTTCCCTACTAGTGGAACCTACAATGAAGAAGAATATTAACAACAAGCCCTTAGGAATTCAATTGATAGAGAGCATAACAAAGAATTCAAGCCTATCTTTCAAGGCATATCAAGTCATTGTTCTAATTGTGACATTTTTTGCATATACAAGTTACCATGCTAATAGAAAAACTACGAGCATCGTCAAACAAGCACTTGATCCTCAATCCCTTGGCATTGGTCCGAATTTTCCATGGCAAGGAAATAGTACTCTGAAATCGTTTAGAGATGGTTGGTTTCCATTTAATGGTCCTGATGGAACAACATTGCTTGGAGAACTTGATGTAGCTTTCCTATTTGTGTATGCCATCGGAATGTATTTCTCAGGGCACGTGGGCGATAGGATGGATCTTAGAGTTTTTTTGACCGCGGGAATGTTGGGAACTGGTTTATTCACAGCTCTTTTTGGAGTTGGATATTGGGCAAACATCCATAGTTTTTATTACTATCTTGTCATTCAAATGATTGCTGGACTGTTTCAATCCACTGGATGGCCTTCAGTCGTTGCAGTAGTCGGAAATTGGTTTGGAAAGAAGAAGAGAGGACTTATAATGGGCATTTGGAATGCTCACACCTCTGTTGGGAACATTATAGGGTCGTTAGTCGCCTCAATCTTATTGAAATATGGATGGGGTTGGTCGATGGTTGTTCCTGGTATCCTTATTGCTTTTAGTGGTGTGATAGTGTTCCTTTTGTTACCCGTTCATCCCGAATGTGTTGGAGGTAATAGAGATGAAGATGAAGTATTGTTATCTCCCGGAAAAGAAGACGAGGAAGTGAATGAACCTCTCTTGAGATCGAGATCAGACAGAGAAGAGGAATCAGGCGCTGTGGGTTTTATAGAAGCATGGAAGATCCCGGGGGTTGCACCATTTGCTCTTTGCCTTTTTTTCGCGAAATTGGTGGCTTACACCTTTCTTTATTGGCTGCCTTACTACATTAGCCACACAGGCATGAATGTTAACTGTTCTATATTTGTCATGTTAGATATGTTGTTTTCTTAACTCTATGTTTGTTTTAATGTTACTGCAGCAATAGATGGACGATACTTGTCTAACGAGGAATCTGGAAACTTATCAACGTTGTTTGATGTCGGAGGGGTAGTAGGTGGAATCCTAGCAGGTTACATCTCAGATAAGTTGGATGCTAGAGCAATAACAGCAGCTATCTTTATGTATTGTGTTATCCCAGCTTTATACCTATATCGAAGCTACGGACACATCTCCATGACTATAAACATCATCCTCATGTTGATTACTGGAGTGTTTGTGAATGGACCTTACGCGTTGATAACAACTGCTGTTTCAGCTGACTTGGGAACACATAGCTCTTTAAAGGGTAATTCACGAGCACTTGCAACTGTTACTGCTATTATTGATGGAACTGGATCAATTGGTGCTGCAGTTGGACCATTTCTAACAGGTTATATTTCAGCTGATAGCTGGAATGCAGTTTTTGTAATGTTGATGGGAGCAGCTTTAGTTGCTGGTTTGTTTTTGACTAGGCTTGTTGTAACTGAGGTGAATGGAAAGATTCAAGAGTTGAGGTCTCAAGGATCATCTAGACCAATTATGTCTACTAATCTTGAAGTGGCATTGCCATAATATTGTGTGATAATCCAAATGCACAATTTGGATATTATTAGCCTTTGGTCAGAGGGATAAAAAAGTGGAAATGCTCAAATCAACTTAAGATGAGGATATGAATTCTTCTTCATTTTAGGGCAAAGGTTATAGTGATCGCGGGTTATTTGGGGTTTCAAAAAAAGAGTTTTTATTTTGTGAAATGGACTCTGAAAGAGAGAAAACTAAAGATGAATCCTTAAAATCATCACGTATACATATTCACATGTACATTTTGTGCCTCCGGATGGAACTTTTTCTTTATTTGCTATTTCCTCTATTTCAATATGTTTGTTTGATTTTAATTTGATACTAAGTTTTGGAACATAAGAAAAACTTTTGAATCTTCTGATTTTAAATTAAAGATATGTTAAATGTACCAGAATGTTATTAAATCTTGAGATACTTAGCATACCATGTGGAATGCTAGAATTAAAGACTTGTCAAAAAAGGAAAAATGCAGTTTTTCTTTTTCAAACGAATTAAAAGGAAAAGTAACATAAACAAATTAAAACAAATGGAGTACTCCCTTTTCGAAAGTTGGATCAGCCAGATATAAAAATCAAACTATGCTATACAACCACCTAAACCAAACATCAATTCCTAAATACTAAGCATCGAACTAGGCTATACAACCACTTAAACCAGACATCAATTCCTAAATACAAAGCTTACATTTAAACATGTGATATTAAGTCATGATTTCAAATCAATATTTGAATATGCAATTTCAATTGTTATTTTTAAATGTAGAACTTGACCCATAAGTTTATATTTTACAAAAAAAAAAAGGCCCATCATTTTAAATTTTGCAAAAAACGACTCATGCTTGGTTTTAAAAATTGTTCATACAGTATAAAAGGATTATATTAAAGAATAATAGCTAGTTACTACTATTGTTAACTAGTGGATCTTTATAAAATTGTGTATTTGAAAGTTCATAATCGTAAACATTTATTTATAAAAGAAACATGGAGATATGCGATTTAACAATGTGACGTTTTAGAATATTCCGATATCTTATTTTATGAACTACCGTTTGAGCTGGTTATATGTATAAAAATTAGAAAAAAATTTATAGTTCTCATGACTGGTGGGACTTTCATGTTTTATTTGAAAAGATCCAACTTAAAATTTTCAAATAGCTGTCCAAAAAAAAAACTTCAACTTCAAATCAACTACTTCAAGTCATGAATTTATATCACATGTCCAAACGAGCCCTAACAATATCAATTACAGTAAACAAATCACAAAAAGATGGCTCGTCAAAATAACTTGTTGAATCCAACGGCTAGAGTGTACTTCATGTTCCAATAGGACCTATGTTGATTGAAGGATTATTTTCTTTCCCTGCCCGAAATAGTGGCGCTTGTCGATGCAATACCTGGGTTCGAACAACTAAGCTTTGAGTATGCCTATCAAATATATCATCATTAATTCCAACAAGCATCAGAGAACCAGAAAAATATCTTTATTTTTACCGACCAAGGCCAAGGGACACACACATAGTAAGGCCATGCAATACAGGGAAAAAAATCGTTCGGACAATGTATCAAGTGTAGGCCATCTAGGGAGGGTAGAGTGTACGTATCATGAGGTTGTTAATAAATTGTGTTTAAAGGCTGACTCGAGGGTTGATAAGTACATTGTTTAAGGAAATGTTAAGAGAACGTATTCACGCTAAAAACTATGTAAGCACACACTATGGAGGCGTATGTAGACAATATACTGCTACAAGTAAAGAGAGATAAAGAGCAACAGTCGAATCTGTGGGGCTAAGGTTATGAGGGAGCACAACCTGAGGTTGAATCCAAGTAAGTGTAGGTTCTGGATGGCAACAGGTAAGTTTTTGGAAAATTTCTCTCCAAACTCCAGGCGAAGAATCAAGAGAAACCTTCATATAATTAGTTAGAGCCATCTCGGAAATGCAGCTGCTCTGCACCACCAAAGAAGTTCAACATTAACATAGGGGAGAATGGCAATCGTCGATAGAACACTGCTTTAAAAGGTCAAGTATTACCAGTGGATAAAGGAAGGTGTTAAGAGTCTCATAAATTTTTGAAACAATCACAACAACTTTTCACGAAACTCCTACTTATGGTACTAGATTTTGACAAATTTAACTGAATAATCCCAGTTAGGCAGATCCACTATTTCTCTTTTGGTAGGTTGAGGGAAAATATCCTCATCATATTAGCCAAATATGTCACAGTTAAATAAAACTCAGCATGTATCCAAGCAAGGGCAATACTTCTCATACAATCCAAACATCGAGAAGATAAACCAGCCTTTTCTTTCGAGCTAACCTGAGAATTAACTGAACATGCTAAAACCCATTTGATCTTTAAAAATCCTATAACACACGTGCAATTTTAAGACGAGCTCCAATCAACTGATGTTGAGATTAATCTATGGTCATCTTACACTTACATCTAACATTCAATATGAAAGAGTAAATGACACGTGCATCGATCATTTAGACTAACATATAGCTTCAAATGCATTTTATTTGCAACATTCGACCAATCTCTTGAAATGAAAGAAACAAACAATTTTGGTAAAGCACCAAACGCATGAATTAAAATGATTTTAAGATGTTGGTTTGCAAAGACCAATACGTAGTTGTCCCACTCCCGCAGAGCTTTATAACCACCTCCATAGTTAAAGCAAACAATCTACAAGGCCATTTAAAATCTTGCACTTTACTCACATACACTAAGAGCAAAATGCACAAGCTTCACATGTGTCCTGACCCCTTTTGCCTTTAGGAATTGCAGCAAAAGAAAGAACACCAACTCAGCAGGAAGTCGACAACGCACCAGATATAGCCACAATTTCATATACTATAGTAAGAAAGCATGCAGAACAGCAAAAGTGCACTTCTATCATTGATTCTCCCCAATATCTAAACTATAGAATTTCGAATCAATACTTCTAAGTATGACATTTTCTCAAGAATTTAGATTCCTTTCACAAGTATGCCAAAAAGACTGGCTTTCTTATGGCTTGCTATCCTGCAGTAAGTAGAATACTACAAGAATAGCAGCGATGGGCACACGAAAGAAGAGCTTAACTTGTGAAAATCACTAAAACAATAATCAGGACAACTTTTTATCATTATTTCTTGGGAAGAAAATTTGTGATGACTAACATTCTTTTTTTAAAACAAATATTCCAAGGAAACATTTTGCAAAGTCATATTCCTGTCTCAACAATCAAGAGTGGCAAATTGCTGATTGGAAATAGATAAACATTGCATGGACATACTGCTTCTAATTGAATAAAAGAAATATGTAAGCTTGCTTACATAACTATTCTCAGCTAGGTTTCATTGAGCTGATCTTTTACCAAATCTGCCAATGGCTAAAAACAAAATATAAGAAAGCACTTTCATCTCATGACACTCTGAAGTAGAACCCTAAAAAGGAGAGGGAACAACAGAATTATCAGCAAAAAACTAGCTAATGTTGCATAGAGTGCACATATTACAGGTTCCTACTGCAATACTCACAACCCTTAATTACTTCAATGACAGAGAAACGGATGAACTTTGCAGGAGTTCAATATTTTGCATCTTGTCAGTTCTTGTATTTGTAGTCCCATCGAACAAACATCAGTAGAGATCAAATGTCATAACCTTTAGGAAATGAGTTGTGTTGCGTTTTTTCCATCAATCAAGACTGCCTAAGGTAGTGAACCATATCATACACCGAGAAAGCAATTGATTTGCCAAAGAGATGACCCTAAGATTCTATTCAGCACTCAACAAAAATCATATTTACACGATTATAGTTGTCGTAGCTTGTGGAGAATACCATCAAAGATTCATTACTGCATAATGTGGCTAATCAAGGTTTATGTGGTTCATAAGTAAGCATCAAAGCATTTGTGTGAGACCCAAATGACAGAACACTGTGTACATCCAATCACAGGTGTAGGTTGGAAAATGATTTTGCATTTTAAATTTCTACAACAGCAAGATGACTTATTTATCTGTTTCACGTGGTTGTTGAGGATTGATATAGCCAATCCCAACTAGTCTGGGGTTGAAGCGCAGCGGTTGTCGTTGACTCATTGTCTTCTTTGACATCCTTATCTTCTCCTAGATGAATGTAAAACTCCTCGGTTGTTTTCAGTTCAAATAGCTCTTAGAAAAGTTCTGGCAGAAAACATAATTACCCTCTCCCACAACTTATTCCCTTTTGCTAACTACACACCTAAAGTTTGCGAGCATCTAACAACCCCTCCAAACTTGTCTGAAGTGGAACTGTTATCCCCTTATTTGCAAATGTGGTGGAAAGAGTCTATTAACTCAACTAGAGTCGCGTGAGGATTAAAAAAACAAGACAAAAAACTACAGCTTATGACCAAAAACCAGCATGTTTTCCAACGAAACACCATAATTTCCAATCAACAACAACATACCCCGTGTAATCTAACAAGTGGGGTCTGAGGAGGGTGGTGAGTACGCAGCCTTACCCCTACCTTGCGAAGATAGAGAGATTGTGTCCGGTAGACCCTCAACTCAAGTAAAGTATAATAAAATTAAGTATGGAAAGGAAGATACAGTAGTGAAGCAGTCATGATGAACACAATGAAGAAGAGAAAAGGAGCAACAACACATAATACAATAACCAAAGCAAAGGAAACAACAAATAATAATAAAATCGAAGAACAAGATAGTATGTGAATAAGCATAACAATACTGATAAGAGAAACTAGACAACGCTCGACTAACTACTAATCTTCTACCCTAATCCTCGACCTCAAAATCCTCCTATCTAGGGTTGAGAAAACACCATCCTCCATATAACTAGCTTCTCCTCCTCTTCATTTTTCATGAACTTCTTCACACCATTGAACAAAAATCCAAGACCTCTTACTATGTAATATCCCATTCATCTTCACCCATGGACACTTCTTCATCTTCTCTTTCCATTACCAAGGTCCACAAGCTTTGACAGTAAACATACGGTTCGCCAATAATGGAGTACGCTAGTTCTTTGAGTGCCTAAACATGATTATTTCTTTATGGAAATTAGTTCCATCATTGTTGTTGAAAACAATTTGTGGTCAATTGGCATGTCTCAAGACAAGTGTGTGGTTGGACAAGAAGATGAAATCTTAAGTGGGTAGGGTTGAAATATAAGAAAACGATAAGCAGAAGAGGTGGTAGCACGTGAGCTACGCTAGACAGCTTAAATTTGGTTGTTGGTCCCTCAGGGTGATAATAATTCCATTTCAGACAAGTCTAGATGAGGTCATAGGACCCACACAAACTTGATGTGTAGTTAGCAATACAGGCTTAGTTCATATGGCGCAAGGCTCGAGCCTACGACCAAAGTCACAAATCCCTCTCAATCTTTTCCACTTGAACTAAGTCTTGAAGGTTTCTCTTGTACTAGTCCTTTATTTTATATTAATATGATTCGCTAGGCAAATACATGTTTTTTTGGATGCTGTGTTTACATCAAAATGAAGTTGTAATGAATGACATGGATCTAGGTGATACTTGCACAAAATCATGGCTTGCAAGTTATTTTTCTGTTTCCAGAAAACATCCATAACATACAACTGTTTCAGAAGATAGATTTTGTTATTCAGACACGCTACTCCTACAAAAACTATTTTTCAAAAACTTTTCCAAAGGATCTTCCAAAGGCACATTAAAGATAGACTGTTTTTACCTCCCAGAAACAGCAATCTCTTCAGAACATTGAGGGCTCACAAAGGACACATATCTGACTGAAAAATAATTGGGAAAAAGCATCACCAAATAGGTGATAGCTTTCGAGCAGTGTCAGTAATAAGGAAAGACATTCCAAAAGAGATCATGCTTAGCATGTTCTGAAAAAATCAACCAAAGCTAGATGGCTGAGTCCCAATTAGGAAATGAGCTGGTATCCACAGCCAAACAACATTCCAAAGTTCTCTCGTCAGACAATTAAAATTATTCTTCTGGTGTAAATTTCATGTGAAAGGTCAAAAAGTAGATAAATCTTAACCAATTAACGATTACAATATGGAAACAGCCTAACAGAAAAATATGCAACTATTCACCATTACAAACAAAACTTCTAGTCCATATACCATAACAATTCTCAGATACTTCCTAGGTTTCAAAATTAACAAAATCTGATTGCTGGTAAACATTCACCATGATGGATGCATACCAACGTAAATTCCTCAAGAAATATATTGTACAGATATTCTGATTTAACAAAAAAATTATTGTTTATAAATTAATTATGGTTGATCTCTGTCTCTATTCAAAAATTGCCACCGAAAACTGGTCTACTGTTCAAATTCTCTGCCTCAAACAGGAAAGGGGAAGGTCTAAATCCTGCTAAACCTTGACGCCTAACTAGACCGTCGAGCACCACCCACAGCAACTAAACGTAATTACACAAATTAAGCAATATTAAATAAAAAGGCGAACACAAATCATCATTATCAGCTCAAATATACTCGAAGATTCCACTCTAGCATAGTAAATAGGTCACAAAATATATGATTATTTGGGTTAAACTGTTCGAATTTACATTTGAAAAGGAGAAGAATTGGGGATTTGGTTAACCTTCAATAAGGAGAGTGAATCTAAAGACGATCGCCAGGCTTGGGTGGCTTGCGGTATTTCTCTTCTACATCTTTGGCTTTGAATAATGCATTCTGTATAAGCTTGTTAATGTTGGGGACGTTGTAGTTCTGAGCTATGTATATACCGCAAACAGTTCCTGCAATCAATGAGAAACTGCTCCTTATAATCCCCATCACCTTCTTCCCTTCTTCCGATCCCGCAACTACTCAAACTTGAATTTGCAGGTCAACTGACGAACTTGCTGCCAAACCGCCGACTCTGGGAGTTGCCTTGGACTTGCTATTTTTTTATTTGAAGGGGTCATTGCATAAGTATCCCTATTTTGGTGATTGTTTTAATTTTGCAATGCTGATTTTTGTTGTAAAATAGATGTCCACAATATTATATCATGTGTTGTAAGTTAATTATATACACAATATATTAAGTGGTATATACTAGTTAATCATATGATATATTTGGCGTCCAAAGTGTATCTAAGAAGATATACATGTATCACACTTGGTGTCCAAGTATATATAACTATATATATCCCTCTTCTTGTAACAATGAGAAAAACACAAAAAGGTGAAAACAAAGTTACTTACTACTACTCTCTTTCTTTCTTCTTGTCATTTTATTATACTACACATGTTTTATTTTATAACACGTTATCAGCACGAATCTCTTCATCTACGAGAATCTCCGACAGTGCATTAGCCAAACATAAATAGTTAGAGTATATTCTATTTTGCTATATAAGTCTTCTTATACTTGATAGTCTAAATTTGATGTGTCTAATGTAATTATCATTAATGTTATCATGGATTTTTGAGCTAAATATTGGAAGGATAATTAATACATACTTAATTGATAACCTAGTTGGAAGAATTGAACTCACCGAAATCATTAGAAGACTAAAAGTGCAAACATGAATTTTTAATTTGGTTGATACTTTGTTGTGGTTATCACCTAGTAATACATGATTACTTTTAAATGAGATATAGTCAATTTAAGGAATGCATATCAAAATAAAAAAGAAAAGGTATTAAAATTTCTTATGTTGACCTACATTAACTTTGATCAAGCATCATTGATTGATTATTTGTACACTTATTTATCTTTTACTATCTAACCATTTACTTCTTGAATTATTATAATATGTTATATGTACTAACATAACTTGTTTTATAGTTGCTTTAAAAAAGTAAGCAAACTAATATTTGAGAAGTATTCTATTTTCTTTTGGAATCATCAAAAAGATTTTTCTGTCATGAAGGATTCTTTGAAGAGGCAATGGTATGTTATTTAGGTTGGCAATTAACAAAATTGTCAATGATAAGCTAATGGTATATTTTTGCTTTATGGTAAGCTTTCTTCATAATACTAATTACATTAATTCTGATTAGTATATATCTACAAAAGGAGTATGCTAATTTCTGAAATTCATAAAATATATGTTAAAATATAACCTACATGTCATTGAGACAATTTCACATGTAGACTTTATTAGGTCCATTTATCAAATGTTTATTTAATTTTTAAATTTTGAGGTATCATTTTATTTATTGTGATTATTAGTGTTTACCTCTAGTTGTTTTATCTTCGAGTTACAATTGAAGAAAGAAATTTTCTTAACTAGCAATAAATGAAGTTCATGTTGAGAATTAATTTGTTGGTCTTTCAATAAGTGAATTATTCATAAAACTTTTAAGTTGAAAAATAGTATTCAAAGCCACCTATGAGGAGCAACTTTGCTTCGTTTAGTGAAGGTAATAATTTGTATATGATCTTTGAAGTGTTATTATGACTAAATTTATTTGTGCTATTAATAACAAAGTGACAATATTTTAAAGGCTGAAGGGTGAATTTTATTTTATTTTGGACTATATATATAATGTCATTGATTGAGGGTAAGACGGTGGATTCAAGTTTCATCGCACCAAAAGGGCAAGATATCGATTAAAGTCTCGATGCAACATGATGATAAGATTTTGGGTTCAAGTCCCACTAAATATGGCCAACAACCCTTCTTATAGAAAAAGCATTCGATTCAAATTCCAATGCAATATATTGATGATATAATGATGAATAAGCAAACTAATGCACTCTTGATGAAAAATTATGAAACACATAATTTTGCTCCATTCTTTAAAATGAATGTGGTAGCAGTATATGACAAGTCCGAAAGATGACAAAATCGCTATTGTGATTGTATGAATGAATATGAGTGTGACAAAGGACAAAACATCATCATTGTCATAATTATAAAAGAAAGAACATTATGAGTTCTCAAAATGGTCGTTCAAAGAGTGAAGGTAATTTTTGCCATCAAATTTGATATGAAAGGTATTGGGCACGCGATTACCGCACATGCAAATTACTTTGATTTTTATAAACCCTCCATCAAAATAAAGAAATATAGAATGAAGGTGCACTTGACCTTTCAAAAGTGATGTCGAAGTATGTGTATGACATATGAATATGATAAATTTCATAGCAAGACAATGAACTTCTAATGAAAAAAAATTATGAAGCATGTATATATGATTATAGTCAATTCTTTGATGAAAATGTGACTTGTGATATGTATCATGAAACATCGACCATTCTTGAAAGTGAATGTGTCAAGAGATGATGAAAATTATAAATAAAGACATGCTCATGTATGATTTAATAATTACCACAACTCACTCCTATGGGAGGTTAGAGAGAAATAAAGAAATTTTATTTTGGTATAAATGGTCATTGGTCAAATACTTTTAGTACATCATAAATATTATGGTATGTTTTATTATGAACTACCGAAAGGGCAAAAGAAGAAAATAATTCTTGGCCACAAAAATTGTCATTGGTTATGTATCTCTGTACGTCAAAAATATTTTGCCAGATATTAAATAAAAAGGAAGGAGATACTAATGACAAAAGTAAATCAAGAAACAAGTTTTGCTTGTAATGATTTTGACCATGACAATAATGATATAAATTTCTCCTTCAAAGAGATGTTACCACACAAACAATGTTACGAAATATGTGGTTGTATCCAATATTAATTGTGAGCTTTGGTAAGCTAATGTGCTACTACCCAAAGAAATAAAATTGCCCATGATATTGGGGTTGTAGTAAGTCTCGAAAGAAACTTTTTAAGTTTCGAAGATATTGTCAAAGAGAGAAAAAAATTATATTGATGTAACACCCCGAAAATTCCTAAGTTAAGGCTCGAACCATTCTTTATTTGCATGTAAAGTCGTATTGAGCTATTCTTAAATTAATCATATGTGTAAAGCTCATTTCTTTGGTGTTCTAATGGATTTGGATGTGACTTAAGGTCACAAGAACCCCCTAGCACAAAGTTGAGTTGAAAGCATCATTATCGATTAAGTTTTGACGTAAGAATCTACTTAGAACAACTTCAAACGATCATATCTCCCAACACATAATGAATTAGATGGCCCATGACCTATCAAATTAATGGTCTTTGAGTCCTCTTTCCAATGCCACCAAGTTTTCCTTTTGTTGAGTTTGGAGTAAAGAGTTATGACCATTTTACCAAAGACTGTCATATCAGAATTTTGAGTCTGTGAACAACGGATCTGACCTACGGTCCGTCGTTTGAACGACGAGCCGTAGGTGGTCTCGTATGAGGCTCTGTCAACTCATCAAAAAAGGTTCAGAGACTCAACGTTTGGGGACCCAAGACCTACGGATGGTACCTACGGTCCGTAGGTCGAACCACGAGCCGTAGGTGGCCTCGTAGGTCAGCTCGGCAGTTTTAAAGAGGGGTGTTTTCGTCTTTTCCCACTCTTTTATGATTAAAATCCTAACGTTTTGGGACTTATTTGAGCCCCATATCAGTATCCAATACACATGTACTCTCTTTAACACTTGGAATTATTGAGAGCAAGATTGAAGAGGAGAAAAGCTAGGGTCCTTTCATTGAGGCTTCGAATTTCGATTGTAACATTAATCTTCCAGGTATGTAAGGTTAATCATAGCATTGGATTGAGTTCGTCCACGCGCCCTACATCTAAATTCTATCGATTTTTTAGTATAAGTTGAATTGAGCCCCAATTCCTTGAATCCCGAATTTGAGTTAATTTCTTGTTCTTTGAGTTCTATTGAATTATGCATTAAAATTGTCATTGTTTCTATACTTCTACTTCTTGATATTGTCGTTCATGGCTACATTCCCATGAACCCTAATTGAGTTAATGATCATGGGTTTACTACGCTTTATTTTGAATTGGGATTGATAGTTTTCATGCATTGAGCAAAGTATGATTTTTAACTGATTTGAAGAATATTCTATTGAGTCTAAATGAGCATGAGTTTTGAGCATAAATGATGGTTTTGAGAAAAGAGTTTTAATGAGATGCGAGTGGTTTGAAATCATATGATTTGTAAACGAAAGCACATGATGAGGAGAGATGAGATTGAGTTTTGAAAGGTCCATTGAGGCTTGCTGAGATGATTTGAAATGTGTTACCTGATAGATATGAGCATAGTGAATTGATTTGGGGTGTAGTATTGAGCACCGATTTGGGTAAAAGTTTAAATAAGTCAAGCCCCATGAACTATGTAGCCAGCGTAGGATAGGATCGCACCGTTAATTCGGATGGTTCCTTATTGTCCCAAAAGAGGACTTGTTGATTGTAGATCCAATGATGGTTGATCGTTCCTTACTTCGGCAAGGTATTGGACGGCTGTGCAAAGCGTTGTATCATCACTAGCTCATAGGTGATGGTTGTTGGTTAGAGAAACTCCCTAATAGTAATAAATGATTTGAATTGATTGAAATTGCATATGATTGAGTCGATTTGAAAAGCATTGTTAATTCTAAACTTGCATGCTTTATTCTGAGTTGAGTGGCATGATGTTGAGTATCCTTGAGCTTGTTCCCTTCCAGCTATTTTTACATACCGTACATTCCATGTACTGACGTCTTCGACGCTACATCATACAGGTGCTAGAGATCCTCAACAGGCGCTTCGTTGAAGATCTTCCTTTCCCAGATAGTGGTGAGACCTCCTTGCTTTCAGAGGGATCATATTTATTTGATTTGCTTTTAGTTGAGTATTTCTTTTGAGGTAGCCGAGGGCATGTCTCGGCACCTTTTTATGATTGGACTAGAGGTTTCATAGATAGTGATAGATAGAGTTGGAGTCGAGTTGATGTTCCTATCAGAGTTTATTCTTTTGCACTATTATTTCTGATATGGAGTTTGTGATTTGAGTTATATCATGAGTTACACTTTTAAAGCTATATCTCACATTGATTGCTTAAGTTGCCCACTTAAGTACGCTTTCTTGATTTTAACAAGTTTTTCGCCGATTGAACGAGTGACCAGGCCATAGTGGTTCGCTTGGGACCAGCAATGGTTTTCGAGTGCCGGCCACGCCTAGGGTATACGTTCGGGGCGTCACAAACTTAGTATCAGAGCACGGAGTTCAAGAGTCCTAGGGTGTCTATGAAACCTTGTCTAGTAGAGTCTTGCTTATGGGTGTGTCGTGCACCACACTTATAATCAGGAGGCTACAGGACATTAGGAATTGTTTCACTTCTTCATATTCTGAGTTCGTGCGATAGAGTTTAACTCTATAGAAGTTCCTTCCTAATTCATGTGTTTACGCGGTTGCAGATAATGCGTCCAAAATGTACCGCCAGTCAGAGGAACGCCACCAGCACCGAGGTTTCGCAGTCTAAGATGCCCTCATAATCAGGGGAGAGAACTGGGGCCGACCTGCACGGTCTACTGGGGTGCCCCAAATGCCTACTACTCAGCCTGCTCCTACCACTGAGGCCGATTTTAGGAGAGCAATTGCTATGCTTACCCAGTTAGTGGCTGCTCAGTCCGATCACCAGAGCTCTCCAGCCTCTAGCTCTGGCCCTCAAGAACCATCAGCTGCTGTGAGGATTAGAGATTTCTTGAGGATGAACCCGCCAGTCTTTACGGGATCTAAAGTTGAGGAGGATCCTCAAAACTTCATTGATGAGATGTGGAAGATTCTGAAAGCGATGCATGCTACTGAGGTTGAGGGAGTTGAGTTGGTTTCCTATCAGCTCAAGGTCGTTGCAAATGTTTGGTATAATCAGTGGGAGGAGAGTAGTGGTGAGGATGCTGAGCCTGCTACTTGGGATGAGTTTGAGAGTGCATTCCTCGATCACTTCTTTCCCCAAGAGTTAAGGGAAGCAAAGGTTGAAGAGTTTGTGAATCTGAAGCAAGAGGGGTTGATTATGAAAGAGTACAGCCTTAATTTCATTCAGCTGTCTAGATATGCTCCGGAGATGGTTCCAGATGTGAGATCTAAGATGAGGAACTTTGTCTATGGGTTGGGCAAACATGTGAAGAAGGAGTGCAATGCATCGTTGTTGATTTTTGACATGGATATTTCCAGACTTATGGTGTATGTCCAGCAGGTAGAGGATGATAAGAAGAAGGATAGAGAGGAGCATTTGAGAAAGAAGGCCAAATCAGCTGAGCATGAGAATGATCAGAAACAAGGTAAGGGCAATAGGTCCTTCTTCCAGAAGAGGTCTTCTGGTTATGCTCCATCATCAGAAAGTGCACCTGCGTCTAATAACAGGTATGATCAGAAGTCTCAGAGTCACCAGAATTTCATAGCTCAGGGTTCCAGTCCCAAGGAAGTGTGGCTCAAGGTTCGAAAGGGAAGCCACCTTGTGGCATGTGTGGTAAACTCTATTTGGGAGAGTGTAGAGAGGGCACCAATGGTTGCTATAAATGTGGTCAGATAAGTCATTTTCAGAGAGAGTGTCCGATATGGGGCAACAGAGCCCAATCTTCTACTGCGGCGCCACCAGGTCGAGGTAATCAGAGAGGTACTACTTCAGGTACATGCGGAGGCTCAAACCGTTTGTATGCTATGGCTAGTCACTAAGATCAGGAGAACTCGCCAGATGTTGTCACTGGTATGCTTCGAGTCTTTTCTCATGATGTGTTTGCTTTACTTGATACGGGTGCCACCTTGTCTTTTGTGACCCCTTGTGTGGCTGTTAAGTTTGGGATCCTTCCCGAGAGTCTTCTCGAGACCTTCAGTGTTTCTACTCTGTTGGTGAGTCTATTCTTGCTGAAAGAGTCTATAGAGACTGCATAGTTTCCATCTATCATAGGGATACTAAGGGTGATCTAGTCAGGTTAGATATGGTTGATTTTGATGTCATTCTAGGCATGGACTGACTTTACGCTTGTTATGCCACTGTCAATTGTAGAACTCGAGTTGTCAAGTTTCAGTTTCCGAATGAGCCTGTCTTAGAGTTGAAGGGTAATCCAGCAGTGCCTAGGGGCCGTTTCATTTCCTACCTTAAGGCCAGAAAGTCAATTTCGAAAGGGTGTGTCTATCACCTAGTTCGAGTCAAAGATGTTAATGATGAGACTCCATCCCTTCAGTCTGTTCCAGTAGTTAATGAGTTTCCTGAGGTCTTTCCTGATGATTTTCCTGGAATCCCTCCCGATATAGGGAGATAGACTTTGGGATTGATGTTCTTCCTGATACGCAACCTATTTCTATTCCGCCCTATAGAATGGCTCCCGCTGAGTTGAAAGAGCAGTTGAAAGACTTGTTAGATGAGGGATTCATTAGGCCGAGTGTCTCACCTTGGGGCGCTCATGTCCTATTCGTGTGAAAGAAAGATGGTTCCCTTAGAATGTTCATTAACTATCGTCAGTTGAATAAGGTCACCATAAAGAATAGGTATCCTCTTCCCAGAATCGATGATTTGTTTGACCAACTTCAGGGTGACACTTGCTTCTCTAAGATAGATCTCAGATCAGGCTATCATTAGTTGAAAGTGAGAGAAAGTGACATCCCGAAGACGACCTTCAGAACCCGTTATGGTCACTTTGAGTTTCTTGTTATGTCCTTTGGTTTGACTAATGCTCCTGCAGCTTTTATGGACCTCATGAACTGGGTATTTAAACCATATCTAGACATGTTTGTGATTGTGTTTATCGATGATATATTGATCTACTATAGAAATGAGGAAGCGCATGCCAACTATCTCAGAATTGTCCTTTAAACTCTCAAGGATAGGGAGTTGTATGCCAAGTTTTTGAAGTGTGAATTTTGGCTTGCATCTGTGGCATTTTTAGGCCACATTATATATGGTGAAGGTATTCAAGTTGATACCCAGAAAATTGAAGCGGTAAAGAACTGGCCCAGACCCACATTCCCGACTGATACAATGAGTTTCTTGAGTTTGGCTGGTTACTACCGAAGGTTTGTTGAGGGGTTTTCATCTATATCATCTCCATTGACTAAACTGACTCAGAAAAAGGCTAAGTTCCAATGGTCCGATGCTTGTGAGAAGAGTTTCCAAGAATTGAAAACCAAATTAACTACCACTCCAGTGTTGTCCCTACCCGAGGGAACAGATGGTTTCGTTATCTATTGTGATGCGTCCAGGGTTGGATTGGGTTGTGTATTGATGCAGAAGGATAAGGTTATTGCATATGCTTCCAGGCAGCTCAAGATTCATGAGAGGAACTACCCGACTCACGACCTTGAGTTGGCAGCCGTAGTGTTCGCTCTCAAGATTTGGCGTCACTATCTTTATATGTGCATGTGGATGTGTTTACCGATCACAAGAGCCTTCAGTATGTCTTCAATCAGAAAGAGCTAAACCTGAGGCAGATGAGGTGGCTAGAGTTACTCAAGGACTATGATATGAGCATTCACTACCACTCAGGAAAAGCTAATGTTGTTGTTGATGCTCTTAGCAGGTTGTCCATGGGGAGTACGGCCCACATTGAGGAGGAAAAATAGGAGTTGGAGAGGGAGGTACATAGGCTAGCATGATTGGGAGTTTGTCTTGTTGACTCTATCGAAGGTGGAGTGGTTGTCCAGAATGGGGTTGAATCTTCCCTTGTAGTGGAGGTGAAGGAAAAGCAAGATCAAGACCCTGTCTTACTCCATTTGAAGGAAGATGTGCATAAATAGAAGGTGTTGGTTTTTGCCAAAGGGGGAGATGGTGTATTGAGGTACCAAGGTAGATTGTGTGTCCCTAATGTGGATGGTCTCCGAGATAGAATGACGGCAGAGGCCCATAGCTTAAGATATTGCATCCATCCAGGTTCCACTAAGATGTATCATGACTTGAGGGAGATCTATTGGTGGAGTGGTATGAAGAGGGACATTGCAGACAATGTCTCTAAATGCCCAAATTGCCAACAAGTCGAAGTTGAGCACCAAAGACCATATGGTGTAGCTCAGAATATAGAGATTCCAGAGTGGAAGTGAGAGATGATCAACATGGCCTTCATTACAGGCTTACCGCGATCTCGCAGGCAGCATGATTCGATTTGGGTGATTGTGGATAGGATGACCAAATCAGCCCATTTCTTGCATGTTAAGGCTACTGACACTGCAGAGGACTATGCTAGATTGTACATTCGAGAGATTGTCAGACTTCATGGAGTTCCTTTAGCCATCATCTCATATAGAGGAGCCCAATTCACTGCTCAGTTTTGGAAGTCTTTTCATAAGGGTCTAGGTTCAAAGGTGAACCTTAGTATTGCATTTCATCCTTCGACAGACGGCCAGGCAGAGCGTACGATTCAGACATTGGAGGATATGTTTAGAGCCTGTGTCATTGATTTCAAAGGTAATTGGGATGACCACTTGCTTCTTATTGAGTTTGCGTATAACAATAGCTTCCATTCGAGTATTCAGACGGCTCCTTATGAGGCCCTTTATGAGAGGAGATGTAGATCACCAATTGGTTGGTTTGAGGTTGGTGAAGCTGAGTTGATAGGACCAGATTTGGTTCATCAAGCCATGGAGAAGGTGAAGACTATTCAGGAAAGGTTGAAAACGGTGCAAAGTCGTCAGAAATCCTACACAGATGTAAGAAGGAGAGACTTGGAGTTTGAGGTTAATGAGATTTTGTAAGAAGGGAAAGCTCAGTCCCTAATACATTGGTCCTTACAGGTTATTCAAGAGAGTTGGCAATATAGCTTATGAGTTGGAGTTACCGTCAGAGTTAGCATCAGTCCATCCGGTATTTCACATCTCTATGCTAAAGAAATGCTTAGGTGATCCTTCACTTATTGTGCCTACCGAGGATATTGGTATCAAGGACAACCTATCTTATGAGGAGATTCCTGTTTAGATTCTTAATCGTCAGGTTCGCAAGTTGAGAACCAAAGAGGTTGTATCAGTCAAGGTCTTGTGGAGGAACCAATTTGTTGAGGAAGCTACTTGGGAGGCCGAGGAGGATACGAAGAAGAGATACCCTCACCTCTTTCCCTCTGAATCAATTCAAGACCAAGGTGCTAACTCCTCGTAAAGTACTCTTTAAAGTTGATATGTTGAGTTTATGCTTGTTGCATGTTTTTCCCTTGTGTTGGGTTGTTAGACACCTTCCCACCCTTTGCATGTTGAGTTCATCCATCATTCGAGGATGAATGATTCCAAGGGGGAGATATTGTAACATCCCAAAAATTCCTAAGCTAAGGCTCGAACCATTCTTTATTTGCATGTAAAGTCGTATCGAGTGATTCTTAAATTAATCATATATGTAAAGCTCATTTCTTTGGTGTTCTAATGGATTTGGATGTGACTTAAGGTCACAAGAACCCCCTAGCACAAAGTTGAGTTGAAAGCGTCATTATCGATTAAGTTTTGACGTAAGAATCTACTTAGAACAACTTCAAACGATCATATCTCCCAACACATAATGAATTAGATGGCCCATGACCTATCAAATTAATGGTCTTTGAGTCCTCTTTCCAATTCCACCAAGTTTTCCTTTTGTTGAGTTTGGAGTAAAGAGTTATGACCATTTTACCAAAGACTGTCATATCAGAATTTTGAGTCTGTGAACAACGGATCTGACCTACGGTCCGTCGTTTGAACGACGAGCCGTAGGTGGTCTCGTATGAGGCTCTGTCAACTCATCAAAAAAGGTTCAGAGACTCCACGTTTGGGGACCCAAGACCTACGGATGGTACCTACGGTCCGTAGGTCGAACCACGAGCCGTAGGTGGCCTCGTAGGTCAGCTCGGCAGTTTTAAAGAGGGGTGTTTTCGTCTTTTCCCACTCTTTTATGATTAAAATCCTAACGTTTTGGGACTTATTTGAGCCCCATATCAGTATCCAATACACATGTACTCTCTTTAACACTTGGAATTATTGAGAGCAAGATTGAAGAGGAGAAAAGCTAGGGTCCTTTCATTGAGGCTTCGAATTTCGATTGTAACATTAATCTTCCAGGTATGTAAGGTTAATCATAGCATTGGATTGAGTTCGTCCACGCGCCCTACATCTAAATTCTATCGATTTTTTAGTATAAGTTGAATTGAGCCCCAATTCCTTGAATCCCGAATTTGAGTTAATTTCTTGTTCTTTGAGTTCTATTGAATTATGCATTAAAATTGTCATTGTTTCTATACTTCTACTTCTTGATATTGTCGTTCATGGCTACATTCCCATGAACCCTAATTGAGTTAATGATCATGGGTTTACTACGCTTTATTTTGAATTGGGATTGATAGTTTTCATGCATTGAGCAAAGTATGATTTTTAACTGATTTGAAGAATATTCTATTGAGTCTAAATGAGCATGAGTTTTGAGCATAAATGATGGTTTTGAGCATAAATGATGGTTTTGAGAAAAGAGTTTTAATGAGATGCGAGTGGTTTGAAATCATATGATTTGTAAACGAAAGCACATGATGAGGAGAGATGAGATTGAGTTTTGAAAGGTCCATTGAGGCTTGCTGAGATGATTTGAAATGTGTTACCTGATAGATATGAGCATAGTGAATTGATTTGGGGTGTAGTATTGAGCACCGATTTGGGTAAAAGTTTAAATAAGTCAAGCCCCATGAACTATGTAGCCAGCGTAGGATAGGATCGCACCGTTAATTCGGATGGTTCCTTATTGTCCCAAAAGAGGACTTGTTGATTGTAGATCCAATGATGGTTGATCGTTCCTTACTTCGGCAAGGTATTGGACGGCTGTGCAAAGCGTTGTATCATCACTAGCTCATAGGTGATGGTTGTCGGTTAGAGAAACTCCCTAATAGTAATAAATGATTTGAATTGATTGAAATTGCATATGATTGAGTCGATTTGAAAAGCATTGTTAATTCTAAACTTGCATGTTTTATTCTGAGTTGAGTGGCATGATGTTGAGTATCCTTGAGCTTGTTCCCTTCCAGCTATTTTTACATACCGTACATTCCATGTACTGACGTCTTCGACGCTACATCATGAAATGATGCAGATACAGGTGCTAGAGATCCTCAACAAGCGCTTCGTTGAAGATCTTCCTTTCCCAGATAGTGGTGAGACCTCCTTGCTTTTAGAGGGATCATATTATTTGATTTGCTTTTAGTTGAGTATTTCTTTTGAGGTAGCCGTGGGCTTGTCTCGGCACTTTCTTATGATTGGACTAGAGATTTCATAGACAGTGATAGATAGAGTTGGAGTCGAGTTGATGTTCCTATCAGAGTTTATTCTTTTGCACTATCCTTTATGATATGGAGTTTGTGATTTGAGTTACATCATGAGTTACACTTTTAAAGCTACATCTCACATTGATTGTTTGAGTTGCCCACTTAAGTATGCTTTCTTGATTTTAACAAGTTTTCCGCCGATTGAACGAGTGATCAGGCCATAGTGGTTCGCTTGGGACCAAAAATGGTTTCCGAATGCCGGCCACGCCTAGGGTATACGCTCGGGGCGTGACAATTAAGACCATAAAATATGAAAAGATTTAAAATCTTCATATTACTACAATCAAAGTGGATTATAAATATTTGTGTGAAAGATTACCCAATTTTCATATTGTTTGTGGTGTATAAATATGAGCATGATGATGGAATCACATGTAAAAGTAAACTAGAAGTTTACTGAAATAAATATCAGTTGGCATGACCCGCTGACCATCCCGACTCAAATATGATACGAAAATAACTGAGAATTCATGTGGTTATATATATATTGAAGAAATAATAAATTCTTCAAGAATTCTCTTGTGTTGTTTGTTCTCATGATAAAATTATCGTTGTACCAACTAAGGTGGAGATTGTATCTCCTAAAATTTTGAAATGTATGAAAAGGTGAATATGGACCCGTTCACCCACCATGTGGACCATTTACCATTATATGATTTTGATAGATGCATCTATGATATGGTCACATATGCTTTATTATCAATTTGCAATTTGATTTTTACAAAGATTGTTTGTTTGAATTGTTAAATCAAGAGCACATTTCAAATTATAAAATTATATTGATGATGTTGGTTTACATCCAAGTGGTTTAAGCAAAAATCATATGCCTCCAATTATAGCTAAACCATTGGTTATGAGAATAAAACTCCAAATTTTTTTTTTGTATGAGATGTGTTATTTAAAGTGTAGCAACAATTGTACGTATCAAGCCAGTAAGGTTCTCCTATCACAATTGGTTCTGGGTCAGGAACCAAATAATTCTCATTTAGAAATTTAAATGTGCGATATATTATTCAATTGCCCCACCACTGCGCGTTGCACAAAGATGAGTCTCCAAATAAGGTTGAGTGAATGTTAGATTCTCTAACATTAGGAGGCAAGATGATAAGCAACTAGAAAATAAGTTATACATATTCAATTATCATCAATATGATCCTCATTGAAAAAGAATTTAAGTTAACTTTCAGACACATTTGTTGACCCTATATTATCCATTTATAAATGCTCTAATGAAAGGTCCTTGAAGGATACAATTTATGGCATGCCTGAAGTATGATAAATTAATCGGTTCAAAAGATAAAATTTCTTGAAAAATAAGAAGTGCAAATGATCGTGATGGTTATAATAATGAGGCAAGTGCTTTAAAGATAACACCAATACATAACACTTCATAAAACCTTGGTAAAGGTTCAGGTACCTGAAAATGAAGAAATCTTGATAAGTTATGTCACATTGGAACTGATATCAAATGACCGTCGACGGTATCTTTGATATAATATAGCTCTCAAAATTATAAGTGGTGATGAGGATATTGATATTAAATCTGTCGAGAGTTGACAGATAAATGATTGGACAAAGAAAATACAATTCAAGTATATTTTATTTCACTTGAAAAAGTGATGTTCTGGACTTATTTTGTCCATATCCCAAGATATAATGTCAGTGGGGGTACAAATGAATTATTGTGCGATATGTAAAATCGTAAAATATAAAGTACGGTTTGTGCATTGAAAAATAAAGATTTTTCGCAAAAGTCCTGACGTTATTGTATGGAGATGTATTCTCCTATGGTGGATGCAATAATGTTTCTTTCAATCTGATAATATATGAAAAACTTGAATACGCATGATAAATGATTATCATGTCTAGCTAGACAGTAAATATTATATGAAAATTCATGAAGGATTTAAAAGATTTTAAAGTGATTGCATTGAATAGTACCCCAATGGTTGTGAGATCGCTCAGCATAAAGATCAATTTCGATCTAATTAAAATGATTAGAAAGTATCATGTCATAGTGCAATTGGTGCACTTATGTATCCTGCTATTATTATTCATGGTAAATAATTTTATTAATATGCATGCAAAATATAATATCACTCTTATCGATGGAGATATTAGAGTGAATCAAATATCAATATAAATTATTTATTCTGATCAATTGTGTCAATGTTTATTGATCATGAAATTGCAGGAAATTATGAAGTTTGATCTCAAGAAAGTTATCTATTTTCATTTGAAAATACTGTCATTCCACAAGACAGTCAATTTTATTTGAAGTGTCCATCAGTGTTTGGTTGTTGTTGTTAACAAATCGAACGAGCAATTTGTCTACGCAGACAAGATCACAAATTGAGTGATTGTCAAAAATATTTTGGTTGAGATCAATAAACATATCCAAAAAATATGTGATATTTCTTTGAAAAGAGATATTCCAACAACATTATATGAAGACAATGTTACACGTATTCAACTAAGAGGAGGACACATCAAAGGAGACTGAGCAAAATATATTTCATCAAAGTTCTTCTTTTTATTCATGACCTTCAAAAGAAGGATGTAGCAGATGTTCAACACTTCGTATTCACCAAGGCATTATCAACTTCAACCTTTGAGAAGCCGAAATATAAGATTGAAATGCATCATCTTCAGGTTGTTAAGTGATGTCTTAATTAGAGGGAGTATAATACGCGTTGCACTCTTTTTTTCTTAACCAAGGTTTTCTCCCACTGGTTTTCCTGGTAATGTTTTTAATGAGGCAGCTCTTAATGAGTATTATAAGATAAGTGTACTCTTTTTCCTTCACTAAGATTTTTCCCATTGGGTTTTTCTTAGTAAGATTTTAACGAGGCACATTATCTATTAAGACATGAACATCTAAAGGGGAGTGTTGTAAAATGGATGTCCACATTATTATATCATGTGTTGTAAGTTAATTATACACACAATATGCTAAGTGGTGTATACTAGTTAACCATATGATATACTTGGTGCCCAAAGTGTATACATGGCAAGAAGATATCCATGTATCACACTTGGTGCCCAAGTATATACGACTATATATACCCCTCTTCTTGTAACGATGAGAAAAACACAAAAAAGTGAAAATAAAGTTACTTACACAAAAAGGTGAAAACAAAGTTACTTACTACTATTCTTTCTCTCATTTTTTTCTTGTCATTTGATTATACTACACATGCTTTATTTTATAATAGATTTTTAATTTTTATCTTCAAAACTTTAAGTACAAAAAATAAAAACAAAAAATGTCTATAAAAGTGAAAAAAGAAAAATCACAAGGCATAAGAAGAATATAAGCTTAATAACACAAGTTATATCTCAGCGCATAAGGTTAATGGAACAAATTATGTCTATTATCGGAGAAATTATGTCCAAGATACAAGTTATAAATGTAATGGCACAAATTATACCTGAAGGCAAAAGAAATTAAACTTAAGACATAAGTTATATCCCAAGGCAAAAGTTTAGTAGCCAAATTATGCAACATGGCACAAATTATACCATATGACATAAGTTCACTGACGCAAGTTATGCCTTAAGGCGAAAGTTCTCTAAAAGTCTTACGAGAGAAGTATTGAAAACACCCCTAAAGTTAGCGTAAATTGTTAGTTTCATCTCTAGACTATTGATAGTCTTAAAAACACACCTCTACTTGTCTAACTGAACTTAAATACATCCCCGATCTGCCACATGATATAGCAAGTGGTATCAAACTCTTGTAGGAGCAAGAAACTCTTGATAAAATGTCAAGAAAAGTGTTGAAAACATCCCTAAACTTGCTAGAATTTGGTGTATTTCACCCATGTGGCAAGATCAGGGGTGTATTTAAGTTTAGTTAGCCAAGTAGAAGGGTGTTTTGAAGGCTGTCAATAGTTCAGGAACAAAACTAACAATTCACGCCAAGTTCAGGAGTATTTTCAATACTTCTCTCAAGTCTTAATCTGCGAATCAAAAGTCATGTTTAATGCAGAAGTTATACCTTAAGGCAAAATTAGAGTTGTTAATATGGGTTAGGCCCATTGAGTTGGTTTGGCCTAACTTGTGATTTAATAGGGTTGAACTAAAAAATTTGAAGCTCATTTTAAGAACAAGGTTTTTTAGCGCGACTCGAGTAAGCCTGTTGCTCCGTGGGGCTTGAGCAATGTGGATTGGACCGGCCATGAGTCAACTAAAGAATAATTAAAAATAAAATAGAATACTAAAATAAGTAAATAACAAAAGAACTAAAAAAAAGTGTAAATCGACTAGTAGAGGACTAGAAATAAATTATAAAAATTATCAACTCTTCTCAGCTCAAAGCTAACGTGTCTATTTATAATGATGATTCAGGAATTCTAAGTTGGACCGTGACATACTTCACGATCCAATCCACGACCGTTAATCAATGTGCGGGTCATGGATCTTACTTGCATTGTCGTGGATTGCTTAGTAGGATTTCTTGAACTTATGTTGTAGATTTGTTTTGCAGGCCTGGATTGCATGCACAATCCATTTTGTCTGTCACAAATTTCTTCTCAATTCTGGTCTTTAGCTTCGTATACTTGATTGTCAATTGATTTGATAATCATATTTTTTTTCTTATGTTCTGATAATCTTTTGTCCCATTTCTATTCCTAATAATTTCACTCCTCACCTCATCTAGAAAGTATCCATCCAAGACAAGTTTGAACATTCAAGGATCATGTTGAGAAATTTAAATATCCAATAGGATTACATTGGAGACAATTTTGAACATTCAAGGAACCATATAATTGACATTAAGTTTCAGAGGAACCAAAAAATTAAATATTCAATAAAAAAAAAGGTGAAAACAATAGAGCACCCGATTCTGAACAGGCTATCAAGAAAACGACAAAATAATAGAATAATATAACAATATTAATAATAATTAAAATGCTAGGAGAAGGAGTCCTATTATATATTTAAAAGACTTCGATAAAGTAATATTAGCTACTACTTTATACTTTATACTATAAGATATATCTCCAAAGACAATTCTCAAGTATGCTATTTCTACCACTCTTCAATTTCCCGCAAAAAACTGATCCATTGACATGAAGCTGAAGATCTCAGACTAAGTTTACCCAACAACGACAAGGTTTCTGCTTCATCTTTGTCTGAGATCTTTACAGGTTCTTGATTCTTCCGGTTTTCCATCTCAATAGGTTTACATTGTATATACAGATGCTAATTCAGCTGTTCATCACTGAATCCTTCAATTAGATCTTTCTTGTTGATTTAGTTCTTTGATGTTCTCTTTCAAATTCTTATTTAGCACTTTTTGATTGCTTATCTTTATTTGTGAAACTATTTGCTAGTTCTAGGGTTTTGCGTTGGAGAATTGATAATTGTATTGTTGACTTTTCTCTAAATACAAGAATTTGTACACATGTTTGGTACGTTTTGTTTGTAGAGGGAAGAAAATCTTATGTATGAGGATCACTTTCGAGTTGGGCATTTCATTGGTAAAGTTTGGTATCTGCTCAGTGGAATCAATAAACTGCCACAGTATTCAACAGTCAAAACATTTTAAAATGGTCCCAAGGGAAAAAAAACTAAGCTTTAGTCCCGAAATAAATGGGTTCGGCATATGAATACTCAATATCCATTCTGCTCCTTATGTGAACCTGTTTCATTCCAGTGCTTAATAATTACTCTTTTGGGTGACATAAGTTGGGGAGAGTAGCCAAGATTTTTGTGGGGATGAACTATAGGCTTTTAACAACTCTGATACTGCGTGTGCTGTCAGCCTGTCACTCATTTGTTGATACATGGCAATGTTTCTTCTCCGTTCTGTTGTTTTATTGAGGAAATAATCTTGGATTATTTTTCTTTTGATGCAGATTTTTGCTTTAAGATCCACTACCATTCAGAACTAAGTGGACTGTTTGCAGTATACTAAGTTGCAGCCATCATTTTTGAGGGCAAATGATCATGCTTACTTGTTCTGATGAAATTCTTGGATTCTGTTAGTTCTGAGAAAGATAAATATATTTGCCATGGGCGTAAGTTACTTGTCAGTTTCAGCGTTCTGTACTGTTCTGAGCTATGTTGGACTCCAGTGTTGGATGGGAATTTCAGTTGAGAGACTAAAATCAGATGGGCTCATTGGGGAGAGTATTATCAACTTTGGGAATGAAAGTCGTGCATTAGAGAACCTTTTAGGTTCACATACAACAATTGCTCTGGGAGCCAATTTTGCAGTCAACGTATTTATACTGCTAGTTTTGTTTCTTAAGGTACTTACTCTTTGCACGTTGAGATGAATAGTTATGACTGATATTGTTACCATGGGCTGGGAAATTTCAAGCGATTATTAAGTTCTTTCTTGTAAAGCTATGGGTAAAAAAGCAAATAATGCTTGTTCTAATATAATGCAGTTGGTCGGGTATTCAGTATCTTCGATATACCCGTGGATAATTCTTTATTGTTGTTTTTCCATCCACAAGGGCAGTTTTTTTCTCACGATGGACATGGTTATGATATGAGATTGACCCTATTAGATTTATTCTAGCTTATAATTTAGTTTTAGATAACACCTTTTTTAAAAAGAGGGAATCATACTTGAATACATTTAAACATATAAGTAATCCTAGCCAAATAAATTTCAATCATCCTGACATAACCTTGCAATCCTTACTACTTAAATGTGACCCTGCCACTTATCCCCTCCATTTTTTCAAATAAAAAAGGAAAAGTGACAGGGTCACATGTAACAACTGCAAGGTGGTTCCAGAATAAACCCTAACCATCTTATACAAACTAGTAGCTCTGGAGGTGAAGCGAAAGAGTGGAGAATGGTAGTTGCCTAGTTGATACTAAAAGGCTCAAACCAAATAGTATTTAAGCCTTGGGGACAAGCTTTTGAAGGAGGGAGAACGAGACCTAGATGTTTCACAAATACTTTGCGGTAGGAAATGATAAGTTGCATTGAGAAAGTAGCAAATGAAGTTTTAGGCGTGTCTAAAATTTCCAAAGGGTTGTTTGGTTCACTGATAAGTTGATGCCAAGATGTTAATACAAGGATTGAGATTTATAATTCACGGATTATTTAGTGCATATGCATTTTTGGTAGATGTTAGGATTGTTGTATTAAAAATGAGCTATACAATGTATGATTTAAAGCGCATGTTTGATTTTAAATTGCTTAAACTCTTGTTTCCAATTATAACCTTGGAGATTTCAAAGAAGTGCTTTGGAAGGAGGGCATTTTTGTCATTTGGTTTGTTTTTATCTAATTATAGATAATCATTGTATAGTTCTACCACATTGACTATGACATGAAATAATACAATAATTATTATCTAAAATATTACAAATTTTAACTATGCTGAATTTGAAATGGTAATCAAATGAAGTATAAAAAGTACAATTTTATACATGGATTATTTTTCCTAATACTTGTGGCCAAACATATCATGAGACCTCAACCACAATAATCATGGCAGCGATGGAGTAAGGAGGTGCAAAGTTTTGTTAAAACAAAAAGAGAGTAGTGTAAGAAGTTATCAAAAACAGAAGATGGAGAAGTTTTTGAAAGGTATAAGAGAACAAAGAGAGAATTGAAGAAGGCGATTAGTGAAGCTTGAGGTAAAGCCTTAAGTAGATGACTTTAGAAAGTAAGTAATGTGACAAGATTCCTACTAAGCACCCAAGGGTGTGGCCTAGTGGTCAATGAAATGAGAGGGAACCATGAGGTCTCAGGTTCAAATCTCAGTGGAGACAAAAGTACTAGGCGATTTCGTCCCATCTGTGTAAGCTTTTGTAGACAGTGTTACCTTGTACCGGCTGGTGGTGGGATACATCAATTGTTTTGTTTGAATTAATCGAGGCAAGCACAAGAAGGCTTACCAATGTTATTGAAAACTAGATGATTCCTAGTCTAATTGGGAGTGTTTACAAGATCGCGGCCAAAGTACTATCACAAAGGCTCAAAGGTGTAATGGGCAAACTTGTTTCCAATCATCAAAATGCTTTCATTAAGGACAAGCAGATCACAAACGCAGCTCTAATGCCGATGAAGTTCTGGATTGGAGAATGAAAAATAAGGAACCCCGCATCCTATGCAAACTAGACATAGAAAAAGCTTTTGACCGACTCAATTGGTCATATCTCTTTTCCATTTTAAGACAAATGGGTTTTGGAGAAAGGTGGTTTAAATGGATTAGGTTCATCATCACCATTGTGAAGAATTCAGTTCTAGTGGACATAAGCTCAACGGGCTTCTTCTCACCACAGAAGGGACTCAGACAAGGGGATCCCCTCTCTCCTTTTCTTTTTATCCTGGCAATGGAGGGCCTTAGTAATATGTTGGATAAGGCGAATCAATTGCAATGGCTGGATGGTTTTAATGTTGGCATAAGGAACACTGTTAATGTTTAACACTTACCATATGTTGATGACACCCTTGTATTTTGTGGAGCACACAGATCTCAAGTTCTTTACCTAAATCTAATCCTACTCATCTTTGAATCACTTTTAGGCATTTATACAAACATGTTAAGAAGTGTCATATGCCCTGTCAATGAGGTTTTAGAGCACCCAAGGGTGTAGCCTAGTGGTCAATGAAGTGGTTGAGAACTTTGAGATCTCAGGTTCAAAACTTAGCGGAGACAAAAATCACTAGGTAATTCTTCCCATTTGTCCTAGCCTTGCCGGACTGAGTTACCTGTTGCTGGTGGGAGGTGGCAGGTATTCTGTGGAATTAATCGAGGTGCGCGAAAGCTGGTCCGGACACCATGGTCATCAAAAAAGAAGAAGAGAGGTTTTAGACCTAGAAGAACTTGCAAGAATTGTGGGTTGTACCATTGGCTCCCTTCCAACCACTTATCTTGGATTACTCCTAGTGCCGCATTTGGATCTACATCTATATGAGATTAGGTGATTGAGAAGTTTGAGAGAAGGTTGGCATCATGCAGATGCAATATCCATCAATGGGTGGGAGATTGACACTGATTAACAACGTGTTAGACAAAATTCCAACTTACTGCATGACACTATTTCCATACCTAGCAAAGTACTGGAGCAACTTGATAGGATCAGGAGGAATTTCCTATGAGAGGGTAACAACAAGGATCACAAGTTTCACCTAGTAAAGTGGATTAAAGTGGTGCTGCCAAAGCAATTAGGAGGATTGGGCATAAAAGATTTAGCTCTTCATAACAAATGCTTACTCATGATATGGTTATGGAGGTACACTCAAGTGGATAAACTCTATGGAAGGAGGTAATCAAGGCAAAACATGGAGTCCAAAATCATTAGTGCTTGAAGCTGTCCAGATCCACTCATGGTGTAGGCCTTTGGAAGAGTATATGCAAGATTAAAGACGAGCTCTTTCAAAACACTAAGTTGGTAGCAGGTAATGGTATACATATTAGGTTTTGGAAAGATAGGTGGCTGGACAGTATCATTCTGATGGAGGAATTCCCAAGTCTATATCAAATAGCACGTGACCCAAATTCTGCCATCGCACATAATAGGGCAAACAACACCTTGAATGTACTTTTCAGAAAGAACCTACAAGCTTGGGAAATCGAAGAAGTGGTCAACTTGTTTTTTAGGCTAGAAGGCCAGGTGATAAATGTCCAGGAAGCAGATAAGTTATGGTGGAGCAGTGACAAGGATGGTAAATACTCTGTGAACGCAGACTAGTCAAAGCAACTTTATCACTTTCAACTTGACTTTTTCTTTAGCCTCTCGGCTTTGAGAAGCCGTGGCCCAATAATGCTTTCTTAAAGCTTGTAACCTGTTCGACATAAGAACCAATCTCAATCTGGATGATCCAAGGCCCTCCTACCAACTTGCTCCTAGTGAATATAGGCACTACCTCATTTGGGTTGGAAACAATAGAATTGTCCATAGTTATGGACACACAAGGTCGAAACATGTGTGTCGGGTTTTCCAGTCAAATATAGTTGATAATCCCATTTTCGAATATGAATTTGAATAGATTCTCCTTTGATCGTTATCGGTCTCTGGATTGGCTTCAAAGGATTCTCTCTTATGGATTTGGCTTCTATTTAAGACTTCTTGGAATATAGAATCTAACTACCCTCCAGCTTTGGTTTTTGAGGATTCCATTTCGATCTAAACCCAAAAACCCATATCTTCTATACAAAATTACTTTTTTTTTTAGTCGTCATGAATACTGTCCGGGCTTTCATGAGGTATCTAATAACTCTGCTTTCTGCGTGTCGCTGGCGCACCTCTCCTAACTATTGCCCATTTATCCTAGAATAATCTTTTTAGGACTCGCGGGGCATACCAATAAAAAGAAAAGCATAATTGGATTGGAATCAATGACTTAAGCCTCTTTCTTAAGGGCCTTTAAAGACCGGCCATTATCGAACGAGGGACTTCGCTTCACTCTCCTTCAAGAAAGCAAGTTTGCGCGGTAAATTCTCATCCCACGGGCACATCTTGACTATGAAAAAAGGAGAGATAGGTCACGCGTACTAGAGGATGCAAAAATGGTTGAGTTAGAGAAACATGTGATCAATCTGGTCTGTGAGACTTATTTAAGTTATTTGTTATGTTACCAGATGTTGGGGAACAACTGGTGAAGTTTGACGCTATAATGGGAGCTTTTATTTTCTTCCTCTTGCTTCGCGCATGTTTCTTCTGTCCTTTATGAGCCTTTATGTTGGGGGTCCTGTGCTTTCCTAGCTCCTTTGTGAAGGGGCCAAGCTCATGTCATAGTGTGATTTAGCTGAACTTTGCCACTAATTGGCTCAACTGCGCTATTGGGCTCCAGAGGATCGAACCTAGTATGAGTTTGTTTCCTTTTATTTATTCTTCTCTCCTCTTCAGACTAGGCTATATTCTCTTCTTGGGCCCACTATAGCAATTTGGGTTATTCGTGCAAAAGCCCAAAAGTTTTGGCTCCCATTTTTCTCTCTGTTTTCTTTTTGGTCATTTTACTCTAAATTCAGTTCTTTAATTTGAGAAGAACTCCCTGCATCTCCAATTTGAAACTAAATTTGGCAGCTCACATATCCACATGTCTCATACAGACTCTTTCAATCATTGCTCTTCTCAGCGTGTTCACCTCATCGTCCTCCTTCCTTTGTAAGTTTGATAGAATATCATAGTGAAGTGAGTTGACTATGAGTGGAAGGATGATTATTTCATCCACCACGAACGAAATCTAGCTAACATCTTCTTAGGTCCAGTAATTGTTGCCTCATCGATCTCGACCATACCCCAAGCTTATTGTCAACATCTCTACATTGTGGGTGGAATACCAAAGATATAAAGTGAACCTACTAGTCTTGCCCATATCTTCTTTTCTTCAAATCCTTTCCTACTGCACCCCTTACTTACTTTTTCAGTTTACCATAATCTGCTCTTTCATTCTACTATCTAACCTTTCTCTACTCAGTTCGTCGTTTGGTGGCAATTTGATTGAAAGTAGCCTCCTTCTAGCTTCTCTATCCTTCTCTGAGGGCATGTGCCGTTGATCCATCTATAGCAGACTCAAACCAACAGTCCTCTGTGAACCTCTCGATGTTCCTGCTAACAATGTCTAAACCATTGGACTCTATTGTCACAAGACTTCTCTCCTGCTTCATAGGCCCAATGTCCCTTGTTATTCTCGTAATATAGAGGCTTTATCTCCATGTTAGAGTGTTTTCAATTCGTGCATATGTTCGAGCTGTCAGCATTGGGACATCACTAGAGACGTCTCCACAAATAGCATTAGTTTAACCCTCTGAAAATCAGGATCCACATGTGTATGTACGAATAGATAACTGATTTAGGCTTGCACCAAAACATGTACTGTTTTCTCTGTATTTCTTTTCAATATTCGGTGGATAAGCTGTTGTTCTAGGATTCTATTATTTATTCTTTGAGATGTAATTTGGACTCCTTTTATTGTAATCCAGATAGGAAGTATGTGGTTATAGTTTTGGGAAAGAATACATGTACCTCTTAGTCTGATCTCAAATTGATCTAGTTGATTTTCTACAGGGATTACGAGAAAATATTTGAATGATCATTGTATAATGTATTTGCGTTTGGTCAAAATATATTAAAATACCAGTGAGAAGATGTGAAAAGGGTGTAAAGATATCACATCAATTGAAAATAGTATAATGTTATCATATATTAAGAAAATGTTGACTTTGTGTTTGAAGAAAAATAATTTTCATGGACGGATGAATGAGAAATTAGGTAAAAAAGATGGGGAGGTGGAATATTTTCTTGATTATCTCCGAAAGGACGTCCTTTCGGCCTTATTGAATGTCTAACAAATTCTTTAATTTCTTCTTTTGGTTTCTTGGACATTTCTTCATGTAATGGCTAGAATGTCTCTGTGAACATTTAAAATAGGACTTCTTAATGCTTCTAATGAAAGTTCATGGGAAAATTAGGTACTCTTTGTGCACCTGAATCCTTTTCAAATATTATAGAGTACCTTTTACAACACAAGTTCTTTTCACAACTTTCTGCAGACTATATTCTTTGGAGATTTGCACTCGTCAGAAATCCGAAAGCTGGCTGAGCGCCTTGTCAATTATGTTATTTCCAAGGTAAATATCTTAGTTACATGAATAAGGTGGTATCTAGAACCTTGATGATCTTTTTTCTTGTTTTCTTTCCTCTATTATTATGATTCAAACTCTACACTTTGTGACCGATGTTAAGGAAAGTTATGCAACATATAGTGTTGGCACTTGGCATTGTTTCCATTTGATTTTACTTGTTAAGATCTTTTGGCCACTTTAAATTGTTATAGCTTGACATTGAATGGATGACTAAGCTGATGTGTGATGGTTACATCTTCTCCCTTCTTGGAGCAATGCTGAGCCAAGTGAGTATGAGTACTCGGTGGAAAGAAACTAAAAAAATGGGAAGTGAGAGGAGTGAGGGGCCCTCATTTAGAACTAGTTCATTGACAGTTTCTGAACAACTTGGGTGAAAGATGTGAGCTTCAGCCTTGTTCAGAGTATTAGCACCTCTCAATTCTTGCTTTGCAAAACCTTCATAGTTGATCCACAGGGTTCTTCTTGTCGATGTATTGGACAAAATATAGTGCACTGTATAAATTTTTGTAGGTCCATGATCTAAAAGACTTAGTAAGGAAGGGAGAACCTGCATGAAGATAGGGAACTTATTTTGTTGGGCTTGGAGTTGCTATATACGATGAATTTTAATACCATGGGGTCTTCTAAGTTTAGTAGTTGAAGATCTCAATTTCTTCTGATGATTTTAACATTCTCTTATATGTTTTTCATTTTATATTGGAAACTTTTTGTGTGTTAGAATAATCATTCTACAAAGTCCACATCTGGTTCCGATATGAGATGCCTACATGAATGTTCAGAAACGTTACAGGGTAACGTTTGATATCGAACGAAGAAATTTCCCAAGTTCAAGAATTTGATGTGTCTTGCGCATCCCTTAATCCTTAACCTTTGGTGGAATGGGAAGTTCACTTGAAAGTTGAAGTATATAGTGTATCTTTCTCTCCAGGCAAAATGCAAGAATGGGAATAAATGGGTCTGAATCCAAACAGGTGGTAGCATTTACGTTATTTACATACCTTAAATGCCCGCATCTTCTGATCGTACCATTTCTTCAACCCCGTCTTTCATCTTTTCTGCATTCATTATCCCATCACTACCATACAGTCCCAAAACATCCTTTCCTTAATCCCTATCTTTCTTGCTATCTACAGACCTAACATTGTTTCAATAAGAATAGTTACTGGAGCATAGGGGCATATGGATATGGATGTGTGAATGCTAGATCTGGTATTTGGTTAAATTCTTTCAAACTGGTGGTTTGATCAGATTGGATATGTCTTGTCATCGTGATCTTTCACTGAGAAGCGATTGCAGTAGTTCTGAATCACTTCCACTATGATCTAGAGCATTTCAAACTCAGTGCTTGAGACTTATAGCTCCATGTGTATCATTTGCTAAATTTGAAGTCTACATTCATGTCGTCCTCTATGCATGTAAACTTTACACTAATATGGTGAATGAAGTCATTCTCACATTCATGTTTCTCTCTAGTGGTTATATTGGAAGTGTTTTAGTATACTGTCCACTGATAACTACTTCCAGGGAACTTTTCTTCCGTTGGTTGTTCCACCTACGCTGTATCAAGCAGGCCTGTGGTCAACGTGGCTAGCTGTTCTTTGCTTTTTAAAGGTATCCACTGTTGTGTATTCTAAGCTATTGATATTGGGATTTTGAATGTCTAACCTTGGATAAAATCTACATATATACAGATGTTTCAAGCTTTAGCTAGGGATCGACTTGAACGATTGAATGCCTCTCCTTCAGCTACTCCCTGGTCATATTTCCGGGTGTATTCTGCCTTATTACTGGTTCTCTCAACCAACTTACTATGGTACTTCCTAGACCTAAATCTGTTTGTTGTGCATTACATAATGCAGGGGTCATTTTTATTTGAAGATTGTATTTAGTTTTAAGGATGTAGAAGGTATTGTATGTGTGTTGTGTTTTGTATTCTTGAACTATTGCTGTGTTAGCAGCAATTGTGTCTCCAGAGATACAAGTCTGAAGCTTTAATCCCTAATACCTTTTTATGCTTTGGGCAAATTTCACATGGGAGGTCTCTAGAATTAACACGGTCTATGCATGTCATATTGCTCACTATAACAGCAGCATAATATCGAGTATATTTACTGAATCACCAACACCCAAAACTGGAGGGACGGATATAAGAAGATGTGCGTGGAATTTCATGATAGCGAGGACCTCATGTCTGAAAGATAGAACAGAAATACTTATCAGAGAACAGGGGGAAAGATAGGAAGAGTGTTTCTTCTATAAAACTACCTAGAAATATGGAAGTTCAGATATTACATCCTAGACCAAAAATCAATGGACACATCAGTCCAGATATTAGAAAAACGACCTAACTTTGACCTTATTTGGATGAAAGTAGCAATTACAAAAACAGTGAGAAAGGAACTGAATCCAAAGAGACTTAATTTGCTCCTTAATAAAGAAAATTTACCATTCACTTCATTCATGCAAGTACTCCGCAATGTATATTTTGCTAAGCAAAGGGAGTAAACACAAAAAGGAAAATCAATGATCTGTTTAGGAGTTTTTGGCCATTAAAGTCTTCCTTTCACATCTTCTGATTTTCCTTCCATTTAAGTCTCAACATTAACCATTTATCATTTAAATTCACTTACCTAGTTAAATAAACACATGCTTTGCCTCTTCTTCTTAGATTTTAAGAATTCAATTAATTTCCTGCTGTTTTCATTATAGTTTGTCTTTTTTCCATCACTTTCTGGCCATTTTAGCCATTGACTAGTGTCCAGCAGCAACAAACTGAAAAAAGTATTTATACAAATATTATTAAGAATTTTTCTTTTAATTATTTTATTTTTGTTAACTATGAATTGACATATGCTCTAGTCTTTATGAGGCATTTTCTTAAAGAAAATTTGCTGACTTCTACTTTACTATGAAAAGGGCTGTAGATGTTTTACAATCCATACATTTTATCTTTTGGAAGATTATATTGTTTATACATTTTGTGTTTTCTAGCTCTTAACTTCAAATCTAGCTAAAGACGGAAAATAATTGATCAACACATTTAGGGTAGGCTCCCAGGCACCAATCCCGAGGTTTTTTAAAAAACCCCCTCAACCAGACTCTCTCTCCCCCCTCTCCGGCGGTCCTTCTGACCACCGGAAACCTAGCAGTTTTGTCTTTCTTTCTTTCCAAGCCTTAGACGATGGAGAATATCATATGTTTCGCAGTGGGTTTCAAATCCTTTGACGTCGAAAAGATCTCAGGGATGACAGGGATTTGGTACGAGTGGACTAAGAGAAGCAGAAATGCCATTACAAGGACATCCTTCAGCAAGAGATCCATGGAATGGATAGTTTAGATCCTTAGAGAAGCATCTAAGATGCAAGGAAACATAGTTCGTAGATGGAAGAAAACAAAAGCTTTGTTGGAGATCTTCTGCGCACGTAATTACAATAAGTTTGGAAGATACATCAGCCTTATAAATTTAAGGGGGAAAAGGAAATCAGTTATCATTATTCCAGAAATGTCTCTCAACTCTGGATGGGTGGATATAGCAGAGAAGCTGGCAAGATTCATTAGAACACACAGGATGAAAAATGTCGTTGAGGAATATAGGCTAACTGATAGTAATATTCCTTATGCAGAGATGGTCAGAAGCTTTAAATGGGAAACAGAGATGGGAAAGACTCGAAGGTTGACTTTACAGTTAAAAATGGAGGAGTAATCAGCATTAAAGACTCCTTAATAACTCAAAATGAAGTTTTGAAGAGAAGTTTGGTGGGTGAATTTAATGCCTCTGTAGTCCTCTCTGAAGTCAGAAGGTGGGCTTCTAGTCTCTGGAAACAAGCACACGGCCTAAATATTTATGATATGGGGAAAAGATTGTTTCTGTGTGAATTTAATTCAAAAATGACTGCAGAACAGGTCATGGAGGGGGATTGGCACTGGTTGAAAACTCCAATAAGGCTACAATGGTGGAATCTCTTACGTGGAACCATCGAGAAGAAGAATGGGCCTGACACAACCTGGGTCAAGATAGTGGGGCTCCTGCTCCACTTATGGACTTAGAAGGTCTTCAAATCAATAGGTGACCACTGCAGGGGATGGGTTGAAACAGAAGAGGAAACAAGTCTTCGCAACCATCTAAAATGGGCAAGACTTAGGATCCGTGGTGACGGCAGTAACATTCCGAGGGAGATAAAGATCGAAAATGATGGACTGGTCTTCACAATGCAAATCTAGGTCGAAACTCCGATGAAGGTGGAGGGCGGAGAAGATAAGCAAAATAGATCCTTTAACCAACAGATATTGGGGGATAATCCAATGGGTAAAAGGTCTGATGAGGCTACAGATATAGTACAGGGGGACAGGGCTAGGGTAGAGTCAAACCTTAGGCCATGTGCAATTGCTGGCACTAGTGGGGCCCAACAATTTTTGTCATTAACTAATAAGGCACAGATTCAATTGGTTGAAAGAGAAATATTGGGCCCAAAAAACTCATTGGGTCATAACCCTACTGAAGTGAATTTATCCCCACTTATTTTAAATGGAAATTCATGTGAAGCACATGAGGATTCACTTAGTGGACTTAAAAACATAAAAGAACTAGCTTCACAGTTCTTAGAAGCCTTTAGAGCCGGGGAGTTCTCTCCAGATTTAAATGTGAGGGAGAACATGGCATCAAAAGTAACACCGGAGGAAAATTCTTGCATGCAAGTTAAGGAAAGGATAGAATCCAGCATAAATAACGACATAAGCAGAAGAGTTGAGAATGAGTACATGTCTATGGATCAGACTCCACTAGAAACAAGGGAGACAAACTTACAGATTCAGCAAATAATAGATGCAGAACCAGTGGCCATGCAAAATTTGGTTGAATCAGAAACAACTGAAACTGAAGCACCAAGCTGGGTCAACTCACACATACTGGAACTGAGCAACACCTATGGGGTAGCCTCTGAGGGGTTTGAGAAGGAAACACTAGCATTGCTCATGAGAATTGATGAGAGGAAATTGATGCTAGACAACAAAGGGCAAGAAATAACCACAACTACTCCTAAGAGCAGGGAGATAGGGAAAAATGAACTTAAGAACCTTCAATCTAGCCTAAACAAAGAGGTGGATGGGATCAGAAACAGGGGGAGGGGGAGGGGGAGGGGGAGGGTGTTCAGTTTAACATTTAAATGAATCTAAAACTTCTCTCATGGAACATAAGGGGTCTTAACAACATCTCCAGCAAGAATATTGTTAAGATATGTTTGCAGAAATGGAAAGTGGATGTGGTTTGCCTTCAAGAGACAAAGTTAAATAAAGGTATAGAGGAGATTGCTAAACAGTTATGGGCATGTAGATGGATGAGATGCGACTACATAGAAGCAGATGGAAGCAAGGGGGGAATCCTAATCATGTGGGATAGTAGAACATGGGCAGGCACAAAGGTGGAGGAGGGGAACTACTCAATTACTTACAAGTTTGAATCATTACAAAACTCTTTCTCATGGTTCTTTACTGGAGTATACGGTCCACATAGCAGAAGTGAGAAGTTAGAGTGTTGGGAGGAAATGGCAGCAATGAAGGAACTGTGTGAAGGCCTCTGGGTCACTAGTGGGGACTTTAACACCGTCAGACACATGGAAGAAAGAAGACGGTGCACTAGAGTAACCAATATCATGACTGATTTCTCCAAGTGGATTGAAGACTTGGAATTACATGATCCAGAACTGTTTGGGGGGAAATACACTTGGTTCAGAGGCTCCAGTCACCAAAGTGCTGCAAGACTAGACAGATTCCTATACTCCATGGAGTGGGAGGAGTGTTTCAAAAATATCAAACAGAGCATCCTTCCCAGAACAGTCTCTGATCAAACAGAGCATCCTTCCTAGAACAGTCTCTGATCACAGCCCAGTACTATTAGAATCTGTGGGAACTGGGAACATAGGCAATCCCATTTTAAATTTGAAAACTGGTGGCTCAAAGTGGATGGTTTCAATGAGATGGTGTAGGGGTGGTGGAGTGGCTTTGTGGTAGAAGGTGCCCTAACTACAGACTCAGCAACAAGCTAAAGAAGCTGAAACAAAAGTTGAAAGAATTGAGTAAACAAACCTTCAACGAAAGAACAAGAAGGAAAAATAGCCTACTAGAAGAATTGTCTGAGTTGGACGAAACCCAAGAAGAAAGAGAACTGTTTGAAGATGAGGTGTTGATAACAGCAACAATACTAGTGGAGCTGGAAGTATTAGCAAAGCAAGAAGAAGCCAGAGGCAGAAATCCAGAGCTTTGTGGCTGAAACAAGGAGACAATAATACTAAATTTTTCAAAGAGTAGCTACAACCCACGGGAGATATAACTCAATTGACAAGCTATTGATGACAGATGAGGAAACCCAGGATCCTAAAGAAATTAAGGAAGCCATGATTGAATTTTACTCCAAGCTCTTCATAGGAGAACTGTAAAGTTTCTATCTAGACTTTGGTCTGAAGTATACCCTATGGTTGTAAATCTCACCCCGTCAGCTTTTACCTGATGGGCCTTTTGGTTTGAATATACAGTTACCATTATAAAATTTTTTTTTTTTACTCCAAGCTCTACACAGAACCTGAATCATGGAGACCTTCCTTTGAATTTAGAGGATTCCCAACAGTCTCAGCTGAAGAAAATGAGTGGTTGCAAAGGCCTTTCACAGAAGAAGAAGTACTACAGACCATTAAGCAGTGTTATGGTGACAAAGGAGTGTTGAGATACTCTTAAGGAAGATCTAATGCATACTATCCTCAATTTCCATCCGAGGAGCTTCTTTGAGAAATCCTTTAATGCTACTTTCATAGCTTTGATCCCAAAGAAACCTGGGGCAGTGGAATTAAAGGATTTCAGACCAATCAGCTTAATTGGAGTGGTGTACAAGATCATTTCTAAGCTAATCACTGAAAGATTGAAAATAGTTATAGGGAAGCTGGTTGATGGACATCAAATGGCATTCTTGAAAGGAAGGCAAATGATGGATGCTGCTCTATTGGCTAATGAAATGGTTGACTCTAGGGTAAAACGAAAGACACTAGGTATCCTATGCAAGCTAGATATTGGAAAGACTTACGATCATGTTAATTGGAATTTCTTGCTAAAAATTCTGAAAGACATGGGCTTTGGAGAGAAATGGATTGGCTGGATGCAGTTTTGCATCTCAAATGTAAGATTCTCACTCATTATAAATGGTAAGTCTGAAGGATTTTTTCAATCCCGTAGAGGTCTTAGACAGGGAGACCCTATGTCACTTTTTTTGTTCCTACTGACTATGGAGGGTCTGAACCACATGTTCAGAACAACAAAGGTAAATGGCTGGGTAAAAGGATTCAGTGCTCAAATAGAGAGAGGTGATGCTGGAAATCACTCATCTTATCTATGCAGATGATGCCCTGGTATTTTGTGAAGCAGAAGTGGCACAAATTAGACCCTCAAGAGCAATCCTTACAATATTTGAGGGCATTTCAGGGCTTCATGTTAACTGGTCGAAAAGTTTCCTCTTCCCAATTAATCAGGTAGACAATTTACAAAGTCTAGCTGAGAATCTGGGATGTCAGATAGCCTCTCTGCCCACAAAGTACCTGGGATTGCCTCTGGGGGGCCTAAAACAAGGGGTTGGAGGCATGGAATGAGGTGATGGAGAGATGTGAGAAAAGACTCTCAAGATGGAAAAATCAGTACCTATCACTGGGGTAGGTTGACTCTCATCAAGTCAGTTTTAGATGGGCTACCTACCTACATGATGTGTCTACTTCCAATACCCAAGAGCATTGTGAAGAGAATCAACAGAATGAGAAGATCCTTCATTTGGCAAGGGAACAAAGAAAAGAGAGGCCACAACCTAGTGAAATGGGAGATACTCACTTTGAGCAGAAAACAAGATGGCCTTGGGATGAGAAATCTTAGCATTCAGAATAATTGTTTGCTACAAAAATGGCTATGGAGATTTTGTACTGAAGATAGAGCCCTATGGAGAAGATTCATAGTAGGAAAATATGGTTTGTTTAGCCAATCGACTACTGAGGAGGTGATGGGGTCGTTTGGATGCTGTGTGTGGAAGACCATTAGAAGGCTTTGGCCACAGTTCAATAACAATATTTATATTAGTGTGGGCAATGTTCTGAAAACAGATTTCTGGAATGAAATCTGGAAAGGGGATGATAGCCTGAGGAACTTATTCCCAAACCTCTACACCTTGAGCTTATAAAGATTTGCTACTGTTGCTCAAGTATGGAGCCAACAAGGGTGGAACTTAGTGTTCACGAGGGCTCTGAATGACTGGGAAATTGGGGATGTGGCTGGGCTACTAGAGGTGCTAAACACCCCACCAGCCATATCTCAAAGAAAGGATAAACCAATTTGGAAGCTGCATAGCAAAGGAATGTTCACAGTTAAATCTGGCTACTGGAGGATAAATGTTAATCAGTCAGTGACTAACAAGTGGCCTTGGAAGATAGTGTGGAAGACAAGAAGCCCATTAAAAGTAGCATGTTTTGCCTGGTTGGTCATAAGAAAAGCTTGCCTTACCCATGAGGCATTACAAAAAAGGGGATGCAGTTTTGCTCAAGAATCTTCATGTGTGAGCAGAAAGCAGAAAGCAGAAGTAAATAATCATTTGTTCATTCACTGTAAAACAGCTTCAAAATTGTGGAATATGTTTTTGTGTATACTAGGGGTTAGTTGGGTGATGCCAAAGACAACCGTGGAGCTCCTTAATAGCGGGACAAGAATTGGCAACAGAGGGAAAAGTGAAGATTGGTGGAAGACTATTCCAGCCTGTATATGGTGGACTCTATGGAAAGAAAGGAATGCTAGGTGTTTTGAAGGACAAAATGATAGTTTCAGAAGATAAAAATGAAATGGCTAAGTCTTTTATTTTTTTGGTGTAAGCAAGATTTGGCAGGGGAAAGTATAGAGATAGTCGATTTTATAGGAAACTTGTAATTCTGTATGTCTTTTTGAGGGTGTGCCCACCACCCTGTGGGATGTAAGCTTCCAATTCATCATCACTTGGATGATGAATTTTTTGTGAATACAAAGTTACCCTTATCTCAAAAAAAAAATATTATTAAGAAAATATTAAATAAACTGATTATTGGAATTAGTTGAGGTGGGCACAAGCTAGCTCGAACACCGCGGTTACCAAAAAAAAGAAAAAGAAACTTTGCTTCATCGCTTTAAGCAATGAATGGCTTGCTTTTCACAACATTGGTTTAACTTAAGCTACCTGATTGGGAGAATAGTGAATATGTCCTTGGGTGTTCTATTCCAGCCTTTTGTGATATTAATGTTCATTGAGGGGGTCAAAAATAATATTCTCCGAATGGAGCGAGTTGGATTACAAGGTTTATTTGGTTACGGTTGACGATTGCTGCAGCTTTGGTGTAGCTGTAGTATCCGCCCCAGATTCATTCAAGCAAAACATGGTTCTTTGATTCGAGAATACGGAGGAATATTCTTAGTTTTTACTTGATTCAGTTGTGCAGCTCCTTTTGCAACCTCATGTAATGTTCTCAACTAATCAGACTCAATCAACTCAATAAAACAGTGCCAGCCAAAATGGAATTAACAATTCCCATCAACAGACTTAATGAGTATTCAGCTAAAACAATCCAACATGATTCGAATTAGAATGAAAACTTATGGAGCTGTAACTAAAATAGGTATCATCTCTAGATTTGCTAAGCCCTTCAATACTCTCGCGCCAAGAGAATCACATAGGCATACCTGAAAAAGATTAAACTCAATTTCAGGACCTCAATTAGGAAACATCCATGGTGATTCAATTACAAGAAGACCTGAAATGAGAAAAAGGAAAAAGATAGATGGGAAGAGGAAAAAGGATTTAGGAGAGGAAAGGGCAGAGAGCACGAGAGAGATGATCACACCAGTTTCATCCTTCCAACATCGAAAGGATTTGCTTATATATGTTGCCATGACAACCGGCCGTCCTCTTTAATCTGAGTCGTCAATTTCCACTAACAACAACAACAACAACAACATACCAGTGTAGTCCCACACAGTGAGGTCTGGGGAGGGTAGAGTGTATGTAGACCTTACCTCTACCTCAGAGGTGAGGTAGAAATGCTGTTTCCAATTGACCCCTGGCTCAAGGCAAAAAACAATCTAGAAAAGACATAATGAAAGTACAATAGATGATAGATAGTAACAAAACAACAGATAGGAACATAATAGTACTATAACAAAATAATACTACGAACAAACTACACGAAATAATAGATAGTCATAGAAATCGAAGAGCAAGAAAGTACAAGAGTAGTCGTACGGCTACTAGTAAGGGCAACAAGACAAAGCACTCCTACCTACTAGTATGTACACACTTCTACCTACTAACCTTTATCCTAATTCGTGTCCTTCACACCTTCCTCTCTAAGATCATGTCCTTGGTAAGCTACAACTGCTCAATATCTTGTCTAATCACCTCTCCCTAGTGCTTCTTTGGTCTACCTCTTCTGAATCCATCCATAACCAACCTCTCACACCTCCACATGGGGGTATCCGTTCATCTCCTCATCACATGCCCGAACCAAACCATCTCAACCTTCGCTTCCCTTTTAAATAAGCTCGCATTACCATTAATCCTGTCCATAATGACTCACCCATATGCCTTGTTTAGCTAGCAAATGCGCAGTCATTTCATTCTACCCTCCTTCAAAACATTCTTGCCCTCAAGGATGTTGTTGGAGGTTTGGAACTGAGATATGGATTCAGGGAATTGGGCTTTAATGAAGGATCAATCCTCCCTTGTGGCCGCCTCTTCAGGTGCATGGTTCTCCCACTGTATTAAAATCTTAACAACTATTGCATTATTCTCCTTGACCATGCGCCTTTGTAATATGGCGATGGGCTTAACTAACATCTGGCCATCATCTCCCAACAAGGGTATCTGCTGCTGTGGGCGTACCTATTGCCACCCTAAGCCATCAATCTCGCAACTTATTTACCTTTTCTGGCCATCATCTCCTTTGTAATTACTGTTGAATCTTTCCTAGAATTTAATAGCTTCATAGATGTATGTTGATAGTTGTGATAGCTTTTTTGCCTTCCTGGGAGCTGATAATCTATTTGTAATGCTCGCTTCTGCTTGATGCTTTTTGCTAATGATATCCTTCTTATTTCATCAAAAAAAAAAAGTTAGCTCAAGAATCTCTAATATTTTGACAAATAAAAATTGTTTCTTGGATTCATACTTCTCAAGGAACTATAACCTTGAAAAATAATTGATATTGATCTGATTAGAAGTGAGACACAGAATGTGTTAGATATAATTACGAGGTTAGAACTAGATAATTTGGAAAAATTATTTGAATATATACAAAAAGAGTGATGAAAAACTAGAAGAACTTGGTCGAGAAGTGATTATAGAAAGAACAATCAACAACAAAAAATGAGAATTAGAAATTCAATCTAAGCGACTAATACTTTTTAATTTTAGAATATTCTTCTTATAGTTATCATTAAGGCTGTTAGAACTACCACAATTGTTTAACTCATGAAGACGAATTCGGCAAAAAAATCATTTGTATCGGACCAAGAATTACAGACAGCGTGTAAAGTAACGGGTACCTACAACATGGAGAGTTACGCATCATAGTGGTGTACCTATTGCCATCCTAAGCCCATCAATCGTTGGATGTTCTACACTCTAGCCCCTGAATCCATTTCCCTCTCTGCTTCCCTTTCAAAGCCTTCATTCCTTGGTTTGAGGCTTGGAATTGGTGGTGTCTTGCATCTTTGCGAATTTCCTTGGAGCCCTTTCTGCTCTTTTAGAGTTTGGAGTATATATTAAAAAAATTTAGGTGTGTTTGAGTGAATGATCGAACTATAAGAGACCTTGGTCCATAAGGTCCCTTTTTTTATAGCGGAGAAATTCTCAAGAACCATTGATACACGGTTCGAAACTCGGTGCGTAATATGCTTGCTACTCCACCGTTCTCTTAAATACCAGGCTTTTATCTGTGGCTGGGCTCAAACCCGTGACATGTTCCTAACCCACACATTGTTGTACTCTTACCACTAGACCAAAGCCCTGGAGGCATGGTCCATAAGGGTCCCAATTTAGAATCATAAGAGGTATTTATTTAAACAATGTTGATGTTTTGTTCGACTGTGTATGGGAACCAGATTTTCAGTTTCTTTTGGTGGATGACATCTCAAGTGCTTTAAGCACATTATCTGGTCTTTTGAAGACTTCTCTAACTATGTTTTTTTTTTTGTGTCCTTGTAGGATGAGGGCGTGCCTGATTGTATATAAAACAATAAGTTCATCCTTGTTTTTGTTATTGTTCTTTGAGCCTCTTAGCATAGCATTTGAAACGCTACAGGTACTGTACATTAGAAGGGGATAGCTTCTATTTTTCTTTGGCGCATGCTTTTGAATGTTTTTGACCTTTCCAAAAACATGTTGTTGATTGCATTTTGTATGCCAATCCTTATCTACAGGCTATTCTTGTTCATGGATTCCAGCTGCTTGACATATATATCCGTGACTCGGTGAATGATATTTCAAATAGTAGAATATCCAAGCTCTTTGACATATCTGCCGCAGGTAAGTTTTATGCTGGTAACTTTTGCTTTAGGTGGTCTGGTTGATTGATCAATGAGCTTATGTGATTTATTGGAGATGCATTGTGCCTTATTGAAGTGGATTTTGTGATTAATGTTCTGCATTCAAGATTTTTGTTTGATTTATCGACCCTTCTTTGAAATGTTCTCGCAAGTAGGGCTGCGTAGCGGTCGGTTCGGTTAGGTTTTAAAGTTTATCGGTTTGACTTATTGGTTATCGGTTTGTAGAGATGCTAAACCGTTAAAGAACCATTAATATATTGGCTTATCGGTTATTGGTTTATTGGTTATTGATCGTTATCGGTTCAGTTATCGGTTTAACTGTTAAGATTTGACACCAAAAAAAAGTCATTAAAAATCACTTAGAAACAAGGTGACAAACCAAATGAACCATGCACATGAGTTCACAAATTACATCTTGCTAAAAAGCAAAAACTTTTACATTGTAGAATATCCAAGAGTTTGAGACAGCCAGAAATAAAAGTAGGAAACTAAACTCTAAATCAAGGACTTTATATACAAAATGAAATAAATATAGTTATTGAATTTACTATCGGGTTATCGGTTAACCCATTAAGAAAAAACCTCAAACCGTTTAGAACCGATAACCCGATAACAAAAAAAATCAAAACCGTTCTCAAAACCTCTAAACCAATAACTCATTACTGATAAACCAATAACTTTTTTTCGGTTCGGGTTATCGGTTTCGGTTCGGTTTTGAACAGCCCTACTTGCAAATGGTGTGATCTTTTCCTTAATGAGGTTGATGCTCTTCGTTTTTGTCTGCCGTACTCTTTTCCATTAGTAGTGAGATATTTTGCTTATATAACTTTACAAAGTTACTTTATTTAAGAAGTCATCTTTCTCTTTGAAGTTTTTAACCAAATACTCCCTAATCATTGCTAATGAAGGATATATGTGCGTGTAAAAAAGATATTAAGAATATATATGTGCATCCTTTATTAATCTTGAGCTTGTCTGAATGTATACTCAGTTGAAAGGATGTGGAAAGAGTTCCCTTTCTGCTTCTGTTTTATGGGTGGTTTCATGCGAAGTCTGTGGTTGAAAACACATCTTAATCATCTTCCCTGTACCTTGTTCTTGCAGTATTGAAGTATATGGGATATTTACTCAAATAAGAAATAATGATTCTCATTTTGTCTTTAACCATCTCCGATCCTCATCTTATTCCTAAAAACCTCTTACAGGCTCATTTGGGGAATGGAAAGGCGTTCTTATTCGGAATATGGGTTTTCTCCTGGACATGATGACTCTGTTGATGGCCCTCGCTCATTATGTGCACATTTGGTGGCTTCATGGCATGGCATTTCACCTCGTGGATGCAATTCTTTTCCTAAATATCCGTGTAAATATTTATCTGTATGAATTAATGTAATCTCATAATTTTTCAAATACCTCAGTTTCCCTCTTCTATCTAATGTTTAGTATGTCCATGTGCTGTTACTAAACTTAGTTCATTTTGAGCAGGCTTTATTAAGTGCTATTGTAAAACGGGTCAAAGGGTTTATTAAACTGAGAATAGCATTGGGAACTCTTCATGGTGCACTTCCTGATGCAACTTTGGAAGAGCTACAAACTTATGATGATGAATGTGCTATTTGCAGGGTATCTCCCTGCCCCTTCGAGCTTCCTTGTTCTTATTCCATTTTCCATTTTATTTGATTCTTTTTTGCTTTGAATATGTAACCCTTTGATATGCTGGAAATGACAGGAGCCGATGGCAAAGGCGAAAAAACTATCTTGTAATCATCTTTTCCATCTTGCATGCTTGAGATCTTGGTACGGCTTATTCGTTGCTTGGAATGTTTTCTGGGTAGTGCAAATTGCAATCTTAGGAAAAATTCATATACAAATATTGCAAAATAATTACAGGTTGGATCAAGGCTTGACTGAAAATTATTCATGTCCGACTTGCCGGAAGCCATTGTTTATAGGAAGAAGCGAGAATGAGGTAAATCCTCAAACCGCAGATGTTCGGGGTGATGAGCTGCTTGCTCGTGAGATGAGTATGGGACTTGATCAGTTGAATCTTCCTGGCCATGCACTTCAAAATGAAGCTTCCCGCAATCAAATGCACAATCCTCTTGAAAGTAGTGATTGGAGGTCTGTTTTTTGTACCATAGTCGGTGTTTGCTTCTTACCCGTTTGCCACTATTGATTTCAGCTAAACCAGCATCTGCTGTGGAATATTATATTGTGCCTGTTGCTGTTCTATCTAATATTTGTAGAAGTTGTGAAATGTGAAGAGGATAACTGACAGAAAATATTTGATAAGAGTGTCAAGAAAAGTCGTTCGAGAAGAAATGAATTCATATAAGATACATAAGAGTGAGATAATGGATATTTATGAAGGAGCCTTCACAAGTGTGAGAAGCTGTGGTGATGATTGATATAAAGGATTTTCCCTGAACTGCGTGATACGTCAAGAATTTGCTTTGAGCCTTTACTTGTTTACCTTAGTTAGGGATGAGATAGCCAATTTATGCAAGATGAGGTCCCATAGGACAAACCTTTTTAGCAATTTATATTGTCAACTGATGAAATTAGTGAGAGCTGAACAAAAGCTTGTGTTGTGGAGAAGCACCTCAGGAAGTAAGTGTTTTAGGATAAGTAGAAATAAACTAAAATACATACACTGCAAGTTTTTTGTTTGACAATTGTAACAATATATATATATATATAAATAAAAGAAAACACTTAGGGGAGTGTTAAACCATTTTTACAGCAAAAGAATAGATCAAAGTGATCTATTATGCCTACAGACTACCTAACATATCTACCAGAGAATCTGTACTCTCTACATTGCTTTCTTTACCCAAAAAATAAATCAAAAGGATACAATTCATCTTAACATTCTGCAATGAATTGTATTTATCTTCAAAAAATCTTGAGTTCCTCTCTTTCCGTATTGACCACCATATGCAAGCAGGGACCAACCTCCACCACTCTTTCTGTCTCACTATGGCCCCCTTATTGTTCCAAGCTCTTAGCAGAGCAGCAGAATTAGCATGCATAGTCTAACTAAGCCCCACCAAGTTAAGGAACAGAATCCACAATTGAGTAGTGAAAGGACAGTGTATAAACAGATGGCTGTTGGACTCTAAAGCTTTCCCACATAAAACACACCTAGAACATAACTGGAAGCCCCTTCTTAAGCTTTCTTGAGTAAGGCAAACTTCTGTAGCAAGCAACCAGCCATGAAAAGCTCACAACCTTGGTAGGAACTTTAGCCTTCCAAATGCACTTCCATGGGCAATTCACAATGGGTTGGCTTGTCTATGAAAGGTTAAGATAAGCAGATTTAACAGTATAAATCCCATTCTTGTTTCTGTTTCAGTAAAGAGAATCTTCTTTCTCCTTGAGACCTATGAAAGCAAGTAGCAAAAAGATCATTGATTCTCCCCAGATTCCAATCATTCAACCCTCTCCTGAAGATGATATTCCAGCCATTCAGTCCCCAAGAACTATCCAGTTTGATGTCAGGAAGTGATTCTATAGACAAAAACTCAGGAAATATATCTTTTAGTGGCCCATGACCTACCCATTTATCATGCCAAAATGAAGTCCTCCCATTGCCCACCCTTGTGTATCATCTGAAAAGAATCCCATAGTTGTCTGATAGCTTTCCAGATCCCTGTCGCATGAGGGGTGTTGACTGGACTTGTACACCACTGATCTGTCTGGCTATATTTTTCACCAATGATTATTCTCCACAAGGCATTAGGTTCAGAATTATACCTCCACAACCACTTCATGAGTGGTTTTGATTATGTGCTTTTAAGTTCCTAAAACCTATGCCCCCTTCCTTCTTGCTAAGTAATGAGAGATTCCCAATTAACCAAGTGTGTGTTCCTCTTATCTATGTACGCTGTCATATGAAGTCTCTCCTTAAATATCAATTGTATCCCATACCATGACTGTTAATGGAAACAATGACATGACATACATTGTAAGGGAATCCAGTACTGAGTTCACCAGAACCATCCTGCCTCCCAAGGACAAATATTGACTCTTCCATGTTGCTAGCCTTCTCACACCTCTCCAAAACCCCCACTCCAATTATCTGGTTCTTTATATTTTGATCCCAGAGGTAATCCGAGATATGTAGTTGGCGATGATTCCACCTGACACCCTACAATAACAGCTAAAACCTGAATATTATGAACCCCATTGACAGGGTACAGATAGCTCTTTCACATGTAGCGCAGATATTGCTTCAAAAACTACTAAGATAAGTCTCAGATATTTTAATTGTTCAGCTTCAGCATCACAAAAAATCAAAGAGTCATCAGCATACAAATTACAATAAATGTGTAATGGTCAGACTGTAGGTTTCCCTATTAGACACAGAGAAGCCCTTCAACCAGGCATTCCTCTTAGCATAGTGAATCATCTGCCCCAACTCTTCCATAGCTATCAGGAACAGAAAGGGAGACAAGGGGTCCCCTTGTCAATTCTGGGGAAGCACTCCTGGTTTGCCCCCTCTGCCCAAGTGAAACTGCCCCCATGATAAAGGTGGGTCAACCGATTCTAACTCTCCTATAATATTCAGAAGTCCTTGATAGCTTCTCTCATTTGCAAATCTAGTGGTGTTAAACTCCCCGCACACCACCCAAGTCCCTTCACATACTCCCCCCCAATTCCAACCAAAGTTCCTGCCTTTCTGTTCTTGATTGTGGACCATAAACCCCAGTCATTTTGTCCAAGTTGTTTAGCCCCCTAACATTCCATGATATAGTATGTATTCTCATTGAGAATTATTTTAATTCTCCTCCTGCTCCTTGATCCCTCACTTTTAAATTTGATGCCGAACTCCAATTTTTTCACCTCCATCGAAGCTTTGGATTTTGGAGTAGCTGATGCCGATATACTTGTCTCGGTTAACTTCTCTCGTCTATTCCTGTCTAGCTTCATGAGTTGAGTAAAAGCCTCTTGCAACCTTCAAAAATAACTCTGAATTGCTTGCTCAGCTTCATTATGTTTCGATGCACCCATAAATTGGCATCTGATTATGCTATTTGTATCTGCATCTCCAGTGGCACAGCTTCCTCAATTGGCCATTGTTGATTGTCAATTGAGGACACCTCTAAACCATTAGCCCCCCTGCCTGTGTAATCAGAGCTGATAACGTGTTCTCCTTCTTCTTGGAATTCCCCCTCCTCCGCCTCCGTGTTCTTCTTATCTGAAGAATTGAAGCTTGGGAATCGACAGATTGCCATTGGAGTGTCGTTTGCTCCTGCTCTGTTAGAGTCATCAACGTCTGGAATTTTATCGCCATTATCTCATCATCTAATGTGTCATAAGTGGGAGCCAGCTTCAATAGCGACTAATTGTTATTGGGCTTGGATTCAGGTCCCTCATGGCCTTTTCCTTGTGAATCTAGCGCTTTAGTACTTGAGGAGTCTCCCACGTGCCCCACCAGCGAATTTTGAATATTTGAGCAATCCATTTGCCTCTCCACCCCCACGTGCCTGTCTTTTCCAAACCTTAATGTCTTTGACACATGAGACTCATGCGATAGAACAGGTAGGGTTTCACCATTGTTATTCATCTTCTCCCTTAGCATCAGAGCCCCTTCACTGCAGATCGGCAGGGTAAAAATTAACCCATTTTTCTCCAATTCTACTGAGCGTGGAATTATTTCCGCTGGACCTTTCACTTTAATTCTTGCCCATTTCATATGATTCTTTAAAGTGGTCTCCTCTTCTGTTTCAATCCACCTGCTGCACTTCTTGCCAATTTCTACCAGTCTCCTTCATCCTAAGGTGTACAGGAAGACCTATGATTCTGAACCATAACCAATCTGTAATTTTTTCTTCTCTCGTGAAAGTGGCTTCCGGTGACCATCACTTCAGTTTGATTGTTTCCTGCTCCACATCCAGCTTCCTAGCATTACTTGTTCATCCATCTTGGTATTCGGAAATTCGAACAGGAACTGTGTATCATTAAGGTCGTAGATCAGCACTCTGAAAGCTGATTTCCATTGTCTGATACCCATCTTCTCAGTTCAGATCTGATGGGAACAGCCCCTTTCCCTGAGAAGCCTGTTGTCTCAGAAAATACACTCCTTGTGCTGTTCTAACATGAGGTTCCCTTCTTTCACCAGCCATTTGTTTTTGGCAGCTGCTTCAACGTATGGAATACCTGCCTTGGAGGCTGCTGCTCCACCATATTCAAGGGTCCCTTGTCTACAAATTTGGCAATCTTTATAGCTATATCTCCCCACCCTTTGTTAGGAGCCAGTTCAGGCACAATAATGACTGATCTCCTCTCCCCTCTTACTGTCACAATGCTAACAATCTGCCAATAACTCTTGTACTTTTGGGAACTAAAGTAGTTGTGAAGATTGTCTTCAAGTCTCCAGGCTATTGTATCTGTTTCCTGTAGCCTCTGTGGCCAGATGTAATAAATGGCATATCCAAGGGAACACCTTCCTGCTAATTGCCATTTCTGCGAAGAAGATTCCTCTGCACCAGGAAATATATGGATCTCTCCTCGTTATATAGCCCCCATCTATTTTTTAGTCAACCATAATTCATAAAAGAGAGAGGGAAAACACAACTTCTCCGGTGCAAAATCTCCCTGGAATCTGATAAGATACACTGCAAGTTTAACCACTGTATAAAAAATGAGGTTATATTAAGATTTGGTGGGAGTGGTGTGTAACTGCAGACAATTCACGTAACTAATTACCTTAGCGTTCCTGGAACTTGATATGATAGATGAAATGTACTAAATATTATTAAAATGACATGACATGGAGGAATGATGTGCGAGATATCAACTAAATCGGTAGGTAATTTCTATAGAATGGTTGTGAGACTAGCAAGGGTTATATGCAAGTGAATATGGAGCCTCTTAGACTTACATGTCCACTAGATGAGTTTGAAAAATGCATATTTTAATATGGATGTGCAATCATGCAAGATTAGACACGATCAAAAGTAATTACATTCAGCAGATAGTTAAAAAAGCAGCACAGATTGTGGATAAAATAGAGAAGAGATGGTCTGACCATGCGCTAATTAGTCCTCCAAATGCAACAATTCATAGGTGTGCCACCATGATATCTGAAGGTTACAAAGAGGTGCTGGATAAACCTAAAATCGCATGTGAGTTGTTGTCACGACTCAAAATTGGACGTGATGGTACTCGTCTTATCCCACCAAGACAAGTCAGCCTAAAACCCAACTAATACGAAAAATGCAGAAGTAAAACAAGAAAAAGAGACTAAAACTATCTAATAATGCGAAAATCATAATCAACTCAAAATAAAACCCCAAAACTTGGTTGTCACGTGTACAAGCCTCTAAAATATTACAATTGATTCGAAAGAAAAATACAAGTCTCAAATGACATTGTTTCTAGAATAAAACAAGATCATAAATTAGGAGTAAGAAGGTCTGTTGAGATGACAGTCAACTACCTCACAAATCTCCATAGGAAGCCTCGGACAAGAAGATGAGAGAGGGTATCATGACGATCCGGGCTCATAACCTACAAAAAATTGTAGAAGCAAGGGGTGAGTACCAAACCACACGGTACTCAACAAGCAAACTTCTAAACCCAAGCTAAAGGTATGGAATACTGGCACTCCTTACACCCCAACCGAACCTCCACAACTACAACCTGCATAATAATCAGTCCAACCTAATAGTTCACAATTTACATAGCACATAGTTCAACCACATCACTTCAACAATTACAGATCAACAACAGACAAGATTAAGTTCACCAATCACAAGTTCAACAGAAAAGTGCTCATAAGTTCAAAAATGATAAAGATGCACAATGCAATGATATGTAATGTCAAGTATAGTGATGCATGTCTGCCCTAATGATACACACCCGCTGTCTCTCAGTCTGGGACCCATGGGGGACATATCTGTCCATGCATCCGTCACGGCGCACGACACGACCCTCGATAATGAAATCCGTCGCGGCGTGCGACACGACCCTCGATAATAATATTCGTCGCGGCGTGCGACACGTCCCTCAAATCATAGTATCCATCGCGGCGCGCGACACGTCCCTCGAATCATAATATCCATCGCGGCGCGCGACACGTCCCTCGAAATGGTACATCTTCTTTAATTTCTTATCTTTCCTCAATTCACATAATACTTGTCACAACCATATGTCTCAGAACCAATGCAAATAACATGTTCACATAAATAATGAGGAGATGACCATTTTCATAACAATGCACACTTCACAACAACACAATCGTGATACAACATCAACAATGAATCAATAAGCTTTTCAAACCAGTCTCAACACATCACACACCAATAATTAATCACATTGCCTTTTATTACCCCTTTTTCATCATTAAATTATTCAATATGAACAAGTCAACCCATCACCAAGTCCCATTACTCCCCAACACATACCACAAGGAAATACACTAATTCTATACTCAAATTCTATACACTTAACAAGGGTTGAGAAATCCACTTGCCTCAAATAATCGAACAATCCCTCTGGGACTTGAGCCTTCCCCTTTCGTTGGGCTTCCAAATCAATGCAATCTATTCAATTAAATAATTACAATAAGATTTCAAAAGTAGCAACACTCATATTACTATATGTCTAACCTGGATCCAAAAACTCACTCAACTCTATAATCAAGTTCCTAATCTTGATGCCAATTAACATGTCAACCCTCATATTTTTCAAATTTCCAGCCTAGAGTTAAGTTTCAGTTCCTTCAAATATCATAAATATAATTATATTCGTATAATACAATACACCTAATATTTAATTACTTGTCTTCATATATCAAAACTTGAATCATAATGTAATACCATACGAATAATTTCAACACAGAACCGAATTCAAAATCTAAAACTTCAATAACGAAATGGAACTAACAAATATACATATGCAGTAACTAACTTGTGTAAAAATCGATTTGTTATAAGCTTTTCCTATTATTAACTAATGATTACTCATCATTTCATTTTTCTCTCAATCACTTGACCAGTCAATAACCATGCCTCCCCACTAAATTGTATCAGAAGACCACACTAACCGTCCCTTATTTTTCCAGAAGAAAAAGAATGATCTTATCACTTATTTCTTTATTTATTGTAAAATCCAAACATTATACTAATGACTAAAGCAATATACATAATTTCAATATAAATGTATTAGATGAGGTTGAAGTCTCACCTGGTGCACTTTTGATCGTGTATTTGGTTATCGCCAAATGGTTGTGTCAAGCGGAGGCTACCGCTTGTGTTATGACCAAACTTAATAAACCCTTTTTAATTTAATTCAGTTTTAAATATGGACCAAGTGAAATAGGATATTAAATAAATTATGGATTTAACCCATTAACAACATAATAAAATTAATTATTTAAAAATTACCCACTAATTAAATAACTGTAGTTGTCGAATAGTTCAAAATTCTCAAACCAACTTCAACGACTGATTATAAAAGACTTGGGATAACTATCGGGATGGGTAAAACGATAATTTTGTGAAAATTTCTAACAATGACCTTCCGGGTCATTACATTTGTTTAAAAAAATCTATAATTTTACGGAATCCCTGAGGACCTGGTAAAAGACAATAAAAACAGGAAGCAAAGATCCATATAGGTGATTCGAACTAGTTAACATTATGGCTTAGTTGTATTGCTACCTTTCCTGCTTTTGACACAAGTCTTTTTGTTTTGATTATGGATTTGTTTGTCGGTGTATGGTTAAGTGAGACTTAGAGACCTCTAATTTTGGAGCTCCTAATTTAGAGTGTTGGAATGAAACAAGTCAAGATAGTAGAATTTAAAGAATGTCTAGCCAACCCAACTACTTTGTGATTGAGACATAGTTATGTTAAAGAATATATGCTTGCCACTTGTTTATGCAAAAAGTAGAACATCTTTTTTTATAACATGGCGTCTCAGTGCTTGCTATATATTGTTTGTATGATTGTGCTTCTGAAACTTTACACTGGAGGTCCTTGACAAATTCAATCTGTATCACGGATTTTACTCTCGTATAAATGGGCCATTTTCTCTCTCATCCTTTTGATATTCTGTTGCTTATGTTGTCATCTTTTGCAGTAATTCCTCATCATCTAGAAACATACAGAGGTCACTAATTTTGCTCTTCCTTTTGGTCTACAGGGGTTCGGGAGTTGATTCAGGTTGGTTGGGTTTAGATGGTGCTGGTCCATCTACAGGCATCAGGTCAGCGGGATTGGGTCGGGTTCAGACAGTGATGAGGCATCTTGCAGCTGTTGGAGAAACGTATGCACAAACTGCTTTGGAAGATGCTGCCTGGAATCTTTGGTCTATGCGTGCTTCCCAGGCTGGTACTTCCAGTTCAGCAATTCCTCCTTCAGGTTCTGTGAGGCACGTTGGAGGTGCTGGAGGGTTGCACTTGAGGACAACCTCACGTGCCACAAACAACAACATTCCAAACATACATACAATGGTTGAAACTGTTAGAGAAGTGCTGCCACACATACCTGATGAAATAATTTTTGAGGTAAGGTTACTTTGAATTTTAGAGGCTTTCTCCCATGAAATTTGAATGTACTTTATTGTTTCTCTACAGCCATTTTACTTTTGCTGTTAACTCCAAAAATCAGTAAAAAGGACTTGCAGCGGGAGGGTGTGTGTGCATCTACAAGTAGAGTTAGAATTAATTGTAAAAAGTGAGGGAGATGAAAAAGCGAAATGAATGGTTGGTGTTCTCATAAATAAATGGTAGGGGAAGGGCAGGGGCAATGAGCAAACTCAGAGTTCTCTGATCTTTGTCCTAATTATTCCCCTTGATATGGTATAGTCATTTAACATCTTCCCTTTATATCAAGTAAAAGAGGGTGGTAAAAGTTACGTTCTAGTGCTAAGTAGCAATAAGTCCATTTTTCAAGGATTGTTATTTGGGCGTCAGGTGGCAAATTTACACCCAAAATAGATATTGCTGTACATTAACTGACCATCTTGGTTGAGGTTCCTTGAAGAAATTTGCCTTGCTATTTTCATTCCCCATCTCCCAGACTCCCACCCCTATCCCCCACTCCTCAACCTAAAAGGAAAAAAAGAATCTAAAATATCTCGTAATATTAAATATTTAACTCTTCCACCCCGAAGGTTATAAGTAGAATAAAAGGGGCCTAAGTTTGCCTTTGCAATGTACTGTCATTTGAAAAATAGTACTAGTATACAATCGTAGCTAATAATTTAATGGACTAATGGGTTCTAAATTTGCTTAATCCATGAACCACTCATTAGCTATCTTTGATTTTACATTCCTGTTTCGGTGCTTCTTTCAAAATTGCAATTAAAGGTTGATAAATTTGAATTTGCAGGATTTACAGAGAACGCACTCGGTAACTGTTACTGTGAATAATCTTCTGCATATGTGATTATACATACCTTTCTTTGCGATACTGTTGTGGTATGTCTTTCACCGAGGTAGATCAAAATTGAAGTTCTGGTTGTGTACAGGAGTGAGGTTTCCAAATATGTTGTGGTGCCAAGCCAGTTGCTGCATTATATCTGATATATATATATATTTCACTTTTTTGTACATATAAATAACTTAGGGAACCTGCTGTTAGAGACAAATGCTGTAATAATTTCTCTTTCCTTTTTTCTTTTGCTAAATGAAAGAGCATATTCTATAGTTTCAAAAAAATAAAATAAAAGAGCATATTCTGTTGGCACACATAGTAGATATTACCAATTTACTTTGTTGGACAGTTCTATCAGCACATAACTGGCATTGAATAATATGTGGTGAAGCCTGTTGATTATGGTATGCCAAATTCAAATTTTTTGATTAGAGGATTTTAGTGGAAAAAAGGTTCCCAAGGAAACCGAGTGGGATGCTGATTGAAGTGATTTTGGTTGTGTTGTTTCATATCAAGATTTGTTAGTTTAGACTAGAGTAGTCTCATGTTTAATGAAGCTATCATTATCATAGATGGAGATACCTTAGGTAAGGGTGGTCTGGTGCACACCTTTCGTCGGAAAATTATGTTATGTACATTCGCTAAATTCCTAGCTCTACCATTGAATTCGTTATTGCTATACAAGCGTCACTTTGTCTGAAACCATGCAGTGCTTTCCCTTGGGCCTATTGTAGAGCGATTCCAACGAGAGTCTTTGTTGAGAAGGCCAGGCCAGGCCATCTGATGATATAGGGCTTTAAAGAGTAGGTGGCTCGTAGCTTTTATGAATTTTTTTGTTGTTTAGTGTGGTGATCTGTCACGTTATCATGCCACTTAGACACCATGTGGCATAAAGTTATTTATGTAGAAGACTTATTGTTGAAAGAAGAATAGTCCTTAGTGAAATATTCTAGAGATATATGGAGAATTTCTTGGACGATTTTAGAATTTCATGGATTTGTTTGGAAGGTCCTTGGAATCTTTTGATTATGTAGAGAATTTTAGAAAAAGATTTACTTGTAAATATTTTGAGACTTGTTTAACAATTATTATATGCATATTAGCCCTTAAGTAAGTAGTATAAATAGAAGGTCATCCATTTGTGAAATCATCAAGCAAATCTTCAAAGTCTTGATCAATATAAAATTTTTTTTAAGCAATTCTCTTGTGTCTTTCTTTAATTCAACACTCTCTTAGCGATTTGGCGTTAAAAAAACTTACTTGAACTTGTAAGATCATAAAAGATTCGTGAGTGAGTTATCGAGTATTGTGCGGCGTTCTACTCCGAAGTATAAGTCTGTGACTGTTTTACAAATCTTGAAAAAATGTAAATGTTTGATTCAGATTAATGACCAGGAACGTGTCCACCAGAGCCTTTACTTAATCAGTAGGAAGAGTAAAATATAGTACTCCTTCCATTTTACTTTATTTTATGTCTTTGTTTGATTGGACATAGTTTAAGAAAAAGATGATTTTTTCCCAAAAAAATTATATCTTTAAATTAAAAATGTGTATAATGTACTAAAATATCTTTAAATTTTGGGATCTTAAATATTTTCTTTGCGATTGGTCAAATAGCTATCTCTACTGCTTGGAGCGTGACTGGAATATATTAGACGCCAAAAAGAATTACAAGTCAAGGACTCAAGGGTAGTAAATGGAACATACACCATTGTATATAAGATTGTAGGAATTCAATAATTAGATAGTATGTTAATATACAAACACACGTAACCTTTGAAGAGCGGAAGAAAGACATAAACATCGAATATGAATCTGTAAAATATTAGACAAAGATACACACCATGTATCGATCAATAAATGCAAAAGAAAGCAAAGGCACTGGACACTCTAGATGTGAAGATGGGCAGCTAGACACGAGCTTACGATGCAAGCATTGATCGTTTCTCTGATTTGGATAGAGACGAAATTGTATCACAACTCCCAATGCGCTTCAGAGTACACATGAATAATAAATAAAGAAAAAGGAAAAAGGAAAAAGGAAAAAGGAAAGGAAAAGATTAGAAAATATCTTTAGCTAATCTTAATAACAACATAGCTAGGTCGATAAAGCACTTGACACGATAAATATTTGAGAATACATGCAAAATGGAAATGATTCTTGAATCAAGACACACATAAAATCAGTATTTCCATTTAGTAAGGACCATGCTAATTAACCTTCTTGAACAAACATAAGATTCATTTCAACACCAAATAAACAGACGACAACTTAAGACGGGTCACACTTCACCTTAAAAGACTTTGATAAATTTATTAAGTTGGAACTCCTAATATTTCCAAAAAAAAAAAAAAAACAATCATCATAGTAAACGAGAATATGTTTAAACCAATTGTAGATCAAGATTTTAGAGGTTTGATTATGTCCCTCTCTAATATGTACCTCTTCTTTTTTTTGTGAATTTATCGACATGGTAAGGGTCAAGCCTTACCCCATACCAAAAGAATCACAACCTAAGACGATGACTTATTAAAATGAAATTATCGCCAACATTCTAGTATATTGTGCAATTGAACAAAGCTTTTACTTTATAATTTGTGATTTTAAACATGACATGTGAGATATCAGAATAAAAGAGTTATTAAACATGAAAAAATGACATTTTTATTAAAATATTTTAAAAATAAAAAGTACGGCACGTAAATTGACACATACTAAACAAATAATGCAATATATAATTGAAGAAAAAGTGTTTAATTTTTCAATTTAGAGAGTGGAAAGAAGAGCATATAATAGCAGTCACATGGGTATTCATCCTTTAATGATTTTAACTTCATTTACACTCAAAACATTACTTGGAAACCTTAATCATAATTCCCAGGTGCTCATCACATCTTCATGCCATGCGTATAACTATTTTTGTTTTTGACTTAAACTGACCCCTTTCAAATTCATTGACTTTGAAAATATATTTTTTGTCCTATAGGATAACCATTTTGTTGACAAAATTATTTCTATACTCCTTTCATTCTAAAGTTCCAAAGATTGTGGTCAGTGAGTAAGGAAAACATATTAAATGAGTATGTTTGTGGAAAAAATAATTCACTTTTCTTGAAAATGAGCATTATCTCTAGCAGACTAAGACATATCCAAATAACTTGGACACTATATATGTTTACAATGTATTTATATATAAAAAAAATATTGTGACATTGTGACTATCAACTCTCTTAATTTCATTTTATTCTCTCTTGGTTACTTTCAAGTTCTTCAGCAATTTTGCAGAATTACTATAGAGAGAAGATATGTTGCTGTAAGTAATGTCCCCTTTATCTCTTACATCTCCTTCCATAGATTCTTCAGAGCATGTTTTTAATTAGCATGCAATAGAAATAGGCAGGCCAGTAGCACGGGGGGCTGAGCTAGAGTATATTGGTTACGTATTTGGTGAATTCAATAGCTTTGGTTTAAATCCTATATTTGTCTTAAGAAATTCATCAATTAATATGTACAAATTATTAATTTAGAATCCAATAACTTAAAAAGACTCATGAATCCATGAACTTTAAATCCTGGCTCCGCCTTTAAATCTAATCAATTACCAATTAAATTCAAATTTTGAATTTGTCTTTGTCACTTAATCGATTTGTTCGTGTTCCCAAGACTTGCATAAGCTTAAATATGTGAAATTAGCATGTGATCTTCTTAGAATCAACAATTACTAGTATCATATGGCAGACAAGTTATACATGTGCATTCTTACCTTCGACAGCAAAGATAGATTCAAAATTTGAACTTTATAATTCAAGTATGAAATAATTTCACAACTCATTTGATTTATTGAGTTTCAAATTAATCATTTATACGTATTTAGAGAAATTTTAACACATATAACACTCTACGTTTCTCCAGCCCTACTGCCCTACCGACTAAGTGATCCAAGGACGATTGGGGATATATATATATAAAAAAATTCTGACTAGGGTTTGATTGCTTGTTAGGGTTTTTTCCTTTCCTATGAAGAATGGAAAAGTTTTTACGCAAAGTTATTTCAGCAAATGCAAATGCAATGGGGGACAAGTCTTAACTCCAAAGGAACGTAATACTAGTATGCTTTTTGCTTATGATGGACCTATATAAGCCACCAATAGCAATTTTGTTAAATAAGAAATGTGTTTTTGTATTTGCTTTAATAAATGTTTTGTCCATAAATGTGTCCTACTGGCCAGTTCCTCCCTTGTCTGCTTTAGATTTGCACGTCCCTGAACACTACAACAAACAATAGAGATATGTGGTGGCAGTTTTTTTTTTAATATTATTGTAAAAATATTTAGCGACAATTTTGAGTTTATGTTATTGCATCTAGAGTCGCTAATTAAATCCTTTAGCGACATTTATATGAGTGTTTATTATAAATTCTCATATTTATTATTACTATTGTTGATAACTAATTGCTGTAATTTTTTTAATTTGTTGTAGGGTAAGAAACAATGATTAATATGAATAGTTTATTATAATACTCATATTAATTGATGTATAGTGTTTAGGTCTTGAGAATAGAAATGATTGAGGAATAACTAATTAGTATTGAAGATAAAAAAAAAATAAAAAAATTGTTCTTGATATATTAAAACTTAAAAGTGATTGCGAAAATCTATTTTTGAAATAATGAATAAGTAAAAGTGAATGGTGGAAGTAGCAAAAAAGCAACTCCTTTTCTTAGATTAATTTAGGCTTGTAATATTATTAGTGCTCCTAGCTACTCAACTTGGTTTTGTAATAATGCATATTACTTAGTAGCTTTTATTTCGTTTCTAACCACAAACAAATAGAAACTCTTCGTTGTTTGATTCCTCAATGTTTTTTTTTTTTTTTTTTTTTTTTTTTTTTTTTTTTTTTTTTTTTTTTTTTTGCTTTAAGCATCTGTATTTAAAATTTATTGACCCAATATATTTGAATTTACCTTGGATTGGATAATTAAGGGATAAAAACTCTTTGTTATTTTGGCTCTCGTTTTTAAATTTGTTGCTTTAAGCATCCAAGCAAATGCTACTAAATCAACTAATCTGAATTTGCATTTGATAAATTCACTATAAATAAAATATTTTTTACCCTGAAGTTTTTCATTTACTAAATTGAACTTGAAATCTGCAATTAAAGTCTTAAAGGTGGAAAAAGCACGATCATATATATATCCTACTAGACCCCGGTGATGATTCTTCAATTTTGCGTATTATCAAAGTCCCATAAACTTATGAACTAAGATTCTTAAGTTCGTGCTCATGATTGTCTAGCAATTAATTAGTCGTCCTTTCCTATTGAAAGAATTTTAGGACTATGCTGGTGACAAAGTTGCAGCTAAAGTGAAGCAAGGATAATAGATTTTTTAAAAAAAAATCAGCCTCTTGCATGCAGTAGCTTTATCAGGACGGATACACCGTCTAGTAATTAAGAGTTTAACTTCTATACATTCACTGTAGCAAAATTAGGATTTTTGTTATTAAAATTATTCAATATATACCCCTGTACACTGATGGCAGAGTGTCAGAATCAGAATATTTAATAAGCGGACAAGATTTTCAACATCTAGCATTTCCAAACCACTTTTTTCCTTATAGTAAAAGCTTTCTTAGATGTGCTCTGCCACTGTTATACACTGATAATAAAAAATAACTTTTTACACTATTAAGTTATCGAAAAGATAATTACAGTGACAACTCACTATAATTTGTTTTTTACAACCTTGTTATATAATTTAATTCCTAGAAATTGAAAAGGAGAGTAGATATTATAATTATTATTACTCGAATATCACTTTCAGTATTTTTTAAAATTTCTTTTTGAATATCACTTAATAACATTTAAACATGTGTAAATAATCGTCTGGTTATACTACATAAACAAAGCAAATGGACAATAACAAATATATAGCCATATGCTTTACACAAATAATGCTGCAAATTACAACTCCATGCAGCATCTTACAGCTTCATCTCTATGAGTTAATCATGATCGTCGATCTTAAGTTAAATACAATTAGAAAATGTCGTACAATTTCTATACATTTATAATAATGTACACATACATATATCTTCAGATATTTTTTCAATCAAGAAGGTATACTGTACGTACTTAATTCCTCCTGTGGTAATATTGTTGAGCAGTAACTTATTATTATTATTATGTGGATTTTCACTTCCCTTCACTTTCATTTCCACAAATCAATTTGAGAACTTGAAGATGCTGTAGACGTATTTTCCGGGGCCATTTCTTGCTTGTTCATATTCACATCATCATCGCGCTTAGCCTGAAATTTGTTTGGTACTGCATTTGATGAGGAATAGTTATTATTTTCATCTTCTTGGCTAAGTTGAGAAGCTACAAATTTATCGAGTATTCGCCAATCAGTCACTTGATCTGTAACTTGGTTGTCATTATTCGCAAATGTAGGATGAACATGTTGATCTTGTGTGAGCAATGCAGGTCGATTAACGTTAATATTGCCAAATATAGGCATTGAGCTACAACCAGGAGGTGCAGCTACATGTTTAGTTGTTTCTAAAAGAGGAAGTTGATGAAGAAATTGGTGATTTTGAGGTGGCATTTGGTAGTGCAAATTATCGAATTCTTTTTTGCAATTAGGGTAATTATTATTGGGATAATGGTTTATGTAATTTATTTGAGGGTGTATTGGCTTAGGGGAATCCATGTCTTGCATGAATGAAAGTTGATCATCGTACCAAATAGGTGAACCATGTTCACTAGTATCCATTCTCATGCCAGCAGCTATTTTCTTCTTGAATACTCTACATATAACCCATCCTTCTTCCTGTATTTGTTCAAAAATATTAATGAATGAATTTGTATCGTACCAATGAAGCATGATAATATTTTTTTAAATTGCATATTAGTTTGATCAAGAAGTTTGTTCCGCAAAAGTCTAGGCATTTGGACAATATTTGTTCAACAATAACATACCAGTGAAATCTCATAAGTTAGATCTGGAGATGATAGAATGTTTGCAGACCTTAACACTATCCCGTGGAGATAGAGAGATTGTTTCTGATCAATTGGACAATATTTGGTCGAGTTGAAAGAATGTACTACTATTTGCAATTTAAGTTGAAACAAAACAAAAAAAAATAGCGTGGATCTTTTAAATTGTGTATGGACATGGACTTCACTTGAAAAAAGAAAAAGCTTTGTCGATGGAAACCATGATTTTACTTGAAATACTCGGTAGTATTTCTATGAACCAAAAATGTTGAATTTCGATATTTGGATATATACTAAGATATTATTTATGGCCAAACAGGAAAAAAAATTAAAAAGATGCAATTTCGTATTATTTTTAGTCAGTCCAAAAAATAATAATACATTTTTATATTTAGCATTAATTAACTTTAACATGCCTATTTTACTCTTGATGAAATGATTTATAGCTATACAAATATCTATGACTTATTTTAGACCACAAAGTTTAAAATTTTTTCTTTCTTTGTTAAACTACATGCCGAGTCAAACTATGTCACATAAATTGGGACGGAGGGAGTAATATATTTCACTTGGTTGCATCAAATAATAATTAATAATGTTGTGAATTTGTGGAAAACTTGCCTGAGGAGCACCATTTGGATCAGTCTCAAGTCTGTATTCATGCATAATAAAGTCAGATTTTTGTCCATTTGGAGCCCTCCCTTTATAATACACCAATGTCTTCCTCATCCCAATTAAGTCATGCTTTGAATATATAGCCTTGTCCCTTCCTGTTGCCTTCCAAAATCCTGCTGCTGTTGCTCTATTTGTTCTTGTTCCTGTTGGATATTTCTTGTCTTTGTGGCTAAAAAAGTACCAATCACTCTGTTCTTCTGTCCCCATTCTACATAGTTCTATACAAAAAAATATATATTGTAAAACAACTTTTAGACTACCAAATAAATATAAATGTAGGGACATACGAGTTCATAACAAGTGAAACTAGTAATCTGAAGATTAATATGCTAAAATATTCCTATGGTGTAGACTGTCAGAATATATAAATTTTGTCCATCACATTAATATTGACGATTTTTAATTATAAATACCTTGAAGATCCCATGGCTCGATTTTGTAGAGATCGATGTCTTTAATAACATCGAGGTCGATCCTTCTAGAGGTGATTTTCTTCCTAAGGTAATAATCAACAAGTTCTTCATCTGTTGGGTGAAATCGAAAACCTGGAGGAACGTGTGACAAGGAATTCATCTTCTCTGATCAAACAAATGTACTCCTATAACCACCTGCATATTTGTCAATCATACATTAGCATTTAATCTTAGATCAATTAAAAGTTTTATATTATTGCCAAGATTATACTAACATAAAATTATGTACTATTTGTAATTTATGAAAATGCTTCATCTATTCAGTTTACTATGTACTCTTTGTAATTTTTTTTTGTATATCATGAGATTGCATTGAATAAAGAATGACTCGAGTAATATTGCTCATGGAGAAAGAATTAGCCAAATAAATTCGATTAATTTCCATTAATTGTTATAACAAGTACACATTAATATCCAAATGAAGAGGACAAGAAGTTAATGATGATGAATAAAAATGAGAAAGCCACAAAATAGAAAGGAAAAAATTACATAGTAATTCGAAATGCAATATATATAACACTCCTACAAATTTGACACAACGAGTGCGTGGATCTAAATATATTCCTTTTTGATAATTAAAATTGAGTCCACTCTTGCCTTATACGATAAGCATAGTCTAATCGATACTTCTACTTTTGTGGAATGATACAATATTATCCCCCTTCATCAAATTTTTAAGTAGCGGTTATTACCACTTTATATAGGAATCGTTTCACAAAATAAAATCATTGTTAAAATGGTACTATAACGAGGGATTGTGCAATTCATGAAGGAAAAAATGTACGATAAATATTATTTTTAGCAAAAAATAAAAACAAATAAAAATATGATCTTCAGTGATCCATTTAAATATTTGTTTGGTTAATTAAGTTAACAGGTTATGGAAAAGAATAAAAAATAAAACCAAGAATGAGTGACTTCTATTTCAAAACTTACAAGTAATAATTTGAAGAACAACAAAGATGAAATAACACTTTTCCTAGAGTACATATATTAGTAGAACTTATGAGGTCATTAACGGAGGTAATTACTAGTTAACTTATGAGCTGATTAACAAAAAACCCATAATTAGGGCTCTTTAGACAGACATTTAAACACCCATCATTTTGTGTGAGTTTAACACAAAATTTGTGTGGATTCAATTCAAGTGTCCCCTTCTTTCAAGTCGGGGTACGTTTAAGAATAAAAGCAAACAAGAGACATTTTTTGGGAACAAATTTCAATAGAAATATCATCATCATATATATGATGGATTAATATTTACAATCCAATATGGGCATAGCCTTTTGGTTATAGGATCATCTGAATTTAGAAAGTATGATAACATACAACATAATAACATACACAGTGAAATCCTACTAAGTAAGGTCTGAAGAAGGTAGAATGTACGCAGATTTTACCACTACCTTGTGGAGATAGAGAGGTTGTTTCCGAATTAGAATATATACATGATCTAAAGTATAATATATACATAAAACCTACTAAAAACTCAATAAATAATAGATCTGAATTCCTAATTTTGACAATACAACATGAATTCAATACTAATGAATTTCAAAGGCTACATCTATTAAATTTAAATTTTGTAAAAGAAGCTTGTTGGATGAAATTACAAACCTTAATTTCAAAATGAACAGATCTGAGTAGAGTCAATATTTGGACTCAAATTGGAAGACAAATCAAGAGGAAGTTGCTCGTATGATAGTAGTAGCGATCTCCAAAACGAAGAAATTAAAAGGGTCAACAACAAAAAGACAAAGATAAGAGACAACAAAAGACAAAAAAAAACACAAAGCTTTATCCTCGGGAATTGGAACTTCCACTGGGGATTTGGAGTTTGGCTATCTTTTGGACCAAATCCCGAGGACAGAGTAATTCATTCAACTGAAGAAGGAAAGAAAAAAAGATAAAAAGGGACAGAGAGAATGGAAGAAGGATGAAGAAATAGGGTTATATAAAGGCACGCCCCACCAAACAAAATAAACCCTAATGATGAAGGATCTGTTTATTAGACTTAATAATAATAATAATAATAATAATAATAACTAGCTAGGCTACAACACTACTTTTAATTAACATTTATTTATGTATATTGTATTCCATCATCATATACATGCTTTCATTGTCTCTTTAATTGTATCACCATCATATCATAATAGTATGAGCAGAATTGCTGGAAAAGCTTTAGAGGGCGCGATAAAAGGTGGCGCAAAATTGGTAGAAATAGAAATAAAGACAATGACAGAAGCATTGTGTAGGCAACTGCCACCTCCACTCACCCGCCATTGATAGAGACATCCTTAGCTAATTAATTCTCTACTTTTAAGTCTGTTTTTCTTTTTAGTTAAAACCCCATGAATGACTGATGAAGAGAATGTTTTAATTTCTTGCAATTCTTTATGTGGTGGTTACAAAAGAAAAATATCACGAAAAAGAAAGGAGGGTAAACGGTAACGGCACGGACCAATCACCTTAATTATATTAATTAAGTGGCCAAGTGGGATATATTCACCAATGTTTTATTAGGCGGGGGGTTTCAGATTCATAGAACTAAGCCCCACACATGAACCTCGAGGGATTTTATTAGTGCCCGGCTCTGGAGCGAGTTCCAAATCTATCTTTTAAAATAGTATTGGTCTCCATTAAAATGATACTCCCTCTATTTCATATTAACTGAATTTGTGAGACAATATGCACATGTTATGGAAAACATTCAAGGACATAATTTTCATTATTATTCTATGTGAAATCATAAATATAACTTTGTAAGTAGTGTAATTTATTTCCTAGAAAATTCTATAAAACTTCAATAAATGAAAGGGAAAATATATAAAAATATATTTAAACATCCATCTTGAACTTTGAACAATTCAATTATTTTGAACAATGAAAAAAGCCTAAAAAATTTACTTAATATGAAATAGAGGGAGTATATAAAAAAAAAATTTTAAAAAAAAAGGAGTATATAGCAGCTAAAGTAATTGAGTTTAAAATCTGTCGGTTCAATCAAAGAATATTTATAGATAATTATTTTTACAATAATATGTTGAGTGCTATAACAAGTAAAGATAATACAATGGAGTAAAACTTTTTAACACGAACAGTGTATGTGACTAATTAATTGACTCTTTACATATTTCTTTCGGTTATAATTAAGGAAAATTTCTATGATACACTCTAATTAGTGGATTAAGATATATACGTTGGCAGTGAATTTTTTTTTACAATAACATAGTTTACCATGTCATCATTTATATCAGGTTACGAATTAATATGTGTCTTAAAATTTATATGTAATTACATTATAAATTACAATTATTTTTCGAATTGTCAATGAATAGAACTTAGAATTTTAATCAGTAACCTAATAAACATAATAACTAACTCATTATAGTTGGTTAAACTACACTATCAATGAATAAATAAAAAAAACTTTTACATTTTCATTTTATATAACTGAAATCCAAATGAATATACAATAGGATCTCTCTAGTATTATTTTATGGTGGTGACGCAATGGAACAGAGTTAATATCTCAGATGGTCACTCAACTATGCACTCTTCTCTCAGAAAGTCACTCAACTTTGAATTTTAACTCAAAAGTCACTCAATTATCCACTCTTCTCTCACAAAGTCACTCAACCTACTTAATTGCTATTTTAATTAAAATTTATTAATATAAACTTTTTATATAAAAAATTAAAAATGTCATTTAAATCATTTAGTGACCCGACCAACTTGACCCGACCCCCTAAAAATATAATATTGACCCATTTTTAGTGACCATCTGAGATATTAACTCAATGGAACATTGTCCACGAAGGAATTTAAGGATTTTGGTCCTTTGCTTGTCTTAAAGAGGTAAGAATTGCCCAACAATACATTCTTTAATTTGTCCTAGTTCCTACTTTTTCTTTCCCATTTCTGAAATTTCGTTTTAGCTAATTGGAACCAACAAGCTAGAGATTCACTGCAATATGGCCTTTTTCAACTTTTATGTCTATGGTACAATTTTCTGTGAATTTTTTATTATTATCTTCACTAATTAATCTTAACCAATATAATGTCTCACTGTTGTGATATGGTTTTAAAGGGTTAAACAAAAGGCAAGATGTTTTAGGTCCTCAAATTTGAGAGGCTTAATATTTGTTTTAGCAATAATAAGTTATATTTTTTTACTAATACCGAGTAAGTACTATTTATATAAAAAAAAATTATTTTTTATATAAAAGGAGAGAATTATTAATATTTCTTTTGACACATTTAGAGTATTGTCTCACATGAAAGATTAAATGGATTGACTATATTATTAATTGAAAAAGAATTATTAAAATAAATTAATTATAAGAAAATGATTAAAAATTTTGCATCTCACAAAGAGCTAGAAGAATAATTTTTATCCAAAAATATATTAACTTATTTTTTAAAATAAAATTTAAGGCCTCCATTTAATTTTTGCTTTAAGCTACGTACTAACGTGCTAAAGCCACTCCTGCTTAGTAGTACATTTTCTAGATAGCTACTTGAGAAAATTAAAATTTAAAGGAGAGGTCATGCCAATGTTAGGTTGATCAGATCAGACTATAATGATAATAATCTTTACAAGAAAGAAGTAAAAAGAGAAAAAAGAAGAAAAAAGAAGAGGATTATTAAGAACGAAAACGTCAGTAAATAATAGTAGAGTTAGAAATATATGTGGTTGTGTCCCAACATGATTGAAGAGGAGTAACCAGTGTAACCGTGAGCAATACGTTTCCAGCACCACCACCGACTCTCATCATTATACAACGTTTGTATGTTGCCTATCAATAATTGAACACTTATTTTCCTACACTCATGCAATCTGGGACGGAGCTACAAGTCTGATACAGATTCGATCCAACTCAGTAATTTTTGCTCAAAATTAAGTTTAGAATTCAGTTATTAATATTTGAATTTTTCGTTATAAAATTTAAAATTTAAATTTTGACTTCACCTCTACCGTGATGCAACCTTGTCAAATGGTAGATTATTGTACAGTCACTTCGCCCCTCTTGGCTGCGCCATACCAATGGTAGTTCATTCTTATTATAAGAACTTAAAAGTGGAAAGTCAACCTACCTACACTAACTTTTAATTATTGATATAATCATTCTACAAACTAATTAATGTAATTAATTTAGAAAAATAATCGAGCACATATTGTTTAATCTTATAATGTAGTTTTCGAAGGCTATTCGTTCAAAAATTTCTTGTGCAAAAATAAGTGTAGACTTTCCTACGATTTGTCCTTTCGATATACAAGATATGTAATAAATTGAATTATTATTAGATAAATACAAAGTTCACTACTAGAAAATATGAAATTAGCTACAAAATTTACTGGTAATCTCTAGCAAATTCATAGCTAAATAGCTCCTAACTAATTGGATTTTCATATAATTCATCGCTAATTCATAGCTAAATGAGATTAACATGGATTTTCTATTTTTTTTTGGTTAACAAGATAATATTATTCAAAACTTAATATAGCAGGGATTTTCTATTGTTTAGCAATGCAATTTGTCTGTCGTTAATTCTTTGTTTTCTTTTGTGATTCTCTGACGGCTATTGACAGGTTTTCTGTAGATAAAATGCCCCGTAAATTTATTTATGCAATAAAATAAAGAGTTCCTTTCTAAGATAGTCACTAAGAATTTATCTCCTAGAAAGTCATTCAATTAATGGTTATTTTTCAAAAAGTCACTTAATTTTGTTTTCTAATAAAAATCACTGAACTATTTTCATTTTACTTACAATTTAAGATCACTCGTCTATTACTATTTCACCTATAAAGTCACTTAACTAATTTAAATTATAATTCCGTTAGATAGTAATTTTACTTCTTCCTCGTTAATTATTGAATTTTGTATACTAATTAAATTTGATTAGGATGATCCTATCCAGAGTGTTCATTTAATTTATGTGATATATTGCGATCCAACTACACACCATATGTCGTATTCACATGGGCTTATTGTTAGCTTCTTCAATTCAAATTGAAATGAATTCCTTATTAATCAAGTGATTTTTCAAGAGTTTTTGAATGCTTTGTTTATTACTAAAAATGCTCTAAAGGGTGTAGATTCATAGGGTGTGAGCTTTAAACTTCAGGAGTAAAAGCGCAAATTCCAAACGTAAAATCAAACACCTAGGGTGTTAACTTTGATTTTTTTATTATTTAAAAAAAATATTTTTTTACAAATTATATTTTTATTATTGATGAATGATATTTATACCTTATGCAATCATTTTTTCAAGTTATAGAGATTTTTTAAAAAATATACTTTATCATGCATAAATATTTTTAAAAATAATTATGTTTGAAATTAATAAAATAAAGATATCATAATTTCAAAATTACTATCACTTTAATTTTTACTCGTCCTCAAAAAGCATCTGTTCAACAATCTCTCTCCAAAGACACTTAACAAAAGAGTTGTGACAACATGAGGTCTCCTTTTGCTAAACCTAATACAACTATTCAAGTATATGAAGAAATCACACACTTATCAGAGGGAGTTCTTACTTTTGTCATGCTTAAATGTATATTTAAGAAGAATTTCAGAAGTAAAAAGTTAGTTGAAAAATAGAAATCACACACTTATCAGAGGGAGTTCTTACTTTTATCATGCTTAAATGTATATTTAAGAAGAATTTCAGAAGTAAAAAGTTAGTTGAAAATTAGTTTACAAGTTGTTTTTTAAATTTAAAATATAACTTAAATTGCATTTCAAATTTTCATAATCAAACACTAATTTTCAAATAAAATAACCCCAAAAAAATGTAAAAGTGTAATTTTATGACCATCAAAGAATATGGTACACTAGATAAGACTGTTGGTCTTGGATTTGAGTCATGGATATGAAATTTTTTTTAGTAGGGAGCGCTTCTCCTTAAGTGGGGCACTACACGATGCAAATTCAAATTCAAATTTATCGAATTTTAATGCGAGTACTAAATACCGAAAGGATCAGGGATGAAATAATAATAATACTCCCTCCATTTTAAAAAGAATGTCCTCCTTTCCTTTTTGGTTTGTTTAAAAGAGAATGATCCATTTCATTTTTTGGCAACATTTTAATTTCAGTTTTCCACATGGCATGTAAGGCCACAAGATTAAAAGATATTTTGGTACATTTGACATAACTTTAATTTAGAACCACAAGATTGAAAAGTCTTCCTTATTTTTTTAAATTTCGTGTCAAGTCAAACTAGGTCCTTCTTTGTGAAACGGAGGGAGTAATTCTTTTTACCTTTGGTGATGATGTAAGAGATGTGTTGAAGGCAGGTAGGGCCTGGATGACGCATAGTGAAATCATTGTCTCCGTTTTAGTTTGGTGAGGACTCCGTTATTGAATGACATGGACCCGTTGAAGATGGCTGAAATGAACGGCAACCAATCGTATTGCGGTAGGTATAATACAGTACCAGTAGTAGTAGTAAATTACTTATTTGGGCCCTACTTTTACTTCACATCATTACACCCCTACGTACGCATCAGAGGAGAAGAAACGAATGAAAAAACAAAAAAAATTAAGTTATTTATCTGGCGTAGTCACATGTAGTGAAGAGTAATCGGTGAGACATTTTTAATCGAAAAGTTATATTATGTATATGAGTAGTTATATAATTATATAGGTTAAAAGTTATTTATTAAATCATGAACAATCTAAATGAAATTTCTAGTTCAATACTAGTTATATATTTTCTACGTTTTAATTTATTTGTCTTAATTTAATTGGACACTAAATTTTAAAAAATAAAATATTTAGATTTTTAAAATTAAATTTAAAATATAATTTATCAAAATATTCTTTAATTTTGTTAACTTAAACATGTTACGAGAAATGTTGAAAAATAAAGTGTTACGATTTTTTTATATATAAAACCATGTTTAAAGAAAACAAAAAGACAAACAAATTGAAATAAATGAACCCTAAATATTTTATTATTAATATAGTTAAATTGTGATAATAGATTTGTTGTTATTTATATCAAATTAAAAACTAATTTTCATGAAGAATTTAAGCTAGCGTTTGATCCTAAGTTCCCAAATATTCTTGGTAAATAATATTTGGGCCAATTTTTTTTGTGAAACTACACCATGTGTTTGGCCCCAAGTTTTCCCAAGAATATTTGACTATTTTAAAAAATATGATTTATATCCATAAGTTCTAAAAACTATTAAAAATACCCATAAAAATTTGTATTATCTATTTATAATGAATATGTTCCTTTAAAAAAATAACCTTATAAACATAATTGATAGCAATCAACAGCAACAAAATAACAATATATACAAGAGCAATACATTAATCGCATATTCAAACTTGTCATTGATTCTGTTATAATTATAATCCATTAAAAACAAATTATTCTTTTTTCTCAAGTTTGTCACTCAAATTAGAATTCGAAATTTTCCAGAGGAGGTAGTAACGAACTATTCCTTTATATAATCTTCCCAGGGGCGGAGCCACCTTAGGCGAAGGGTGTTCCGGTTAACACCCTTCGCTAGAAAATTATATAGTGTATAAAGGTTAAATGTTAGTTATTATGAGTGTATATTTCATTTTGCACATCCTTAACATAGGTGAGAAGAAAATTTGCACACCCATCTTGAAATTCGTAGCTCCGCCACGAATCTTTCCACATTCTCTGAACAATCTCTTCCCTACAAGTTTTCATTTCTAGATCAGATGACAGAGAAGACGAAACAATATTGTTACTCTGAGTCGATTGTTCGTCATCTTCGATCATCAGTAACCATATCATCACGTTCATGTTCATTGAATATTTTGTCACTGCTTTGATTTTCACGCAAAAAATTATGTAATACGGCACAAGCAACTACTGTTTTCACCTGCATGTTTAATTCATAGTTGTTCATGTCTTATCGTAGTATTCTGAATCTACTTTTCCACGCACCAAATGTTCTTTCAATTACATTACGCAAAGAGGCATGCATGTCTATAGTTAAATAACTCTTTGCCATGCTTAGGCTCTTATTCACTTTATTCATGTAGTCCTGCAAATGATATCACATTTCTTTGTTATTTAATAGCTAGATAGAGATGTTTAATATGATTGGTACTGAGCATGTTGTTTAATAGATAGAGGAGTAATCTAGTTATTTATTAGTAGTAATAGATAGATATGGTAGATAAATATTATGTATATTTTTTATAAAATATAAAAGTTTGGGGTAATTTTTGAATTTTTTAAAATTTCCAAATACTAGAACTTGGCCCAAAAACTAATTTTTTCTAGTATTGGGGAACTTGGGATTCTTGGTAAATATATTTGCCAAGTTATTAGCCAAACGCCACTGACCAAGTTTTTTCTAAGTTTTTCCCAAGTTTTATTTGGGGCCAAACGGATCGTGGGTTGATAATATAAAAAAAATCAGTATTAATTTAAATTGATACTATAAAATAAGTGAAAATTTTATATATAACATTTATAGAGTATTAATTACGAGTTATAACAATATTCTTTATGTTTCAAGTTGTAACAATAATCAATTACAGACTATAACAATTTACTTAATTTTAAAAAGATTTAAAATAACAACTCTAAACTATTTAGTTTTAAAGATAAATAAATTAAAATTCAAAATTTAAATAAAGAATAATCCAAAAAGTTAATGTTATTAAAAAGAAGGCGTAATATAGGTGATCAATAAAAATAGGCTATACTTTTCCCTTGTTTAGCGCCAGGTACTTAATGGATATCGAATCAGATTTTTTTAAAAAAAAATTTCGTGATTTTCTCTGGACGCAAAACAGATTATTTTTTTCAAGTTTTTTCGTCATTTTTCTTTGGATGAGAAACATATTTTGGTTTCTAATTCTCTCCCGTCCGTTTCACTATCATCTCAAAAATTCTCTATTGTCGTCATTCTCGTGTCATTCGAATTTGGTTTAATTCATTAATCTTCATCTATTGTGATGGACGGATTCTTGTCAGTATTGATAAATCATAGGGGTCGATGGGATCCATCAAGTGAGTGTTTTTTTCGATTTATATAATTGTATTCGGACATAAGTTTATAGTTGGTGAAGTGAAATATTGATAAAATGGAAAAATTCTACTTGTTGATATGAACATAAACATATTCATTTTTTGTGATTATCTTGTTTTGGTATGTTTCTGGTAAAAAAAAAAAGCACATTAAATTGGTATGATTGAAATTGGTATTCTATGTACTATAAATCACGCCACATATATGTTTCATTATTTATTTCACAAAATTTATGTAATTTGTAAAAAAAAATTATTTTTTTGTTGACATGAATATGTTAAGAGTGAATTTTTTTATCTGTAATTATATTGATATAGTTTTTGGGTGTAATAATTGAATGAAGTCGGTATACTTTTTAGTTAACAGATTACAATTTGGTGTTTAGAAATGATATACTTTTGATATTATTTATGCAATTTGTTAAATTTTGTTATTTTTTGTGCATGTGAATCTGTTAAGACTGAATTTTGTTTTTTGGAATTATATTGATATAGTTTTGGGCGTAATAAAGATGGTATATTTTTTGTATTATTTTGACATTAAGCTGATATGATGACAAATCATACTTTCATTTTTTTGTTATGTATACAGATTTATTTGGGTATGAACATTAATATTGGTTTGTTATTTGTGTGAACCAAATTTTCATTATTTTGTATGTTTATAGTTCAAAAAAATAACTTTAAATTTGTTTGGAAGTGATATAGTAGTTATGTGAGACATTTATGGAAATTGACAATGACGTTGGTGTGAATGTAGTACGAGTGAAGTATTTTTTTTTTTGGCATTATGTTGATATGAATTTATACGTAATATTGAAATGAATATTGAGTACTGTCTAATTAATGAGTGACAAATGCTAGTTACGATTGGTATAAATTTAGTATTCTTTTGACATGAATGTTGTATGAATAATTTTTGATTTTTTTGGTTGAAACTATATATGTAATATGCATGAAAATGGTATGAAATTTATATATTGGTTTAACGCATGTGTATTTGTAATTTTGTATCATGTAATACGGACACATTCATTTATGTTGGAACAGGAAAATATGTTGATTTCCAAATGGTAGGAATTATATATGATTCTGCCAGTCTCTATATTGGTCTTATTAATGCAATAACGACTAAACTCGGAATAGATACTACTATTAATGAAATCGAGATTAAATATATTGTTAGTGATAGATGTCCACCAGTATGTATCCATAATGATGTGGGTGTGAAAGTATTTTTGGATCAGAAAAAAGTTAATGTTGATTTCTTTACGAAATATCCGTTGTGCATTACCTTGAGGAATCGTGCTATGGATTATCCAGAATCTAATGTTATGGTTGAGCGAAGGGATTCTGTTGTTAGTAGACCACTAACAAATAGTGATTTATATTCTAATAATTCAATCCGATTTATCGGAATGAATGCTTGTGCGGTTGATGATGAAATTTTTGATGAAGGGCCTGAAGTAATCAGTAACACAACTAATATTCTAATTACTGAGCATCAAATTTACAAAAATAAGATTACACTTATGGAGGTGATGCGACACTATGGAGTTGTCAAAAAAATTCAATTTCGCGTAACACGATCAAGTTCAACTTGGTAAGAATATATTTGGTTAATTTATCAATATATATTAAGTGTATGAATTTGTTATATAATTATTTTACTAAACTTCATTTGTTTATGAAACATCTATTACCTAAATTGTCATGTTAAAACTTGTTCATGGATGATGAATTCATCAAGTTTGAATGAGTCGGGACTATTCAAAATCCGAAAATATTGTCGGGATAATTGATCAATATATATTAAGTGTATGAATTTGTTATATAATTATTTTACTAAACTTCGTTTGTTTATGAAACAGCTATTACCTAAATTGTCATGTTAAAACTTGTTCATGATGATGAATTCATCAAGTTTGAATGAGTCGGGACTATTCAAAATCCGAAAATATTGTGGGGATAAATGATGAATCAGAAATTTAAAATATAAATACAATAAGAATAAATTGTTAATTGATTTTTTGAATTAACATGCAAACCTGATTGCCATATGTTTTGAAGATTGTATCCTTCAAGTACTCAAAGAAAATAGATTCCACCGAAGTCTTCCAATTGAAAATACGTGGTGTGCCACTTGCAACACGGATAGCAATAGTTTTATCAAAGGTATGACAACACTCGTAGAACCATATCTGCAATGCTAAGTGGAATCCACCAAATTTGAATGATGATGGATCTTTTTTTAATTTGTAACTGCACTTTTTGAGCGTCATTGTGAAACATTCGTTGGCCCATGGGTAATTGATGTACTGACCATTCTCAACCAAATCAAAATACCGTTTAGGTATCGTTGTTTTAGATGCCTCTGAACTTGTGAGGAATGTACTGATGAAGTAGACAACACCAATTTTGAAACGGTCTTCTGGCTCAAAGAAATCGGCTTCCTTAAACTTGTTAAAAAAAACTAGCTTAGGTACCTTGTTCATTTCACCAAAATATTTTCCAATGAGCCTTATTAGGAATAGATGGGTCTTCAACAAAATCGCTAATAAGACCATATTTAAGTTCAGTAACCGCTGCAAATTCCTTAATACCAAACCGGAGTTCAGTACCATTTATTTTTATGATGAACAAATCATTCCTGTCGTTATCGGTCTCGAGTTTTAAGAGATCATGCAATAACTGACACTGTACCTTTTGGAGAGGTAAGTCATTAAATTTCTCAAAAGGAGTTTGCAAAAATTGCTGAAATTGCTCTGCACTTAGGAATTCTGACAGATCTTTAAATACATTCATATTCATGCAAGAAGCCCAGTGTGTATATTGCTTCCGTGCCTACAAAAGAATCATTTTTTATACCAATTTTAATCCATCTTCATGCCAACATTAAATAGGCAACATTATCAAACGCATGTCATTGTATATGAAAAATGATGTTAAAACTCATACCAATGTCATGCCAAAGTAATATTCTATCAGATGAATGGACACCAATTTAAATCCAATTTCATGCCAAAATAAAACAGATAGAAAACCAAAGTAATACACGTGATGAAACAATTTTTTTAAAAAAAATTACAAACATCGTATCATTTCATACACTTCATTTAAACAAAAAAGTTGATACAAAAAATGTGAAAGACACAACAAATTTATATCAATCACTTGTCAATGTTTATGGAAAATGATGACAAAACTCATACCAATATCATGCCAAAGTTATATTCAATCCAGATGAATGGATACCAATTTAGCACATACCAATGTCATGCCAAAGTTATACTCTATCAGATGAATGGACACCAATTTTAATCCAATTTCATGCCAACATTAAACAGATAGCAAACCAATGTAATACACGTGATGAAACAGTTTTTTTTAAAAAAAAATTACAAACATTGTACCATTTCGTACACTTCATTTAAACAACAAAGTTGATACAAAAAATGTGAAAGACACAACAAATTTATATCAATCACTTGTCAATGTGTATGGAAAATGATGACAAAACTCATACCAATATCATGCCAAAGTTATACTCAATTCAGATGAATGGATACCAATTTAGCACATACCAATATCATGCCAAAGTTATACTCTATCAGATGAATGGACACCAACTTTTATTTCGACTTTATGCCAACAGTAAACAGATAGCAAACCAAAGTTATGCACATGATGAAACAGTATTAAAAAAATTTACAAATAGAATAGCATTTCATACACTTCATTTAGACAACAAAATTGATACAAAAAAATGGGAAAGACACAATAAATTCATAACAATCACTTGTCAATGTGTATGGAAAATGGTGACAAAACTCATACCAATATCATGCCAAAGTTATACTCATCCAAAAAAATATACTCATAATTATACTATAATTTCATTCAGATTTCATCCAAATTTTATACTAAATATATACAGGTTAGTAATCATACTAAAACTAAGATTATTCAAAATAAAAAGACACCAGGCCAACAATAACATATATCGATACTAACAAAAATTCATGATAAGCTTTAACATTTAAAAAAGAATAATATAAAAATTGTATAATTTATAAAATAACTTAAATAAAAAATTTACCCTCGCAACCTTTTTGCCCTTATTTGATTTGGGGATTTCTGTATCATCTTGCAATATCGCTCTTCTTTTGAAGGGTTTTGAAGACTGACCCATGTCAACGTTTGTTGAATTTTTTATTTATTTTTATTTTTTTTCGCTTACAAAATCTGAGTCGGAACCCGAAAACTCCGATGAAGGGGATTCCACCATTTTCCCTTTTCGTTTTTGTCCCTTTCGATTTGGAGGAGGGGTTGCAGTTTTTTTTGCTTCTCTTATCTTCTCCTTTGCTGGGCTTTGTTTCCTCTTTGGAGGAGTAACACTCTTGCTTATCGGCTGTATTTGAGTCAAAATGTGAAACGATGGAGGTTCGATTTCAACATTAGAAATCGATTCTACTAATCTAGGGCTCTTTCTAGGCGTATGTTACTTTTTTTGATTCTTCAACATCATGCATAAACAATGGATTGAAATCAGAAGTTGATAATAGATATCTTTGGTAAGGAAGAAACTTTGAGAAGATGATAGATAAACTGTTAACGTGGTGGTGGTGGGTGGGTGGGAGGTTTAGTGATTTGGCGTGTGTGAACAAGAAAACTGAAGAAAACTGATTGGTGGGGTGGGGTGGGGTGGGGGTGGGGGTGGGGAATAATTTGCATGTGAAAGAAAATAATGGGTAAAAAATCCCTATAAAAGTGTAATTGATAATTATAAAAAAAAGTGAAACTGAAAATTATCATTTAATGTAATTGAGTAAAAAATCCCTACAAAAAAGTAACTGATTATTATCTTTGATTCTGAATTATTAAATTTATTTATATCAATATAAAAAGATTAATTAATTATTAAAGTGGAATTAATTGATTTATTAATAAAAAAAGAACTGTTATAACTCGCAATTAAAATGTTATAAGTAGTAATATTTTAAAAATAGATTTAAAACTTGTAATATAACCCCTTAAATAGATATGTGGCGTGATTTATAGATAAAATAATCGGTTACTTAATCACAAGTTTGATATGCTATATTCTGAAGAATGGGGTAATAGCCTGCAAAACTAGTTAAACAGTATTTGATAATATAAAAGTTATTTATATTATTGTGCATACAATTTACTATTTTTAATAAATAATTACATATAAGGAAAAATTATCTATCTACACACATTTATTTACCATAATTTCTATTATGCCCTACCATTTCAAAATATTATCAAAATTTCTTATTTTACTCCCAAAACCCCAACCTCCGTATACATAGCTTCATACTCCCAAAATCCATGTTTCTCTTCCTTAATTCACTCCATCAATCTCTCCCTATTTTCACTCCCACAATCTTATCAATTAATTCCTTCCTTACAATTTGAAATTCAAAATCGTTCTCTCTCTAGTTAAATCAATTTCAACTTCTTGAATAGGTAGTTTTCGTCTTCCTTGTTTCTCTCGGTTCATCCTTTTTTTTTGTATGATTTTTCATCATCAATTTACTGATACTTATAGATGATGCTTCTTCTTTTAGTATAAGAATTACCCAATTAGTTTCAACTACTCAAGATATTGTACGTCGTGTCTTTGATTCTGACAATGAAATTTTATTGAAAATAGATCTAAACAAAGAAACAATCCATTATTCATGAAGAATCTTGAGTTGGAGAAGTCAAAATTGAAGAAGGATGCATCTTCACAACCATCTTTATCAAAGTTACAGATTCTCAATGTATTTTATTTACTTTGTTTCTTAAATTAGCCTTTGTTAGTAGTATGAAATTTTTGATACATCAATGCTGCAAAAGATTATGTTTTATGCATTGTATCATGTATATATTTATTACATTGATACATAACCCTAATATTGATGAATATTCAACTAGTGTGTTTCATGTTCAATACTTATGTACTTGATACATAAGTAATGTCTAATATATCATTCATAATATATCAAGTTCTATAATATATCTTCATTATTTTTTAATTTTAAAAGGATATAGATAGTAGTAAATCAGTTTTTTGTTGAGTATCAAGATTACCCAACAATAATCTTGGTACATAAACCACAATGTACTATAATTGATACATATTAATGCCTAATGTGTATCACACGTATCTGATACACATTAATGGCTATGATACATTTATACAAATTACTGCTAAATACCCATTATTCATGAAGAATCTGAGATTAAAGAAGTCAAAGTCGAAGAAGGATATATCTTCGACCTCTAAATCGATTGTGCAAAAAAGGTCCAAAAATAAGAGAGAAAATAGAGATATTCATGATGTATCAGCTCATTTTTTCAATGTTTTTGAATCGGAATTGAAAAGATTTTTGACAATTTGGGAGAAGAAATTTGAAATTTGAAAATTTTGAAGTTGTTATGCTTTGTGAGAGATTGATTAGAAAGACAACAACGTAATTACATGATTTATGGATTTGCTATTTAATTTTACGTTCTTTTTTAAGTGCAACAGAAAAGATTTTGTTCCCTTTTTTAGCGCAACAAAAGGATTTTTCTTGTATCAGAATTAATGTATTCGGATGGTGACTTATGTATCCAAAAGGTACAAATTTTAAGGGATTATTGTAATTAGAAAAAGAGTAGGAATAGAATGTAATTTACTTCTTACACTATGAGATTTATGTAAGTTATACTAAATATAATTATCTGAACTCTCACCTTGTTGGTGAGCGTTCGATTCCTCACATTGTAATTCCCTCCCTCATTTTCCCTTTCCTCACTTCTATTTTTTTTTTAAAAAAAAAATCAGTGAAGAATATTTTCCTGTCAATTTTATTTTAAAAAATCAAGTATTTTTCTCAATATTAAACAATAAATATTCCTCCCTTCCTTTCTTATGCAATATTTATTTTGTCTTTCTCCATTAGTCATTATCAATCTGATCTGCAATTTTACATTTCAATAAATTTTAAATTAATTACCTGTTTGCAAAAAATATCTTTATATTATATATGATATTTTCCACCTAGTTCCTTAAGATATAATTAAATTTCAGCTATATCTTTTTAAAAATTGTAATTTCAGTTCATATAAATTAAAAATAGAATAGTCCTTTAGTTTCTTTTATAAAAATCTAACACTTTCTTTCATGATTTTTATTTTACGATTAAGTGCATTATATATCAATCTTAGTATAATCTTTATTCATCTTAGGTAATAAAATTCTATTTGTGCTATAAATATTTTTTTTTGTGCTTAGTTATTTATTATTTCAAAATTATATATCTGCCTCTAATAATTATGTGCATAATATAAAATCGTGTATGTTTTGAATTCATTAATTTAAATTTTGAATCTATCTCCGGACGATTTGATAAAAAGAAGTGACATCTTTCATGACAAAAAGAAAATTAGAAACGAATGAAATCTCTTAATTTTAGTGACAAGATTTGTATTTTAATATAGCTAATAGTAACTAAGAGATATTATGAGCTCGCATTTAAGCACAAAAAAGAGAAAAATATACATTTTCCCCAATAAAACAAATACACCCTAGCGGGGGATGTGTAATCTCTAGAAACATTGGACAGGTGGGTGGTACCAGCAATAAATGCTTACTGCTTAAGTTAAGCAAAGTGTATATGAATACAATATTGTATACTGGTGATATATATATAATAAAAAAATCTCTTTTTTCTCTCTCTAATTTAGGTAATACATATGGAATTTGAAGTTAATTATTTTGTTAAAGGAAAAATGGTCTGATATATCCCTCAATTTTGTTATTTAGAGTTGATACATTACTCGTTATAAAAGTGACTCATATATACCCAATTGTTACACAAATAGCTCACATATACCCTTTTTCTCTAACGGAAGTGAAAAAAATCAATTTTAAAAAGATTTTTATTTTTTTTAAAAAATCATGTAGAGGTATATTTGATACTTCTCTCTCTCTCTCTCTCTCACACACACACACACACACACACACACACACATATATATATATATATATATATAATTATTTTGGCTTTTTTGATTCATCCACTAATTTGGATTTATTATTTTGATGGTCAAATTTATTTTTCACTAATTTTCTTGTAAAATTTATCATATACACCTCTAATTATTTTTACAGATATAAAAAATAAATTACAATATATTCGAAAAATAATTAATTTTAATTTTTTCTTTTTTTTTCTCTTTTTCATTCACACTCCCTCCCCCTCCCCCCCAACCCCCAACCCCCTCATATTTATACACTAGAAAAATGAAATAAATAAATAAAATTAGGTTAAGAAACTCAAATAATGATGGCTAAAGAATTCAAGAAAAAAATTATGTCTAAAAAGGATCATATATACCCCTACATGAATATTTTAAAAATAAAAAAATAAATTTAAAATTAATTTTTTCACTTATGTTAGATTAAAGAGTATATGTAAGCTACTTTTGTAACTGTAAGGTTTATATGAGTCACTTTATAACGAGGGATATATCAACTCTAATGACAAAATTGAGGGGCATATTAGACCCTTTTCCCTTTTAAAATAGTTATTTTAAGTTATTAATTATTATAATTTATAAATAGTACTTTTTTGGTAACTTACGCATAATATATGTTATTCCTTTTGTCCTAATTTATGTGGCACAAATGCATTTCGAAAGTCAATTAAATTTTTTTGTAGATATTTTAGGTTGTTAATTAGAACTTTTATGTAATTTCACATGATATATGTTACTTTCTTTGCCCCAATTTATGTGTTATACAATGTAATTTTGAGAGTCAACCAAAAATTTTATAAGGTTTTTAGATATTTACGTATTTGTTAGTTAATATAATTTATAGTACTTTTTTCGCAATGTTTACATAATATATGTTACTTTCTTATTCCAATTTATGTGATATATGTGGAATTTTGAGAGTCAATCAAAATTTTCATATATTTTTAGATACTTTAAATTATTAATTAATGTGATTTATAGATCTTTTTACGTCATTTTCAAATATCTAATAGACTAAAAATAAGAAGACAAATAAATTAATTTCCTTAAAGCACATATATCATAAATACCAATAATGACCTTGGCTGAGAAGCAGCCATGTCATCCATGAACTGCTTTCATAGCCTTTTATATATAGTAAAATACAAAATATATATTTTACCGGTGCGAATCTGGATTTAGTCGGGCTTCAATGTGGGTATCGGACACCGGGTGGGAAATCAAAAAAAAAAAAATACAAAATATATATATTTCCTTTGTTTTAATTTATTTGGTCTATTTTGACTTGGCACAAAGTTTAAGAAAATAAAGAATTTTTTTGAATCTTGTGATCTTAAATTGAAGATATGTCAAATATACTAAGGGGTTGTTTGGTAGAGTGTATTAACAAAAACAATACATCTATTAGCTCTATGTATTAGTACTTCCTTATTTGGTACACCTTTTCATGTTATGTATAACTAATATTTACATTAGTTATATACTTTATTGTGTATTGGGGAGTGTATTACTAATACCATGAATTTCTAGATTTTTTTAAAGTTGATTTTTCAAGCTTTTATTGATAAAAAAAATAAATCAAAGATAATACATAACTCATATGGGCCTAATACCCATAGCTATCAGGAAAAACTACATAAATGAGCTATAAAACTCAAAATATTTACATATTCATACCCAATTCAAGGTAATTCAAGAAATACCCATTCTCTAAAAAACATTACAGCCCATACCCCCATTTATTAAGGCTGATAAAATTCACTGAACTGATGCTAAATCAGTATCATATATTGTATTTGTATCATTAAGGCTGATAACTTCACTTAACTGATACTAAATTAGTATATGTATATTGTTGTGGTATCATTAAGGTTTCTTGTTCAAAAATTACTCATTAGTCAATGATACTTTAAGAGTATATGTATATTGTTGTGGTATCATTAAGGTTTCTTGTTCAGAAATTACTCATTAGTCAACGATACTATAAGAGTATATGTATATTGTTGTGGTATCATTAAGGTTTCTTGTTTAGAAATTACTCATTAGTCAATGATACTATAAGAGTATATGTATATTGTTGTGGTATCATTAAGGTTTCAACTTGTTCAGAAATTACTCATTAGTGAATAATACTATAAGAGTATGTATGTGTGTATATATATATATGGTATCATTAAGGTTTCTTGTTCAGAAATTACTCATTAGTCAATGATACTATAAGAGTATGTACATACTCACATACTCTTATAGTATCATTGACTAATGAGTAATTTCTGAACAAGAAACCTTAGTGATACCAATACAATTTACATATACTGATTTAGTATCAATTAAGCGAAATTATCAGCCTTAATGATACCAATACAATATATGATACTGATTTAGTATCAGTTAAGCAAAATTAGTTGGGGGATATATAGTATAATTATTTAGTGGGGGTATGAATTGTAAATGGGTATATGTTTGTAATTATTTTGCTTTTATGAGGTATATATTTGCTTAGTTTCCCCTATCTATTAAGACAGACATACTAAAAAATAGAAGAGATAACTCATGGATTTTTATGTATTAGTAATGCAAAGGAATTTAATAGAGTAAATTTTAGGAATAGCAAACATAAAAATCATATTAGCGCTCTATAGCTACAGTTTTGCTATTTGCGCTCCATAGCAAACTATGTTTGCTATGGAGCATCAAATTTGTATAACATCGCAGGCAGCATATGATTTATATAAAATCGCAGCGATTTGTATAAATCAGACTTCTATATCTATGAAAATTGCGTTTGTATATATATATGTTATTTGTGTTTGTATATCTGCATAAAATTTGAATCGAGTGTATTTGTATATCAAATCTCTCTCTCGCTTTATACAAACACAAATTATACATTGTATTTTGTATAATTTGTGTTTGTATAAAGCGAGAAAGAGAGAAAGGCAAAAAAGAACTGGGCAGGGGAAGATTTGTATTTGTATAATTATAAGTGTATAGGACGAAGAGATAGGTGTTTGTATTTGTATATACAGTTCTCTCTCGCTTTATACAAACACAAACACAATTTATACATTTGTATTTGTATAAAGTGAGAGAGGCGAGGGAGATTCCTAAGAGTGGCGAGCGAGATTTTGGGGGGGAGAGGCGAATGGCTAGTGTTTTCTACGAATTAGAATTAAATGAAACTGTAACTATAACAATTATTTTGAATTAATAGTTTGCTATAATGCACAATTTTTTCAATTTAATACATGCATTAGCATGGTTAAAGACCCAATTACCCCTCAAAAATGCTTTTACATCTTTTCCACCATAATTGTGGAGGTTATTTTTGTAAATAACTATTTTTATACAATACATACTATTTTTAATACATCAAACCAAACAATGCATAGGAATTAATCTATTCATAAGTAATGTCAGCATAACTAATACAAGCATTATTACTACACTCTATTAATGAGCATTATTTTTGAACACTATACCAAATGACCAGGGGCGGAGCTACAGGTAAGGAAGGGTGGTTAGCCGAACACCCTTAGTCGGAATATTAGACCGTGTATATAAGAAAAATATTCTGTATTAACTAGATATGTTATTAAATGAACATGCTTAAACATAACAGAGGCTATAGTCTAGCGGTCAGCATGCTCGTTTGTGACTTTGAGGTCCTAGGTTCGGTTCTTCATTACTACGTTTTAACACATTTTTCATCGTTCTATTTCTAGCCTTAAATTTTATTACAATTTATTCAATGAATTTATTAACTATTAACCTAATAATTAAGATTTTATTGTTTCTATATATTTTCGATCTTATATTAAGTGAATTGTTAGAGTATAACATAGTCTTCTTTATATTTTTCGATTCATATTAAGTAAATTGTTAGAGTATAATATAGTCTTAAAAAACTACGTTTAAAGATAAAATTGAAGGTTACTTTGCACTATTATCTTTTTGATTATTTCTAAACTATTCTTTTAGAAAATGTAAAATAGTTAAGAATCTCATTAAAAGAAAGGATAAATATGAGAAAAAAAGACTCAACAATTCTTTTGAACTTTAAAAAATTCACTTATTTTGAATTATGAAAAAGTCTCGACAATTCACTTAATATGAACTAGAGGGAGTGTATTCAACTAATAACTAAAATTGTTTTTTCTTGACTTTTCTCCATTAGTTTTGATTTATACCATTGATTATTTTAAAATTTTAAGTTTTCGTATGATTTAGTTAAATGATATATAATTTAATTTTAAATTTGGGTGCACCCACTCATCAGTAAAAAAAAATGTTTTGTGCACCCACTCTACTAAAATTTTTTTTTTCACTCTTTTAAAGTTTGAACACCCTTGACGAAATTTCTGGCTCCGCCACTGCAAACGACCCCTAAAAATGTCTATTAATTAAGTGTGCTCTTAAACATACCATATGAAAAATTAAAATTAAAAATTACTAAAAAGATAAAAAGTAATATTTTGGGAGTATATATATATATATATATATAAAGATGAAGCCTTAAAACTTTTCAGAAAACGTATAACAAGAAGTGGAGGAAAATATTACAACAGGTGGATTTGTTGCTCTGGTAGAGTTACTATTCAACTTAATTAGAAGATTGATTGTATATAATAAGTAACATTAATTTATAATTTGAATTTTTTTAAATGATAACTAATCTGCCAAAAGAGATAAAATTAAACTGATAATATAATAAAATCATTATACTGTGTCCCTCACAATTCCCAAGTATGTTAGCAACATTTTAGTGATTCTGGTTAGTCCTAACAGCTGGTTGATAAAGCTTAGCTCTTTGGTCGCAAAAATGATATCATAAATACATAATATGATATAATCCCAGCTAAAATATCAAAGTACCATCAAGCTCACTGAAAAAGAAAAAGTTAGAAATGAATGCAGGAACAAAGTATTTACTATGTCTTCATGAGCATTATTGGATCAAATATTATGACTTGAAATACAATTTATTATGAGTTCAAGAAAGCGTAGAGATGTAGTAATAAATTTATGATATTGCTCATAATAATACCATTATCCCACGAAGGCTTATCAAACAATTGTAGTATTATTAATCTCTTTTCACAAGCACACGTTGGGTTAACAAAAGTTTTTAGAGGCATATATATTATTACTATGATCTTATTATTCATGTTGTCATTTATTGAGAAAAGGAAGACTTTACCTAATGAGATGCATATAATTACACGACAGGATTTACTATGATTTCATTTTGGTTAACAAGTCCCCTTCAAATTATTATGACTATAAAATAATAATATGGGTAATTAGAAGCAAGAGTTAAAACAGTGGGCAGTCAAATGTACTAGTGAGTTATAAAAATAAAGTGATTTTCTTACCTATTTTTTGATGTTCAATCAATAAAAAGAATATTATCCCAAAGCATTAAGTATAATCTAGGAAAATAGTAATATGATTCCGGACCTGACCTACACCATGTCCTGACGACTCGATGCAGGACTTGGAACACCTGACCCTCATCTCGACTCGATAATCGACCACGACCCGTGACAATGGTAGAGGTTAAATTAAGCATAGTTGTGTGAGGCTCCATTGTTTGTTTGACACTTGGATAGTTAACCCATCTTCTATTTTTTCTTATTTTTTACATGTTATTCACTTCTTTTCCTCGAAAATTTTGACAATGATAGAAACACAACCAACAATAGTTGCTCCAATCAAGAAAGAATCACTTTGGATAGTGGACCCATTTTTCTTACTCTTTGTACCATTTATTTTTCCCTCACCCCTCTTTTCTTTCATTTTTAAAATTTTGTTTTTTACTCCTAACAAATACACAACTCTCAAATACATAATTAAGTTATTGATATATTTAATAAAAATATTAATAAATATCTTTTTAGTCAAAATAATTGAAAGAGTCCTTTGGACTGAATATTAAAAATAATTTTATTATTCAATATTTTTATAATATCAAATAAATTAAAAAAACTAGTATATTCTCAATTACTAACATTTTAAAAAAAAAGAAGAAATTAATTCAAATTTATTATTCCATAACTTTTTTTTGTTCTGTTTTAGTTCATATATCTATCGTCATTTTCTTAACAGAGATCATCAGTTATTCTTACTTATAATTTTTTAAAAACTTAATAGGAAAATTGTAACGACCCGTTAGGTTGTTTTGAGCATTAGATAATTTTCTTTCATAAAAGTCCCTTCTCGTAAATTTTAAATGAAAATTTTGAACTATTTTTAAACTATGAATAGTTAGTTGGCGGGTAATTTTAGATAATAAAAATTGGTGGTTAATGGGATAAATTGATAATTTATTTAATTGGTATAATTTACCTAAATCCCATAGTATTAAGAGCTAATTACATTATTTCCCTATTCTTTTCCAAATTACAAAAATCCCTTAAAATTTATGGATTTCGAATACATCACTGGACTTTCGGATACATCACTGAACTTGCGGATACATTAGTAGACATCTAGATACATAGGTGAGGGATGTATCCGAGAGGGGAGGGATGTATCAGAAAGGGGATATGACATCCGGATATATCACTGGACTTTTGGATACATCAACAAACATTCGGATACATAGGTGAGGGATGTATCCGAGAGGGGAGGGATGTATCAGAGAAGGGAAGGATGTATCCGAGAGGGGAATAGGGATGTATCAGCGAAAGGAGATTTTTTTTGAAATTTCTTAAATGATAGGAAATTTTAGAGATTATGGTAAAATAAGATGTGTATTTAGGTAATTTTTCCTTTATTTAATATCCTATACTACTTGGCCCATATTTATTAAAATAAGTTAGTGGAATTTACCCGTTTTTAATAAATAATTATTTTATTTAGAAAAAAAAAGAGAGAAAAGGAGAATAGATAAGGACTTACTTGCGGCATAGGACGAATGACAAAGGAGAGGGGTACGCTTCTTCAGGTAAGGGATAATGAAAAGCTCCCATCCTTACCATTTATATTAAATTTAGGATACTATACATATATTTGTGTTTTAGCATTATTAGGGGAAAGTTGCTTCAACCATTACGTGTTTCTGTTTTAAAATAATTGATCTGAAATAGAGCAAAATCAAAATTGTAGTCACAACAAGGCAATGATAGCAAGTAGTTTATAAGATGTTGATGATGTTAAATGATAGTGTTAATTATTATGGATATTATATTATGATGGATTAGTATAATTTAGTTCAATTTTGCATATTGGTTTATCATCCAAGTTACTGGTGGTGGAATATGATTTCTAGTTGAATTATTTTTTATTCTTATCACATTATAATTCAAGTTTTGATATATTGATTTAGATAATTAAATATTAGGTATGCTATCTTATATGAATATCATTAGATTTATGTTATTTGGAGAAATTGAGACTTAACTCTAGGTTTGAATTTAAGAAATATGAGACTTGGTAAATTAATTGGCATCAAGATTAGGAACTTGATTATAGACTTGTGCTGTATGATATATGATTGATTTAGTCACACTAAAATTCTAGGTTCGTTCTTGTCGGTTTGGATTCAACCTTTCGGGTGATCTTTGGGGTTCGGGATGGAAGTATAACAATATGAGTGTCTACGGACTTGTTTATTTACGAATAATGTATATTTGATAGATTGAAAATATTTTGAAGCTTTGTGAAAGGGAAAGGCAGATCTTAAGGATTTGCGACACGTGTTCGACATTCAAGGTATGTTAAGACTTTTTAGACTTCGTTGAGGGACGTTTTTTTCTAATTAAAGATAAAAATGGAATAGACAATGGGTAAGGACGAAAGATAGAGGTCTTGTACCAATGGTGTGACGGGTATTGGTATGAGTACTAGTGTTTTAAAAGGAAAGTTTATTACTATAGAATGATGGATTGTAATCCGAGAATGCCAAAACATATGGGCATTAACTGATGTATTACTGACTTGGTTTCTTTTGTGTGGTTGTGTTTCTTCATTGAACCCTTATTTTTGAGATAGTTGAGGTGATTATATGTCATGGCGACATTTGATTGATTGAGATGCATCATCATCCTTTTTTATTGATATTATATTGTGCACATGCATTGACATGAAATTGAGTATGAGTAAATGTCTAACACGTGGAAATCGTCCGTGTTGAGGTCAATTTGTGATTATAAGTTGGGCACGTGGAGATCGTCTGTACTGATGATTATTTGATTTTATAATAGTGCATTGAGATCATTCGCACAGACAAATAGAGATCGTCTGTGTCAGTATATGGATCTCGCGACTCCCCCATGGGTCACAAACTCTCAATGTAGTTCCGAGAAGTATCATGTATATACGGTTGAGAGAGTACTTGATATTTGAGGCATATCATTTCATAGTGTTGCATTGCATTGCATCTCCTTGCCTTCTTCATCTTGTTTGATTATATGCTTCATTGGTGTTTGGACATTATGTTACATTTGATTATCCATAATTGATGGAACTTGACTGATAAGTATAATGTAAACTTGTAAAAATTAAAGGATGATTATACTCCTGTCACTACTTCTTTGTTGTCGGTCTATGAGACATACTGAGTACACGTGATTTCGTACTCATACTATATTTGTTGTACTCTTTTGTGGTGTAGATTAGCTTTCAAATTCGAGTGCATTTCATGAAGCGTTCAGAGTTGGGTTTGAGTTATCTTGGAGTTGTGGTGAGCTGCTTTGCTGTTCCATAGCCCACACCTCCTTCTATATCTTTAGTTATTATTTTGCTTTTGTATTCAGACAAGATATTTCTTACGTCTTGATTTGTCATTTAGCTTTAGACTTGCATCGTAGTTTAGAAGCTCATGTACTTATGACACTAAATCTTGGGTGGTATTTCAGCTTTTCCGCATTTCATACTTGTGAAAGACTTAGTATTCGAGATATTTTTGCTTGTTACTTACCTTTTCACTTTATTTGTTAAGTTGAATTGGTACTCTTATTGGGTTGGCTTACCTATCGGTTGGAAACATAAGTATCATCATAACTTGTGTTTTTGGATCGTGATAAAAATGCAGGTAAAAGATATATCATAAATGAATGTGAAGACTTGTTGTTATGTAGAAAAATGATTTTAAATAATAATAATAATACAATATAAAAATTGATTGATATAATAATAATAATATGATGATGATGATGATAATAATAATAATAATAATAATAATATTATAATGAATAGTTAATTTAAAATACAAACATAATTAATTGTATTTTGAACGTTTAAAATAAAAAAATAATTTGAGACAACTGATTTTAGAAATCAGGACAAATACTCATTATTGGAGAAACAAAGTATTTGACATATTTTTCTTTTGCGTGTTTGTTAAAAAATATTAACCAGAATGATAATTTAATCATTATTCTTAATTCTTATCTCAATTTAGTGGAGTACTACTTTTTAAAAAAACTATATTAACCTCTTTCCACATTTCTCAAGTAAGGATAAAAGGTGAAAATTAGTAATTAATTTTAATTTTTAAAGGGACAATCGTTTTGGATGAATTTATCGTAAATAAGCATGACTATTAATAAAGAAGAGAGAGTAGTGTTAATTAGAAAAATATTTACAATGGCAGAGACTCAACTAATATATTTGTGTGAGACTCCATTGTTTTGTTTGACATTTGGATAGTGAACTCATTTTTTACTTTTTACATATTATTTACCATTTCTCTTCAATAGTTTTGACAATGGTTATGCCTTAACCAACAATAATTGAGTGAGGCTCTATTGTTCCTTTGATATTTGTATAGTGGACCCATTTTTCTTACTCTTTGTACCATTCCTTTTCCACTCACCCCACTTGTCTTTCATTTTTTAAATTTTCTTTTTACTCCTAACAAATACCCAACTCTCAAATGCATAATTAAGTCGTTAATATATTTAATAAAAATATTAATAAATGTCTTTTTAGACAAATAACTGAAAAAGTCTTTCGCACTGAATATTAAAAATAATCTTATTATTCAATATTTTTATAATATCAAATAAATTAAAAAGAACTAGTATATTCTCAATTACTAGCATTTAAAAAAATCAAATTAATTCAAATTTATTATTCCATAATTTTTTTTGTTCTGTTTTAGTCCATATATTTGCAGTCATTTTCTTAACAAAGATTATTAGTTATTTCTTAGTTATAATTTTTTAAAAATACTTAGAAAATGCAGGTAAAAGATATATCGTAAATGAATGTGAAGACTTGTTGTTATATAGAAAAATGAATTTTAATAATAATAATATAATATAAAAATTGATATAATAATGATGATCATAATAATAATAATAATAATAATAATAATAATAATAATAATAATAATAATAATAATAATAATAATAATAATAATAATGTGCGTAGTGAATTTATGAGTTGTATGGAACCATTTCACCCTGCGTAATTTTTTAGAAAACGTTTATGAATTTTTCACATCCTATCATGTTTTGAGAATTGGATATTTGTTAGGAGGAAAAAAAAAGAAAATGAAAAAATGGGGCGCGGGGGGTGAGTGGGAAAGGGATGGTAAAAAAGTATGTAATGGACCCACTATTCAAATATGTCAATTAAACAATTGAGCCTTACACAATTATTGTTAGTTATGCGTCTATCATTTTAAAAATTTTCGTATTTATTATTAATTCTCTTTCTTTTTTTACCTGTCCTCTATCAATTTGATAGTCTACTTAAGAAATTATATATAAAAGGTTCACTTAACCAAATTATTTATATTAATCATATCTCAAAAAAATTTAAATTTGACTATTAGTATTTTGTGTACTTATTAAATGATAAAAGTAATATTAAAAGAAAATATAATTTTTTTTTGATTTTCTAAAATGAGTAACTAAAATAAAAAAAAATATTTTTAGTAAAAGAGACGAGTAAAGGAAATACTAATATTACTTTATTACTATATTAAAATGTCTACAAGTAAGGAGGTGGTGGTCGACATGTGTGCTTCGACATAGGTGTAGTTTAATCTTTTTCTATCTTCTTTTGTTCAAGAGGTTGGAAATATTTTTCTGTGTTTTCACTACTTGATTTGCTCTTCACATATTTTTGTCTAAAGCTTTTCAAAGCGATTTTCTCTAAAGATTGTGATTCCATCACCCCTGTGGTCAGCCTTTTGTCTTAGCTTTATCTTTCGATCGGTCTATATGAAGATACCTTCCTCAAGTTCTCTTTAGTGATTATTTCTCTCCTTTTGTTTTTTATAATTTAATTTAATTAATTTGATTTGATTTGAAATTCTTTTCGTGTGTTTGATATGACCTCATGGTTGAATATGATAATTGATGATTTTTGATGATTTTTCTTTTGTACGATCTGGCATCTTGTGTGAATAATGAGATTTACTATGTGAAAAAATAAATTTTGGTGGTTGCCTTTCATATTCTTGTGAAAATTTATTACTGTCTTCCTTAATTAACTGTTAAAAAATAATTATTCACAACACCATATTCTGATTGTTATATATATTGTGTCGACTTAATACATCTAAAATTTGATAATCCTACATAAAATCATGTTGAACTTCTAATAATTGAGTTTGAATGACTACACTATTGAGAATGATGGATCTATAGTGTTGGTTATAGATTTTAAATGAACTCCTAAACTTCAGTTATTGCATTTTCCTATGTTGGTATTGATAGGTTTCTGTAGAAATCGATCAAACTAATTAATTACTGCAACAATCAATTAATTGTATTTTTTTTAATTATTTACATATATGCATATTTTTTTAAAATTTCATAAGGCCAGCCCATTCACTATTCTTTCAAACGTAAAATATTGTTTACATCTTCTTCTAATGTTTCATGAAGGATTTTGGATTTAACATTTGAAGATATAAAAAGAACTTGAATTCTATAGCTAATGGATTCCAAAAAATTGAACCACTATTCATATGCAGAAAAAAGAAAGGATGAAATGCAACTCAAACGAAGCGATACATATAGCCAACTATCTGCTCATCGAAAGGAATTATTGTTGCTATTTTTAAGTATACATATTTTTCTTAGTAAAAAACTCTCAATTATTCAGTTCATAGGTTATTTTGGACACACTGTACTTAGGCCTCCAAGACCCAATTCTTAAGATTCAATACATGATTTGATTACTTTATGATTTTTATTCATTATGTCTTGTTGTTCCAATGAAATATTTCACTAATATTTTATTCACAAATTCAATTTAAATCATGTGTCCCTAAACTACTCAGCAAATTCAAATATACCATTTTTTAATAATAACTTTATCTCAAAATTGTTGGCTTACCTACTAAGGGGAGATAAGTTAGGTTCCATATTGATCCTATTAGAATTTTGAATCATAAAATTAACTAAGACAAATGAAGAAAGAAAAACACTCCTAAAAGAAATTTTATGTTAGCTCACAAATCTATTAAATTAGGCCACTCAAATGAATATAAATTTATAGTAAAACAATAATTGAAAGGAAAAGAGCCTTTTTATTAAATATATTTAAAAGACTTGTACACAGAAAATAAGCAATTGCCTCTGAAGAATGTCAACTCTCGTGATAATTGTGTAGTCAAGATATCAAGAGTATGTTTCTCTTGTTGTGACTGGGAAGACAAAAAAGCGAATGACTACTTGACCCTTAAACATCCATCAAATGTTGACAAATTACATATAGTTAATATACTCTCTCCGTTCAAAAAAATGACCTAGTTTAACTTGACACGGAGTTTAAAAAAATAAAAAAGATTTTTCAATCTTGTGATCCTAAATTAAAGTTATGTCAAATGTACAAAAATTTAAAATACCCTTTAATCTTGTGGCCTTAAATTACCATGTGGAGAGCTAAAATTAAAGTGTTGCCAAAAAGGAAAGAGATTTGTCTTTTTTAAACGGAGGGAGTGTGTGTGGGTATATAATTAGAATTATAATTATATAATTATTTAAGTTTTTAGCAAAATTAAAAAGAAAAAGCAAAAAATAAAATAAAAATACCATTGCTTTCCATAGAGAGGTGTCACATAATCTTAGAGATGTCATTTCACATACTATCAAAGGATATGATAGGATAAATGTGATCCCTTAATCCTTAATTAGATGTTTTGTATTCGATCCTTGAGAATGGAGAACTCTCTGATCAAGAGAGCTTTCCTCATTCAGTGGACTCTATAGGACAAATTAATTAATTGTGCTATGTACCAAATATATATAAAGTAAGACCTAGTGGGACGTATGTAATCCACGTGATCTAAATCAGAGGTCTCTTATTTGCGCCTTGAGAGTAGAGAAACACTCTTATTAGGAGTTATTCCTGGAACATGTTGATAAAAACAAGAGTAAGAAAAATAATGTTGTTTCAAGAAGTTTTAAACTTTATTATACCAACATTTAAGAGACTCGACTCAAATTAAAAAAAAGATGGGGGTGGGGAGAGGTGGATATGACAAGAAGGACAACTAAGATACTAATAAAGAAAAACACCATTAAAAACCTAAGTTTGGGAGAACACCACTAGAGAAGCACTTTTAGGAGTTATTTCACATCTTTGATCCTTTGACTATATTCTAGAGCTTCAATTCCAAGTCCACATTTTGATCTTCATTTGCTTCAACATTTTCAAAAATGAAGGGCTTGTCTAGTTTCTTGATTAAAGGCTTTGTGAAATCAACTAGGTTCAACTCCTTATCTCTGTACACTTGACCCCTTGAATGTGATTCTTCAATCATTGAACGGAAAATAGCATGACCATTTGCTCTTGAAGCAAATTGAGAGTGACCTTGTTTAGAATTTAACTTGAAATGTGTCGTCCTTGACACAGGGTAGCCTGCAAATTAAATAATATAATGTTGAAGTAGAAAATAAATTATCAATAAAATTTACAGGAAGCATTTACTATTATATATATATATATATATATATATATATATATATATATATATATTCTTTTACATGCCACTAACGAGCAATGAGATGAATTAGATTCATCCACTCTTATGTAAAAGTCTCATGTTTGAACCCTGAAAATAGTCAATCTCTAATCAAGAGTCCTTCCCCCATCAATAGACTATAATATATATATATATTCTTTTACATGCCTCTAACGAGCAATGAGATGAATTAGATTCATCCACTCTTATGTAAAAGTCTCATGTTTGAACCCTGAAAATAGTCAATCTCTAATCAAGAGTCCTTCCCCCATCAATAGACTATAATATATATATATATATATATTCTTTTACATGCCACTAACGAGCAATGAGATGAATTAGATTCATCCACTCTTATGTAAAAGTCTCATGTTTGAACCCTGAAAATAGTCAATCTCTAATCAAGAGTCCTTCCCCCATCAATAGACTATACATAAGAAAAATTTAAATTAATTGGATTTTTATTATCAGATATATACCAGATGGGGCCTGATTGCATGTAATCAATAAAATTTTAATCAAATATTTCTGATTTGAGCTCGAGAAAAGGGGAACACTTTGATCAAGATTGTTTTAAGGAATGTGATTTGCTAATCAAACAAAAATGAATCCCCTCCTTAGAAAGGAATTTATAAAAAAATTGGTCTGAATCACTTTTTCATATAAGAAAGTTTAAAATAAACTAGAAATTTAAAGATCCCCTGCCCCCCTATAAAGAAAGTGAATTATCGAACGGACCTGAATAAATTTCCTCCCTTAAAGAGAATGGAGAAACATTCTTGTTGGAAGTGCTTTTCCTTGTAAAGAATGTTTTCAAGTAAACCAATAATCAAAATAATTTTTTTCTCGTATAAGAAATATGATTAGCCGATCGAACTAAATGAATCACTTTCCTAAAAGAGAATGTAGAAACACACACTCTAGTTAGAATTCCTTCCCTTGTAAGGAAGTTTTTCACATAAACTAAGAATTTAAAGTTCATCTTCCTCATATAAAAAAGGCGATTTGCCTCCATTTAAAATGATTTTTCACCCAAAAATAGAAGGGGGAAACACCCTAGATAGGAGCGATTTCCCTAGTAAGGAAGTTTTCAAACAAACTAAAAATCCAAAAGTTCCTCTTCCAACTATCAAGATGGTGATTTTCTGATCGAACCAGAATGAATCATCCTCGGTCCTAAAAGAGGTAACACAAAAAAAAATCAATTTGACACAAGTAGAATTAGTCGGGCAAATAAATAATGAACACCAAATTATTATACCAAATAATAATAATAATATTTAAATTAATATATTCATGTATGGTCTTACCACTTCGTTGTATTGCTAGCACATAACCTTCTCTTCCATGAACTTCATCAAAGTGATAAAGTAATGGCAGAGCATGAGGAAATATTTTATCGCAAACTCGACATGCAATTAAACTAGAATGAGCCACCATTTTTTTCTTAACTCAGATGGTTTTTCTACAGAAAGATACTTGATGATAATTACTTACTAGAACAAATGAAAGAAATAAACTATGTGAAAGAGGATACACTTCTGAATGTATTTATATATGTAAAGGACGGACCTGTGCAATTAATTATTGTTTTACATCATCATGATCTGGTGGTTCTTGGGAACGAAAAAGTTAGACTATAAAGTAGACTAAGATTTGTCATTATTCTATATTATGACACGCAATAATTACCTGAGTAGAATTTTTAGGAAAAACGGAAAAAGTGTGAACTGAAAATGTCATATTAGCTGTTTAAGAGGAAAAGAAAATTGATTGCTGATTTGTCAGTTAGTAAAATAAATTGAAGTGCAAATTTATTCACTTAGTCAGAAATTATCATTTATTATCTGGATAGTCATTAATTGGATAACCTGGACTGAAAAAATATAACGACTTGTCCCACCGTTATGATCACTTATTTCACGACTCAAAGTATACCCTAGATGTGACATGGCGAATATGATCCCGAGTGGCTCTAAAAAAGCCACTTGACATAGGAATGATGTAAAAGAAACACAATAAGAGAAAATACGCAATATAAATCTCAACCCATAAGATGACATAAAAGATACCAACTGAGTACATAAGAGAATATGAGGAATACTACTAAGTCTGACATAAGCCTTGTACTATCATAGATGTGACTAGGATAAACCCCTAGGTCACGAACATAATCTGAACACTGTAAAGACATCAAAGCACTAAAAGTGTCTATGGCCTTGCCCTCGAATCATGAGGACTCACCAATCCAAGTAGTAAACAACAGAGCAATCCACCTAAGTCTGTCTGGGTGGAGGTGCGTCAGATCCTATATTATGATACAATATAGCACAAATATGCATTAGTACGGTGAATGTACTAATTATGGGGAAATGCATAAAAATGTAAACGTAATGTCTTATTTCTTGTGAAATTGCTTTTATTCATAAGATGACCATTTTGTCCTTTCCCATGTGTTTTCATGCTTAGTCTATATTTTGAGAATGGTTAGCGTGGTCCCCTATGCAATCGGGAGTGATTTTTTTGGTGATTTTGACCTTTTTTAGTTAAATGTTGTTGATGTGGTTGACTTTGGTCAACATTTTGAATTTTGAGCGTCAAGTAGGATTTTCGTCAATTCCATCGCAACTGAAACACCGAGTTTGAGCTACTAAGGTGGTTGGTCAGGGTTTCGGGGCCTTAGGTTGAGTTTTGGGTGTTTAGGCGGGAAGTTGAGTTTTAAACCTTAAGAGATGTTTAAGAGAGTATTTCCTTCATTTGACCTTTTCTCAAAAATTGAACAATTTCATTAAGTCCAAAATGTCGAATTTAGTGGGATAAACTATCCAATTTTTTTTATCGAATCCCAAACGATTTCTCGAGAGTCCATTCGGAAACTTTTTCCTTGAGTTGAGCCGGTGGTTTCTAGTTTCAAGTGCAGGTCACTTTAACTTTCGCAATCATGGCACGTAAGCTCACAGTCGCGGTGTGTCTTTTATGTGGACTTTGCGATCGCGATCCTCAGGCTCGCGTTCTCGATGAACCCATCCTTTAGCCTTCGTGATCGTGGATAGGCGTCTCACGACCGTGATGTGAACCTCTGTGTTCTTTTCGATTGTGAGAGTTGGTGGCTCGCAATCACGATGACCAATATTTACCTGAACAGAACCTAAATTTGGGATTCTTCCCATTTTCCTCATTTCCACCATTTTCAATCCGTTGGAGCTTTGGGGAGGCGTTTCTTGGGAGCATTTTTATGAAAACTCGTGTGAGTAAGCTTTTCCTACCATTTCTTTGTTAATTCCTTGTACTTTTATCTTCCAAAAACATCTTTAAATCATGATTTCAATGTGGATTTTGAGGTTTTCCCCCGAAATTGGAAAATTTGTATTTTCATGAATTGGTGCTCATTTCTTGGTCGATTTTAATAGGTTTTTCAATCACGAGTTCCTCTTTGGTTGTAGATTGTATTTTTCAAATAAAACTCTGATTTTTTAGCCTTTCAATTTTTGAAGAAATTTTTGAACTATTTTACCCCCAGATTCTAATCATATCAATATGGGTATCGTTGTGATCCTTTTGATGAACTTTTTCAATTCTTGATAGTTGGAGATCGTTTCAGTGATCATTTGGTTGAGGAAATGCTCTGATAGAGTTGTTCGGGTGAAGTTTCGGCCTTCGAGGTAGGTTTGGCTATTCCTCTTTTAGACTGAGATGAGTAGTTAATCTTTCTTAAGAAGTCAACTGTGAAATGTGTTGGAGTACGAATTTTAGAGGTTGTATGTATTGACTTTCTTATTTAGCCCGTGTGAGGCCTTTTTGTGATGCTTAGCCTGTATGGAGGCCTCGTGTGATACCTTAATTAATGTTGAAAACCTGTGTTATTTGAGAAATTTCCCGTGTGACATGTTGTGTGACTTTTTTTATACTTGACATTGAGATGCCTGAGATTGGGGCTTGAATCAATATTTAATTATCTTTAAATGAAAGAATTTTTTTTCAAATGGTTTCTTCTACTACCCTATCATATGAGGACGTGTTCATGACTTATTAAGTTTGGGGACTTTATGCTATTAAAATCCTCGAGTAATAGAATATGTCTTGTGTTGTGACGCATTCATCCTTATTTAGCATATCATGGTTCACGGGTATATGACAAAGTGGAGAAATATTATTTTTGAGAAATAAAATGAGACACCTTATGTTTATCCTTGACCACGACATATGTGGGCTTTTTTCTGTGTAAGTGGAAGCGTTTTATAGTTTATTTCTTAAGTCTATTTAGTTGCTTGTGCTCAATCAGTCTAACCTACTGAGTACATGTGGATTGTACGCACCGCTACTTTTATTATCTTTTGATGCAGATCCTAGTCAGTGTGATCTTCGTAGAGGTCGACTAGATCTAGCGATTTCTTCTCATTCGGAGTTGTAGTGAAATTTTGCTTTCCAGATTGTCATTGGTTTCCATCTATCTTTTACAGTCTTTAATTTATTTTCGAAGACTTGAGATGTATTCCTAATTCTTGAAATATAGTAGATGCTATTTATGCTTATGATACCAGGTTTTAGGAATTTCTGTGTTGTTCTTTATTTCTTTTCGTTTGTGACCTGGCTTTTCTATGGGAGTCTTGTATGCATTTCTTATTTTTTTGGGGCTTAAAAACTAAAATTGGGTTCTCAGGGTGTGTGCCATTATGACCTCAGTTTTAGGTTTTGACAAATTGGTATCATAGCACCAGGTTCACCAATTTCATAAGTTAAATAACAGGGTGACTAGTGGAGTCTTGCAGATTGGTACATAGACGTTCGTACTTATCTTCGAGAGGCTACAAGATACCTAGTAGGAGAAATTCTTTTTTTTGATTCCTTTCATGTGAATTATTCATATCAAGTGTTGCATATCTCTAATCTCTTCTCTCTTGACATATGGTAAGTATTATAGCTAGTACCTCAAAGGGCGGGGCCATACCTGCTTCTTGAGCCTCAGTCTGTGGGTGAGGTAGGGGACGCATTAGAGTTAGGGGTCGTGGCCGAGCGAGAGAGGCAACTCCTGCTTGAGGATTAGCTAGGGAGGCATCACCTGAACCCATTTATGAGCATGATGATGTTGCTGAGGAGAATACTGAGTAGAGAGGATCATCCCAACCTCTTTTGGTTCCCGACAACACTCTGATGCTTCAGGAGTTGATTGTTAGGTTATTGGCTAGATGGGATAGTGCCCCTTCTTCTGGTATTATTCTGGGTACTGCAGGTTCTCCTATTACAGTTAGTGCTACGTCGCCAGCTCAGGGGCTTAGTGTGGGATTTCAGACTCCTAGTTCCTCTTCAGTACCTTCTATGGCACTTTTGAGATTTGTAGTTGCACATGTTTCTGCTAGTGCAATCATGTCGGTTGTCGAGCAGAAGAGCTTTGAGAGATTTGTTAGATTGAAACCTCTCATGTTGCTCAGCATGGGTATCTTAGAGGAACATGGTGTGTCTTACACCCTCTTATAAGTTTTTAGGTGTGTAGTGACATTTTCTGATAGTGAGATTTGGGCAAACTTGTTTACTTGATATGCTTGATTTTGATGTGATATTGGGTATGGATTGGTTATCTCTCTATCATGCGATCCTTGATTGTTATGCTAAGGTTGTGACCTTAGCTTACCCTAGGTTACCTCTATTAGTGTGGAAGGGTGCTCCTAGTTCATATTTGAAGGGAGTGATATCTTTTCTTTGTGCCCATCGTACGATGGAGAAGGGTTTTTTTTCTATCTTATTTAGCCCATATTAGTGATCTTACCAAAGATCCATCTTTTCTAGAAACAATGAGAGTGGTTAGAGAGTTCATGTATGTGGTTCCTACTCTTATCAGGTGTTCCTCCATATCATGACATCAATTTTTTGATTGACTTGGAGCCAGGAACTAAGCTCATTTCCATCTCTACCGGATGTCCCCGGTAGAGTTAAAGAAATTAAAGACTCAATTGGAGGACTTGTTGCAGAAAGGGTTTATTCAGCCTAGTGTTTCATCGTGGGGCGCACCAATCTTATATGCAAAGAAGAAAGATGGTAGTATAAGGATGTGTATCGATTATCAACAGTTGAATAAGGTCACAATCAAGAATAAGTATCTTCTTCCTCGCATCGATAATTTATTTGATCAGTTTCAGGGTGCATCAGTGTTCTCCGAGATTGACTTGAGGTCGAGCTATCATCAGTTGAGAGTTAGGGATTCTGATATCCCAAAAACTACTTTTAGGAGTCATTAAGGGCATTATGAGTTTGTAGTCATGTCCTTTGGACTGACTAATTCCCCAACCACTTTTATTGAGTTGATGAACCGAACATTTTGGCCTTATTTGGATTCTTTCATGATTGTGTTTATTGATGATATCTTGGTTTATTCCAAGAATGAGGTCGATCATGTTCATCATTTGGGGACCGTACTTCAGAGATTGAGAGAGTAGAAGTTGTATGCAAAATTTCCAAGTGCAAGTTTTGGCTTGAGTCCGTAGCTTTCTTGGGTCATGTGGTGACCAAGGAAGGTATTATAGTTGATCCATTCAAGGTTGCAGCAGTTCGTGCTTGGGAGAGACCTACTTCCCCTACCAAGATTCAGAGTTTCATCGGGTTAGCCGGTTATTATTGTCGGTTCATTAAGAGTTTCTCTTCTATAGCGACTCAATTGACTAAGTTGACTTAGAAAATGGTGGTATTTCTATGAACCGATGAGTGCGAGGTGAGCTTTCAAAAGCTCAAGGAGTTATTGACCTCAACACCTATCTTAGCATACCCAGGAGAGTGTGGCATTTGTGGTATTCTGTGATGCTTTGGATGTATTGATGCAAAAGGGGAGAGTCAGAGCCTATACTTCTCGACAACTGAAGGCGCATGAAAAAAACTACCTTACTCATGATTTGGAGTTAGCGACAGTTTTCTTCGTTTTGAAGTTATGGAGGCATTATCTCTATAGTGTGCATTGTGAAGTCTTTACTGATTATCATAGGCTCAAGTATCAATTTTCTTAGCTGAATCTGAATATGAGGCAGCGTAGATGGTTGGAATTGTTGAAGGACTATGGAATTACTATTCTTTATCATTCAGACAAGGCAAACGTGATAGCGGATGCTTTGAGTCAAAAGGCACCTATTATGGGTAGCTTAGCCTTTTTAAGGCGTAGAAGAGACCTTTGGCATTAGAAGTTCAGTCGTTGACTAGACAGTTGGTTCGAATCGATATTACTGCACCTCATCGTGTTTTAACCTTCATTGAGACTAGGTTTACTTTGATGGATCGGATTCGTGCCCACTAGTTTGAGAATGACAAGTTAAGAGTGATTCGGGACAAGGTGTTTAAAGGTGAAGATGTAACACCTTAGAATTTGGTGAGTTGGGTTTGGAAGGTGTAAGGAAGGTTAACGGGGAGGTCCACAAACTTAAACCAATCGTGAACCTTTCACGAAGGCCTAAACGGCCCGTGGAAGGGTTCACAACCCGTTTAGGGGAAGTAGGGTGGTCGTTTAGGCAACCCTGATTTTGGCCCTCAAGTTCACGACTCCCTTCGCAGACTGTGAAGGGCTAAATGGTTTGTGAAGGCTCCCATTTAGGTCTCCCATCAGCTTTTTATAAGTCGGGGCTATTTTGGTCATTTCCTATGTGTTTAATACCTAAGCTATGTCGTTTTAACCCCCATTCTAAGCCCTATATAAGTGATTTAAGTCCTAAAACTACCAATTCTTAATAATTCTCCTAAATCCTAAATCCTAAATCCTAAACCCCTATTCTAAGCCCTATATAACAAGCTCTTTCTCTGGTTTGAGATAATTACTCAAACTATCCTCTTAAAGAGGTAACTACTCTGAAATATCTCTGAACTCATTGCTCATTTAGAAAATAAGGTTTCTCTTTGCTCAATGCAAAAAGTGATACATTAGGGAATACTTAGTTCCCTTATACTCTTGCTCAAATCTTGGTTAAAACTCTTTCTCAACTCCTCTTTACTTTCTCAAAAACTCTGTTTAAAACAATTATGTTTGTTTAAAAGATTCTCAATAAGAACTCAATGAATACTCAAGGATAGGGTTCATGCTGAAAAATAGACATGAATAATCTGCTCAATAAATCTCAATGCACAATATATAACAATTCAATAATTAGGAATAGAAATTCAATAATTAGGAACTTAAGAACTCCTAATTCAACATCAACTCATTTAAAAAATACTCAAATTTAAGGATAGAACCCTAGATTACTCTTTTACTGATTTGAAAGTAGATTTAGGGCATGAGGACGAACTAGTCTAACACTATGATAGCCTTACATACCTAGAAGAATAAAGTTCTTGGTGAAATCGACGAAATTCGAAGAATGCTAGAAAACCCTAGCTTATTCTCCTCTTGGAACTTTGCTCTAAAGACTTGAAGTGTTAATGAATGTAAAAGAACTAATTAACACCTTTTAAGCCCTTAACTAGGTGTAAAACGTCATGGTTTACGCTTAGAATAAGGATTAACATGACGTAGCTTAGGTACCAAACACATAGGGAAAAGACCAAAATGACCCTAACTTAAAAACTGACAAAGTGCCCTACAAGGAAGGCTTCACAGACCGTTTAGGGCTCCATAGTCTGTGAAACACTTCACCATCCGTATAGCCATCTGTGAAACTTTGACTGTTTGATGGGCCTTACTAAAACGGGCATAACGTTTTACTCCGAACTAAAAAAAAAAGCAAACTTGGTTGCGTTGGAAAAAAGACTCGTAGTCCTTTAATTTGATAGGTTATGGACTACCTAATTCATTATGTGCTGAGAAATATGGTCATTTGAAGTTTATCCAAATAAAATCTCATATTGAAACACAACTGGTAAGAAAGCTTTCAACTCAACTTTGTGCTAGGGGATTCTAGTGACCTTAATTCATATCCAAAATAATTTCTAGATTTTAAAGAATTGATTTAAAAGCTAACGGGTGACCTCTAGGGTCCTATCCTGGTGACTCAAATCCTAGCAGCCCTGGACGGTCGGGCTACCTCCTCTAAATGGAACGTGGACCCCTAAACAAACTGTATAGGGTTTCGTGAAGGGTTCATAAACTTGCCCGTTAGCCCTCTTAGCCTTTCGCAAGGTCTGAGGTGTTACAATATCTCCCCCTTGGGAATATTCGTCCTCGAATGATGAATGAACTAAACATGGAAAGGGTAGGGAAATGGTTAACAACCTAATTATATGCAAAATACACATAAAACTCATGAACTCGAAACACTAGAAGAGGGACTGAATCAAATGAGTACTTTAGAAAGAGGTAATGTCATGACCCAAGGTACTCCTAGACGTGACATGGCGTACAAGACCCCGAAAGGCCTCATACAAGCCACTTAGTATACATACATACAAGATCATAGTGATTAAGAGATCAAAAGAGAATTTCATATCAAAGCTTTTAAAAGAAATAGCGGAAGTCTATATCTCATGTCTCAAAGCCAATCTAACATAGAGAAATAAAGTTTGGGACGTAACCCAATAAAACATCCGAAATGGAATACATGAAAATAAGAACAACTAGGCTATGTCCTCGGATGGATGAGGACTCACCAAGTCTTCTATCAATCTTCTACTAATGCTCTAGCCACAAGTGGATGGTGAATCACCAAATCCTAGATCAAGGAATTTAATGTAGGCAAGAGTATGCGTTAGTACAATCAAGTACCAAGTATGATAGCAATGCACATAAAACAATTAAATCATGCTAGAATGAGACATAATCATGACATGCAAAGGCCAACTACACATGATAAAGCATGGAGAACATAAAGTATAAACCAAGGCCAAAGCAAGCTTAGAATATTTTCTTTACTTTACTTAAAATCATCATAGCTACACTTGTGCTCATTAGTTGTGGGGAAATAGCCTTAACCGACATATAAGACCATGTGAGCTATCAACATGGAATACGGTGTCTACCCCACACCGAAAAGAGGTTGCCTTACTTGCCAAGGTAAGACCTTAACTTCTAGCTTACGTGGATCCACTAGCTAATGTCTACTTAAAGATAATCATCCTATGGTGGCACATAGTTTATGGGATAAAGAGATTTCTTTTGGAGACCTGGCCTCTACACGGGAGAGCTCCATCTAGAAAACCCGGCCTCTACTATGGGAGAGCTTTCACTAGAAATCTGGCCTCTACTACGGGAGAGCTTCCATCTCAATATCCACTCGGTGCTAAGTATATTTCCCACGAAATATTTATTTATCATATTCATATCATTATCCTTGGAAAGGTACAACTAGGGTTACCAATCCAAGCTAAAATCATGTTTATAGACGTTCATCTTCCATGGACTAGTCCAAGCTTACATCATTAGAATAGCTCCTTATGAACATGGGAAGTCGCCTCTTTGTTCATTAATTCATAGTGTGAGCATTACGTGAGAAACCGTTTCACAACTCAACAAAACATCATCATGTCATAACTTTGGTACTTCACTCTCAAAGCACCCTCAATTCATCATTAAATTCATATGAGACAAGTATAAGTTCATAAGCTTCATATTCACATAGTTCATCATGCTCATAATTTAAGAATCATAGAGGTTTATAAGAGTTCAACTTAAATCATGCAATTCAATGCAAACTCATGCTTAGAAAGCCATAAGCAAGACAATTTACCCATATTTGAAGGAATTCACATAATAGAGAAAAATCATGCTTTTGCATTGAACATACTAAATTTCTTAAAGTCATCCTCAATTCATTTATAATTCATGCATAGATTCATAGAGATTTCATAAAATTACTCAATTCATAGCTCAACCCATCAATCAAAGTATAGATTAGAAAATTGGGGAGAAATAACATGGGTTCATGGGGATTCATTCAATATTTACATCAAAACATATAAATCACTCTAATTCATGCACTAAATTACTTTACCAAGCTAGATCGTGCACTAGGAATCATAAAATCAATAATTGAATTCATAATTGAAGAACACATAATAATTGATTAAAAACCCTAATTCAATTAGGGAAATTGAACCTTGAAAACCTTGAAGAAAGTTGAGGACCCATTTGAGGAAAGGGCTCCAAATGGTGAACACTATCATACCTCAACAAAACCCACAAGAAATTGATGGAAATTGATGACCTTCAATGGAGGATCTTAGTCTTCTTCTTCCTTGAAGCTTGAGAGAATTTCTTAGCGAGAGAAGTATTTGAGAGAGGAGAATTTGGGAATGAGTTAGAATGAGTGAAATTAGGCTTAGAATATATATATAGGGTCTGGGTTAAGGGTATAACCGACTTAGATTAAGAGTTAAACATTTAGGAAAAAGACCAGAAAGCCCTTAAATAAAAATTATCGGGGGCAGTCTACGGTCCGTAGGTCAGATGACGGACCGTCCTGTCCCTCCGTCGTTTGATTCAGAGACCTCACTTTGGGGCTGAAAATTTGTCTAAGTCTGGAAGGGATCTACGGTACCCATCTACGGACCGTCAATCGATCGACGACCCATCCTGTTGCATCGTAGGTCGAGGTTCAGAGACTTAGAAATCCTGAAAGTTTACAATACCAATGACAGTTACTTCCTATGGCCCGTCATTCCATCTACGGTCCGTAGGTGATGTCCATAGTCACTGGCACCAGGTTGTAAAATCGCATTTTCCTTTCCTAGAAAACTTGGAGTGTTACAGTTAATACCTTGGACTGGAACTAAATCGGAGGAAAAGAGATGAGGGTCTCTCTTCTTCATATCCTCCTCGGCTTCCCAAGTAGCCTCCTCAACAAATTGGTTCCTCCACAAGACTTTGACTGATGCAACCTCTTTGGTTCTCAATTTGCGAACCTGACGATCAAGGATCTGAACTGGAATCTCCTCATAGGACAGACTGTCCTTTACTCCAATACTCTCAGTAGGCACAATTAGTGTAGGATCACCCAAACAGTTCTTTAGCATAGAAACATGAAACACTGGATGGACTGCTGCTAACTTTGGTGGTAGCTCCAACTTATAAGCTACATTACCAACCCTCTTGGATATCAAGTAAGGACCAATGTATCAGGGACTTAGCTTTCCTTTCTTACCAAACCTCATAACACCCTTCTTGGGTGTATCTTTCTGATATACCTAATCATTAACCTCAAACTCCAAATCTCTTCTAAAATCAGCATAGGATTTCTGATGAATTCGTACTATTTTCAACCTCTCTTGAATTACCATAACCTTATCCATAGATCGATGAACTAAGTTTGGCCCTATCAACTCAGCTTTACCAACCTCAAACCAGCCAATAGGAGATCTACACCTCCGCCCATAAAGAGCCTCATACAGAGCCATTTGATTAGTGGAGTGTTAGATCTTATTATATGCAAACTCTATAAGAGGCAAGTTGTCATCCCAATTCCCTTTGAAATCTAACACACATGCTCTTAACATATCCTTTAAGGTCTGAATTGTGCGCTCTACTTGACCATCAGTCTGAGGATGAAAAGTAGTACAAAGGTTCATCTTTGAACCCAAACCTTTCTGAAACAACTTCCAAAACTACGCAGTAAACTGAGCACCTCTATCTGAAATGATGGATAAGGGAAATCCATGCAGTCGGACTATCTCATGAAGGTACATATTTGCATACACTTCTGCTGTATTGGTAGTCTTTACTGGCAAGAAATGGGTTGATTTGGTCATCCGATCCACAATTACCCAAATGGAATCATGTTGTCTGTGAGATCGCGGTAAGCCAGTAATGAAATTCATATTAATCATTTCCCACTTTCATTTCGGAAGGGGTATATTATGAGCTACACCATATGGCATTTGATGCTCAGCCTTGAGTTGTTGGCAATTTGGGCATTTAGCAACAAACTCTGCAATGCACCTCTTCATGCCACTCCACTAATAGACTTTTCTCAAGTCATTATACATCTTGGTGGCACCTGGATGAATTGAATATCGGGAACTATGGGCTTCTTCCGTGATTCTCTTTGAGAGTTCATCCACATTTGGAACACATAGATTACCTTGATACCTCGACACACCATCTCCCCCTTGTGCAAAGACCATTACTTTTTGCTTATGAACATTTGCCTTCAACTCAAGTAAAATAGGATCCTTGTCTTGTTTCTCCTTCACTTCTGACACTAACGGTGATTCAGCCCCATTCATCACGACCACTCCACCTTCACTAGAATCTAATAAATGGGCTCCCAAACGTGCAAGTCTGTAAAATTTCTTAGCTTATTCTTTCTTGCCTTCCTCGACATGAGCAGTACCCCCATAGACAACCTACTTAAGGCATCAACAACATTAGCTTTGCCTGGGTGATAGAGAATACTCATGTCATAATCCTTGAGTAACTCCAACCACCTCCTTTGTCGAAGTTTTAGCTCTTTATGACTGAAAGCATACTGGAGACTTTTGTGATCGGTGAACATATCCACATGAACGCCATAGAGATACTGATGCCATATCTTAAGAGAAAAAACTATTACCGCCAACTCGAGATCATGAGTCGGGTAGTTCTTCTCGTGAATCTTAAGTTGTCTGGAGGCATAGGCTATAACCTTACCATTATGCATCAATACACAACCAAGTCCCATTCTAGATGCATCACAAAAGACGATAAAACCATATGTACCCTCAGGTAGGGTCAACACTGGAGCAGTAGCTAACTAAGTTTTCAATTCCTGAAAGTTTTGCTCACAAGCTTCAGACCATTAAAACTTAGCTTTTTTCTGAGTCAACTTAGTCAACAGGGGTGAAATAGATGAAAATCCCTTGACGAACCTTCTGTAGTAACCAACCAATCCCAAGAAACTCCTTATATCAGTTGGGGACGTGGGTCTGGGCAAATTCTGCACTACTTTAATCTTCTGAGTGTCAGCTCGATTTCCATCGCTAGACAATATATGGCCTAAGAATGCCACGTACTCAAGCCAGAACTCACACTTAGAAAACTTGGCATACAACTCCTGATCCTTGAGTGTTTGGAGGATTATTCTGAGATGACTAGCATGGTCCTCCTCATTCCTCAAATATATCAATATGTCATCAATAAATATGTTAAAAAACATGTCCAGATACTGCTTAAATATTATGTTCATAAGATCCATGAATGTTGTAGGAGCGTTAGTCAAACCAAAGGACATAACAAAGAACTCATAATAACCTTAATGGATCCTGAAAGCTGTGTTTGGAATGTCACTTTCTCATACCCTCAACCGATGATAGCCAGATCTGAGGTCTATCTTAGAGAAACAAGTGGCACCTTGAAGTTGGTCAAAAAGGTCATCAATTCTAAGAAGGGGATACTTAGTCTTTATGGTGACTTGTTTAATTGATGGTAATCAATACACATCCTAAAAAAACCATCTTTCTTCCTCACGAATAAGACCGGAGCTCCCCAAGGTGAGACACTTGATCGGATGAAACCCTTATCAAGAAGATCTTTCAACTGCTCTTTTAACTCTTTCAACTCAGCGGGAGCCATTATATATGGCGGAATAGAAATGGGTTGAGTATCGGGAAGAATATCTATTTCGAAGTCTATTTCTCTCTTATGAAGGACTTGGGGAAGATCATCTAGATAGACCTCTGAAAACTCACTCACAACTGGAACTGACTAAATAGATGGTGTCTCAAAACTAGAGTCATTAACTCGGGCTAAGTGATAGATGCACCCCCTAGAAACTAACTTTCTGGCATTAAGGTGCGATATAGAAAGACCCTTAGACACTGATGAACTACTCCTCCACTCTAAAACTGGCTCATTAGGAAACTAAAACTTGACTACTCAAGTTCTACAATCAACTGAGGTATAACAAGCATGAAGTCAGTCCATATCTAAAATAACATCAAAGTCCACCATGTCTACCTTAACTAAGTCAGCCATGGTGTCCTTATGATAGACAGAGATGGTACAATTACGATAGACTCTTTCTGCTAGAATAGACTCACCAACATGAGTGGAAACACTGAAGGGCTCAAGAAGTTGTTCAAGGGAAATGTCAAACCTCATGGCTACATAAGGATTCACAAAAGACAAACTCGCACTTGGATCAAGTAAGGCATAAACATCAAAAGAAAATACTTTGAGCATATCGGTTACAAAATCTGGCAAGTTCTCTTGATCCTTACGACTAGCCATATCATACAGACGATTTGTACCTCCACCTGTTCCTAAAGTAGCTTCTCTCTGAGTAGTCCTATCTGCTGGAGCTGCTGAAGAAGTTTGGACTCTATTGGCCTCTTTACCCTGCATGTTCTTAAGGCAATCTCTCATGAAATGACCTACCTGACCACACTTGAAACAACCATTGGAGCCATCACGACATTCTCCCGGGTGATTTCTGCCATACCTAGTGCAAGCAGGGGTCCATCTAGCCTCTTATGCCACACTACCTTCCATCTAGCCCCTTATGCCACACTACCCTGAGACTGAGTAACTTGAGCTCTGAAATTCTGAGAACTCTGATTCCTATGATCATTACTGTTTCTTGGTGCAGGTGCACTAGCTAAAGATGGAGCAGGTCCAGATGACCTCTGCTGAAAAGATGACCAATTCCCTTTTCTGGTCTTTTGCTGACCTGTTTCATTACCGGATATCTTGGCCCTCTTGTTGCGAAATTCCCCTCTATCTTTCAACTTATCCTCCTCAACTTGCTGCACATAAATCATGAGTCTAGCTATGTCCATGTCCCCTATCAACATAGCAACCTGACCTTCCTTGGTGGATAGGCGGGATAGCCCGAACAAGAACAAACTAATCCTTCTCCTCATATTCGCCACCATCTCCGGTGCATAGTGGGATAGATGATTAAACTTGAGGTTGTACTCCGGCACACTCATCGCTTCCTGTTTTAGATTCAAGAACTCTCTCACCTTAGCTTCCCATATCCCTCAAGGAAAGAAGCGCCCGTAGAAAACATCCTCAAACACAACCCAGCTCAGAAGTGGTGCCCCCTCTGCCCTGTTCTTTTTCCACTAATCATACCATATCCAAGCGACACGTTTGAGCTAGTATGAGGCTAACTCCACACGCTCTGTATCAGCAAGACGCATGACCTCAAACACTTTCTGAAGCTCTTCCACAAAGTTCTCCAGATCCTTAGTGACCTTCGACCCAGTGAACTTCGAGGGATTAATTCTCAAGAATTCACAAATTCTAGATGTATCAGCTAAATCCTAGCGACCCTCTCCTGGTTGACCAGCCTAGTTTGCCACAACTTGAGTTAGCATCTGGACTGCTTCTGTGAGGGTTACACTTTCGAAACATTGGGACTGTCTTGAGTTGAGGATCAACATTCCTCCTACCAGAACGTCCTCGAACAGCTCTTCGTAGGGGCATGATCTAAGAAGACACACGTAAGCACGAATTATAAGAACTTTTCATAAAGTTGAACTCTATCGTACGAACAGGAGTAAGAAGAAAGTGAAATGTTCCTAAATGTCGTAGCCTCCCAATTACAGATGTGGCGTGCTTCACACCGATAAGAAGGACTCTACTAGACACGGCTTCATAGACATCCTAGGACTCTTGAACTCTGTGCTCTGATACTAAGTTTCTCATATTTCGAGCCTACACTCTAGACGTGGCCGGCATTCGAGAACCATTGTTGGTCCCCAAGTGAATTCTTGGCCTAGCTAACTACGTAGCGAAATACTTACTCAAGCAATGACATGCTCAAAACATAATTTAATCAGTTAAACTCAAATACTCATCTCATAAAGTATGAAAAATACTCAATGGCAATACTTATAGTTTGTAAAAAAACTCAAAAAAAAGTAAATATTGAAGGACACTTCAACTCTGTCTATCTATGAAGCCTCTACTATTAAAGAGGGATTTCGGGACAAGACCCACAACATCTAAAAACTACTAACTAGAAAGTAAATGTGAAGTCATCGAAATGCAAGGAGGCTCACCAAAAGCTAGTTGTAGTGTAGAGTAATCTCAACGAAGCGCCTGTTGATGATCCCAAACACCTGTATCTGCATCATAAAAAGATGCAGGTCAAATGACTTCAGTATATTTGAGTGTACAATATGCAATATAGCTGACGCAAAATAACTATATGAAAGAACTAAAATAGATAAAAATATACTCAATTTGAATGTAAAGAAATAAAGGAGTCAAATAGTTTAAAGCTTTACAAAATACTTACTCATCTCTAAACTCAACAAAATAAGTGATATATTAAAGTACACTTTTTCTCTATTAGGAGATTCTCTAATCGACAACCATTACAATGAGCTACGTGAGGATACAACATCTCGCTCACGCTGCCAGAACTATTCTATACCGTGGCGGGGTATAGAACTTCTCAACTAAGTGGATCCACTAAGCTATAAAGATTCATCTAAAAAATATGATCATTTATCCATGTTGGCAGACATGGTTTATGAGGATTTTGAGTTGTCTGAACTCATCCTCATATCAATGCTCAATACTACTCCCAATAATATATATACTCATGCTCAAAATGTATAAAACATACTCTTTCTCTAGTTTGAGATAATTACTCAAACTATCCTCTTAAAAGAGGTAACTGCTCTGAAATATCTCTAAACTCATTTAGAAAAAAAAGGTTTCTCTTTGCTCAATGTCAAAAGTGATACATTTGGGAATACCTAGTTTCCTTATACTCTTGCTCAAATCTTGATTAAAACTCTTTCTCAAACTCTTCTTTACTTTCTCAAAAACTCAGTTTCAAACACTTATGTTTGTTTAAAAGATTCTCAGTAAGAACTCAATGAACACTCAAGGATAAGGTTCATGCTGAAAAATAGACATGAACAATTAACTCAATAAATTTCAATGCACAAAATACAACAATTCAATAATTAGGAATAGAAATTCAATAATCAGGAACTCAAGAACTCAGAACTCAACATCACCTCATCTCAAGAATACTCAAATCTAAGGATAGAACCCGAGATTACACTTTTACTGATTTTAAAGTAGATCTAGGGCATGAAGACGAACTGTATAACCCCAGTTTTCGAAAAGAAAGAAAAATGCAGTTTGAAAATTTTTCTGGTGCTAGTGACGACGGAGGCTATCTACGAACCGTAGGTGGAGTGACTGGCCGTAGATGGGAACCGTTGATGGCCCTGACAACTTTATGAATTTTGAGTTTCTGAACCTTGACCTACGGAATAGCAGGACAGTTCGTAGTTCGGTTGACGGACCGTAGATGGGTTCGGTAGATACCTTCCAAACTTAGCCAAATTTTTAGTCCAAAACAAACTTTCTGAATCGATTGACGAAAGAGCAGGACGGTCCGTCAATGGATGTACGGACCGTAGATCCTGTCCGTTGATTGGCCCCGATAGTTTTATTTAAGGGCTTTTTGGACTTTTTCCCTAAATGTTTATTCCTTATCCTAGACGATTTTTCCCCTTAACCCTGGCCCTATTTATACTTTCTAAGCCCTAATCCCTTCATTCCAACTCTCATCTCCCAAAAATATTCCTCCCTCTAGAAGAACAAGAAGAAGAAGAGAGCTAGAGTTCTCATCAAGGTCATCAATCCTCCTTTTATTTCAAGGCTTTGGCATAAAAGGTATGATAGTATTTACCATTTGGAGTCTTTCCTCCAATGGGTCCTTTTTTCCTTAAAGTTTTCAAGGTTTAGTGTTGCCCAAGAGAGCTAGGGTTTTGACAAATTCTTATGGGTTCTTCATTATACTTTCCATTGTTGATGTTATGGTTGATAGTGCACGATCTGGCGTGGTAAAGTAAGCTAGTGCACGATTTAGCGTGATTTACGTGCAACTTGACGAATCCCATGAGTCCATGCTAAGTTTCCCCCAATTTATGATTATGCTTATGATTGTGGGTTCATTAGAGAAAAGATGAATTGCATGAACTCTTTGTGAATTGAGTTAAGGATTATGATTATCAAGCTATGAATTTCATGTAAGACCATGAATTTTGAAAAGATGCATGTTCAATCAAAAATCTATGATGTTCCTCTATTATGTGGTTTCCCTCAATTCTGACTAAATTGCCTTGATTTATGGCTTTCTATGTATTAGCTTGCATTGAATTGCATGTTTTGAGGTGAAGCTTATGAACCCATGATTTATGAGTTAAGAGCATGATGAGCTATGTAAATATGAAGCTTATGAACTCATGTATGTTTTATGAAGTTTATGATATGTTAATGGAAATGTTGAGTTGTGAAAGGGTTTCTCATGTAATGCTCAACCTATGAATGTGAAAGGTCTCCTCACACGTAATGATTCATAACTTGTTGAAAGGTTTGCTCAACTAAGCTTGAATCCACGATTAAGGAGCTACTCTATGAAGGGACAAGAGGCGATTACCCATGTTCCCTAATGTAGACAAGAGGCGATTACCCATGTCTACTAATAATGAAATCATGACTAAGGATAGACAAGAGGCGATTACCCATGTCTACTTAAGATGAAATGAACTATGATTAATCTGTGGGAAGTATGCTTAGTACCGAGTGGACAAGTGGCGATTACCCATGTCACATAACCTATGTGCCACCATAGGGTGATGGTCTATGATAGACACTAGCTGGTGGATCCACATAAGCTAAGAAGTTCATGGTCTTACCTTGGAAAGTAGGACACCCCTTTTCGGTGTGGGGCAGACATCGGATTCCATGTTGATAGCTCACGTGGTCTCATATGTCGGTTAAGGCTATTTCCCCACAACTAATGAACTTAAGTGTTCTTATGATGATGTAAAGTAAAGGAAAGATGAATAGCTTGTCTTGGCCATGGTTTATGCTTCATGTTTCTTATGTTCTATCATGTTTTAGCTTGGTCAGTACATGTCATGATTATAAGTCATTCTAGCATGTTTTATATGTCCCTTGTGCATTGCTATCATACTTGGTACTTGATTGTACTAACGCATACCCTTGCCTACATTGATTCTATTGATGTAGGGCTTGGCGGCTCCTTTCATCCCACTCGTGGCTAGTCAGTTCTAGTGATCGTGAAGAATTGGTGAGGCCTTCTATGTCCGAGGGCCTAACCTTGTTACTTTTTCCTGCTTTCCATTATTTTGGATATTGTAGTGGGCTGCGTCCCAAACCTTCATTTGTATTCTATTATGTTAGATGGCTTGAGACATGAGATGTAGACTTCTGTTGTTTTAATTAAAGCTTTGATATAAAAATGCTCTTCTGAACTCTTACTTCTCTATTATCTTGTATGTTATGTATGCTAAGGGCTTGTATGAGGCCTCTCGGGGTCTTGTACACCGTGTTACATCTAGGGGCTACCCTGGGTCGTGACACGAACTAGTTCAATACTATGATAGCCTTACATACCTGAAAGAATAAAGTTCTTGGCGAAATCGATGAAATTTGAAGAACGCTTGAAAACCCTAGCTTATTATCCTTTTAAAACCTTGCTCTAAAGACTTGAAGTGTTAATGAATGTAAAAGAACTTATTAACACCTTCTAAGCCCTTAACTTTGTGTAAAACGTCGTGGTTTAGGCTTAGAATAGGGAGTAAAAGGACGTAACTTAGATACCAAACACATATGGGAAAGACCAAAATGACCCTAACTTAAAAACTAACGAAGTTCCCTACAAGGAAAGCTTCACAGACCATTTAGGGCTCCACGGTTTGTGAAACACTTCACCGTCTATATAGCCATCCGTGAAACTTTTATTGTCTGGTAGGGCATTACTAAAAAAGAGCATACCTTTTTACTCCAAACTCAAAATGGAGAAAACTTGGTGGCATTGGAAAGAGGACTCAAGAACATTAATTTGTTAGGTTACGGGACACCTAATTCATTATGTGCTGAGAGATATGGTCATTGGAAGTTGATCAATTGGTAAGAAAACTTTCAACTCAACTTTGTGCTAGGGCTTGTAGGAATTGAAGGACCCCTAAATGGGTCGTATATGTCACCACGGGCCGTCTAGGGTCCCGACCAGGTGACTCAAATCCTGGCAGCCCTGGACGGTTTGCCTACCTCCTCTAAACGAGCAATGAACCCTAAAATGGACCGTGTAAGGTTTTGTGAAGGGCCCATGGTCTATATTTTAGGTTTGTGAACTTGCCCGTTACCCTTTTTAGCCTTTATCAAAGTCCGAGGTGTTACTCCTAGAGTGGAAAGATGAAATTATATGCCTAAGGGTCAGTTTGTTTCTTGTCTTAAAGATAGAAAGATGATTTCTAAGGGTTGCATACATCATCTGTTCGAGTTAGGGATACAGATTATGAAACCCCTATTCTTGAGTCGATTTCCATTGTAAATGAGTTTCTGAAAGTGTTTTCCAATGATCTACCCGATGTTCCTCTTGAAAAGAAAATAGACTTTGATATTGACCTTCTCCCAGATACATAATCTATCTTTATTTCTCCTTATAGTATGACTTCGACAGAACTTAAGGAATTAAAGGAGCAATTGAAAGATTTTTTGGATAAGAGTTTCATCCGATCGAGTATCTCAGGTTAGTACCTCCTGAATTTTATTCTTGATTTATATTATCAAGTTTATATGTAATTTCGTGTTCCTGAATTATGATTTCGTTGCATATATAAATTATTTACTCTAACAATTGGTTTCACGAATCTTCTTACATATAACTGATAATGTAATAAGAGTCCATAATTTTAATACATATTTGATAAAATCTGAATATATCATGTTGTTTTTTTTGATGAACAATTTTTGTTTATTGCAAAAAAAATTTTATTATGAAATTGCACAAAATATATATATGCTATATAATCAATAATTTTTTCTGTTCATTATTGTGGATGAAATCGTTCTTACAATATATTATTTTTGATTTGCTGGTTGATAATTGAGTTGGTTCATTCAGATATCGTTTTCTATAATTTTCTGATTATAGTTTGATCCAAAATTCATAAAGTGTTTTTCTGAATTAAGAAAAAATTCATGTGGAGTTCTGCTTAGACCAATTATAGTTGTTACTCACTTGTTTTAACAAACAGTCTAGAAGCAAGACAATTCTATTTGAGTAATTTGTCTCACCCTTAAAACTGTTTTTACTGATAAATTAACAAAGACTGGTTTTATTTTGTTGATTGAGGATAAAAGTGTTTCAAATTTGGATTTTCTTAATTACTTTCATTAATTATTTTTCCTAAGGAGTAGCTTTGTGTTAAGGCCAAGATGTGTGGACAGCCTTGCCGACCCTGCCCAACCAGCCTAAGTGATGATTGCCGATTTGGTCGATATTGAAGTTTTTGAAATGTTGACGAACTCCGATTGACCTGAATTTTGGATGGTTCATTGAAAAGAATATACTAAGAAATAAGCCATGACATAGGCCCTTTTTGGCCATTCAAAGTCGTTTTGATAGGTTTTTGGTCTTTTTTATATTTTCTGAAAAATAAAAATTCTGAAAAAACATTTTTTTGTAAATCATTGATTTTAGGGTTCATCCTTTATGATTTTAAACGGTATTTAATAGTAAATGTATGATTTTACATGTTGGCATTGATCTTCTTCCCCATCGGATAAACTTGTACGTTGTAGTACTATTTTTGTACACTTCGTATCGATAACTTGTATTAACATTCCAAGTAAGTTACATGTTGAATCAATGACAATAGATTATGTGAAATAGATATATCTAACTAAACTTAACGGATTACTCTCTAACTGAATTGAACCTATTTTTTGTTTAAGTGGTTATATATGAAAATACTCATATGTTTGCTTGAATAGTTAAGTTTTCCTAACGAATCTAACTGTTTATTTGCATGATTATATGTGTATTTAGTTATTTTTAACATGTCTTGATTTATTTTACTTTATCTCTCTCAGATTAACTATGTCTCACATTAATCCCTTGTCCTCTATCCTGAATTAAAATAAACTGGAAGGTCCTAATTATGTCAATCAAAAACAAAATCTAGACATGGTTCTTACTTCTGAGAGTTATAAATATGTGTTGGTTGAGGAGTGCCCTATTAAACAAACAGATGCTACTGAGGGTGAGATCAAAGTCCATGACAAGTGAGTCAAGACTGATGAGATGGCAGGATATTTTTGTTTTACCTCAATGGAGAATGTCTTACAACATCAGCATTAGTCCATGACATCTACTTACAATATAGTCGAATCTCTTAAAGAGATGTTTGGAGAACAGAATCGTGCTGCAAAGCAAACTGCTATGAAAGTCTTCTTGACCACTAAAATGACTGAAATATCATCTTAAAGGGAGCGTGTGCTAAAAATGATGAGCTTTTTGAATGAGTTGGAGATACTGGCAATGCCATTGATAAGGAGTCTCAAGTAGAGATGGTCCTACAGACTCTGCAAGACAATTTTCAGCAGTTTAACTTAAATTATAACATGAACAAGATGGACTTTTCTCTTGCAAAACTACTGAATGAACTGATGGCGGCAGAACCCATTATCAAGATTAAAGCTCCTCCTTCTGTGGCATTTATTGTGGACAAACATGTGACTTCATCTTCTAAGCTGGTGAAAGACCTAAAGAAGAAGAATAAACCCCATAAGATTGTGGCACTTGGAGGTGCTATAGGTGGTGTGGCGAAGCCTATGAGCAAGTGCTACATTTGCAAGTAGCCTGGGAACCACAAGAAGCAATATCCCAACTATCAAGCTAAAATAAAAAAATAAAGGCAATTCTTATTTATATATCGTTGAATCATGGTTAGCAGTTGTTTCTATATAGTTATAAACTGTGGATTCGGAAGCCACTAATTATGCCTGCACTTATTTGAAGGGATTTTAGGAGACGCGGTGCCTAAGTGAGAATGAAGTTTGTATTTTACAAGCTAATGGGGAATCAACACCAGTCCTACCTATAGGAAATGTCTGTTTTCAATTCAGTAGTTTCAGAATTTTGACTTTGAATAATGTCCTTTATACACCTTCAATAAGAAGGAATTTAATTTCCGTTTCAAAAATAATAGATGATGGTTATACTATTTACTTTGCAAGTAATTGTGTTGTTATTAAGTACAATAACCGATTATCCATAGTGCTCCTAAAATACATGATTTGTTTCTATTAGAAGTCTTTCATAACATGCTACAATAAACAGAACTGATTAACATTGAAATTTCTCATAAAAGAAAGTGTATTTCTGAATTGAGTCAAACTTACTTATGGTACTTACGTCTAAGTCATATCAATATTCATAGGGTTGGTTCCTGATGGACCTTTGAGTTCATTGAAAGTGGAGGCACTATCAACTTGTGAATTTTGTTTAGAGGGTAAAATGACAAAGAGACCTTTTCCTTTCTTAGGAAATAGAGCCGGTAATAAGTGAAAATTAATTCATTATGATTTGTGTAGTCCAATGAATATACAAGAAAGAGGTGATTTTGAGTATTTTGTGACTTTCACAGATGATTACTCAAAATCTGAATACATTTATTTGTTGCGTCGTAAATCTGAATACTTTGAGAAATTCAAAGAATTAAAGATAGAAACGGAGAAGCGACATGGTAAACATATTCATACATTACGATGTGATCGTGATGGTGAATACATTTCTATGGAATTCATTGAGTACTTATGAGAATCAGGAATTACACCACAATATTCTACCCTAGAAACACCACAACAAAATGGTGTGGCAGAAAGAAGAAATAGAACTCTTTTGAAAATGATTAGATCAATGCAGATTTATTCAGATTTGCCTTTTAATTTTTAGGGATATGCATTAGAAACTACAAATTAAATTCTGAACTTGATTCCTTCAAAATATGTTCCTTTAACTCCATCTGAGTTGTGGAACGGGCGCAAGCCTAGTCTACGACATATTCGAGTTTGGGTTTATCCAGTTGTTGACACCCAATTTTGGACCTTCCCGATATATATTAATTTTCGAGCTTCTTAATTTCAAACGATTTAAAATAATTGGCTTTTATAAAAATCAAAATATTTTCGAGTTATTTTAAAGTAATTTTGTCATTTTTAATAATTTTTATATAATATTGTATAATTAGTACATTTTATGAATATTCAAAAAATTGTCTCAAAAAGATTTTGTTTGTTTTATTAAATTAGTTTAGTTTAAGTTATAGTTTATATTTTTGAGTTGTTTAGTTTATAATTAAGTTAATTATTTTATTTTGTTAAGATTAAGAAGCTTGTTAATTAATTAATATTAATTCATCTTATTTGAATTTTAGCCGAATTTGCTAATTAACTCAATTTGACTATCCCTTAAAACTTAGTTTGGCTAGAATTGCAATCCATATGACCATCTGTCCATTTTTTCTTTTTTCACTCCAAAACTTAACCCAGTTGCCATTTCCATTTCTAGAAAAATCAGCCCATTACCATAAAATTTCCAATTCCAAATCCCAAGCCCCACAACCCATAACATTACAATACATACGCGTACAATACAGTACCCGACCCCAGACGCGCGTCTTCTTCTTCAACGCTGCAATGCAGAAACGCAAGCCCAGAAATTGCGAATCCCAGCAACCCGAGCTCCAACGAACCCGACCCAGGCCAGCGTGGTCCTCCCCTCTAGGGCTGTTCAAAATCGAACCGAAACCGATAACCCGAACTGAAAAAAAGTTATTGATTTATCCGTAATGGGTTATTGGTTTAGCGGTTTTGATAACGATTTTAATTTTTTTTGTTATCGGGTTATCGGTTCTTAACGGTTTGAGGTTTTTTCTTAACGGATTAACCGATAACCCGATAGTAAATTAAATAATTATATTTTTATCATTTTGTATATAAAGTCCTTGACTTAGAGTTTAGTTTTCTACTTTTGTTTTTGGCTGTCTCAAACTCTTGGATATTCTACAATGTAAAAGTGTTTGCTTTTTAGCAAGATGTTATTTATGAACTCATGTGCATGGTTCATTTGGTTAGTCACCTTGTTTTTACGTGATTTTTGATGACTTTTTTTTTGTGTCAAATCTTAACGGTTAAACCGATAACCGAATCGATAACGATCAATAACCGATAAACCAATAACCGATAAGTCAATATCTTAATGGTTCTTTAACGATTTAGCATCTTTACAAACCAATAACCAATAAGTCAAACCGATAAACTTCAAAATCGAATCGAACCGACCGATACGCAGCCCTACTCCCCTCTCTCGTTCTTATCCTCTCCGTACAAAGAACGTTAGAGAACAATCCAGGTGTCTCAATCTCGTGTGCTTCCTCGTCCTTTGCTCAATAATCAAACGGCTCCTTCTTCCAAATCCGTTGAGAATGGTACAATTTGGTACGATTTCATCTCCTCAGCCTTATCTCTTCGAAAATTCGAATTTCTATCCGTTTTCTCCCCTTTTTGATTCTAATCTCCTCTTATATATACCCCACCATCTTCACTGTTGAGAGGGGTTTTTTTTTTGGGAGACGAGTTTCACTTTAGAGTTTGGAAACAGAAGCTAAAATTGATACGAATAGTGAGTAAAAACAAGACAAAAGCCAGTGTTCTCAACATTTGAACCAGAGTCTTCTATTTTTTGAGTCTAGAGTTTAATCTCTTTCTCGTTCGCTATTCACCGGAGTCTGCCGGAGTTCTAATCGTGGTGTGAAAGCTTCACCTCCAAGCTCGTTGTCTCAGTACCGCTGCTCTACAAAAGGTAAAACCCCTTTCTCATTTTATTTTTAATGTTCAACAATCATTGTTTCTACTTGTACATTTAGATTCCTTTTCGTTTGTTCTGGAAGCGATATCATAATGTCATGATAGTTTAAGGTTCGTGTGTTCGATATTGGGTGCATAAACTGAGTTGTTGCATAATAGCTGTAAGCCGTGTATGTTATTTCCTCACGAGTTTAGCTTAGAAATCTGATGGCGTGAAGGGGAATCGAGTTCATAATTCGTGGCTTTGGATTCTGTTCATGCCCTGTATATTAAAAAAAATATATTTTCTTTACAAATTCTATTCAAACACTCTGTTGTCTAGATCATCAAGAGTTTTTTTTCGTGAATTTCTCGATAAGGTGTTTTATTGGTTTTTGTTTGTTTCACATCCAGATGTTCAACAGTTCAAAATATCGGAAACATCACTTCTTCGGATAGTAGTTTGGTCGTGTATCTATGCTATTTTACCTTCCCTGCCTCATTATATGTTGTGACTTCTTCTTTTCTCCTTATCAAGCATGATATTGATCAACATGGAGAAAGCTTTTCTTTTTCTTTCAAATTTACCTTCGTTGCGTCTCATTCATGTTCGTTGGAGGCTCAGTGGGCTGTGTACATTTGGTATACAGTCCGATATACATGCAAATGGGCCAAAATACGGCCTATATACACCGATATACATCATCTGTATACCAAAACGGGAATTGAGTCCAAGGCTCAAAAACAGCAGATTGGGCCCAGAAGGAGGCCCAAACTCATTCTCTCTCTCTCTCTCTCTCTCTCTCTTGATTAGTGTTGTAGTTATTTATTTTTGTTTTGTATTAACTCTAACCCCTTGTTTCGTTTGGTTTAATTTAATTAATCCCCAGAAGATGTCCATTTTGAGTTATTTATAATTCCTATTCAATGGTTTACCCAAAATACTTTGAAATTATTTACTTAGTCCTTTTTAGACAAAATTGTCCATTTTCCTTAAAGAATTTGTTTAAGCATAAAAATTGATATTTTCTTAAATGCCTAGTTTTATTCAAGTTAGCCAAATATTTTCAAATTGTCGGTCAACCGCAAGTTAGCAGGCGTTTCGAGTGCCTAATACCTTCTCAAAATGTACATGGAACCCCCGAACTCCTTTGGTTATTTCAAATTGATTTTCTGTTTTAAATCATTTTGAAATTAAGTTTTTTCTTGATTTTTCTTTAAAAATTAAGTGGCGACTCTCCTTTAATAAACTTTAATTTTTCTAAATAAAACATCCAGCACATGTGCTAAAAGGAAAAACTGATAAGTTGGAATCTAGAACAGAAGTGTGTATTTTTTTTGGATATCCTAAAGGCAAGAAAGGTGATTTATTTTTTTATCCTAAAGAACAAAAGGTAATTGTCTCAACAAATATCAAGTTTCTAGAATATGACTATTTAATTAATCATATACATAGAAGTAATCCTGTGTTACAGGAAATAAGCAAAAGTATAACTACTAATGACACATCAAAATAAGTTTCTAAAACAATTATTGACATACTATATTCATGTTGTGGAAGAGCTCTTAATAGGCAAGAGGTCTAGAGGTGGCTCAAGAGAATATTCGAGACATCTCGCTATCACAAAGTAGTGGGAGTAATATCGCGCAACCTGAAATTGTAAGGGAAGTAGTTCAAGATGTTCAAAATTACTTCAACATGAAGCGAATTATGTAGTGACTAGTAGTCGTTGTGGGAGAGTTATTAGAAAATCTGAATGATTTACGCTCTTGGGAGAATCATATGATAGAGTTTCTAAAGAGACTAATATAGAATCATTAAATTACACTGAAGCACTACATGATATATATGCTGAAATGTGGATTATTGCTATGAACTCTGAAATAGAGATTATGTACTTAAATCAAGTCTGAAATCTTGTAGAACCCACCTGTGGGTGTTAAATTTATTGGTTGTAAGTGAATGTACAAGAAAAAGAGAGGTGTGGATGAAAAAGTAAAAACTTCTAAGGCTCGACTTGTTGCGAAAATGTTTACTCAAAAAGAAGGAATAGATTATGAGGAAACTTTTTCGCCGGTAGCCATGCTTAAATCCATTATGATTCTCTTATCCATTGTTGGTCATTACAATTATAAGATTTGACAAATGGATGTCAAGACAGCTTTTCTAAATAGAATTCTTGATGAGTGCATCTATATGGCACAACCAGAAGGTTTCATGGAAAGTGGCAATTAACACATGTTTTGTGAACATAAGAGATCTACTTATGAATTGAAACATGCATCTCGAGCACAGAACATTTATTTTGACAATTTGATTAAGACTTTTAATTTTAATCAGTTTGAAAATGAATCATGCATCTACAAAAAATGGGAGGGAAACAATATAATATTTTTTATTATATGTGTAGATAAAATCTTGCTCGTAGGAAATAATGTGAGCATGTTGAATTCTGTTAAGAATTGATTGTCTTCGCGTTTTGATTTGAAAAACTTGGGAGAAGCAGCTCATATCCTCGAGATTAAGCTTGTGAGATTATCGCAAATAAAATATATTAGGCTTATCTCAAGTACTTTATATTGACACTATTCTTGCAAGGTTTAGTATGCAGAATTTCAAAAAGGGATTTCTTCCTTTTAGACATAAAATTATTTTATCAAAGGATCAGTCACCAAAAACGACCAATGAGATAGAGAGAATGAAATCCCTTACACTTTTGCGGTAGGGAGTCTTATATATGTATGCTATGTTGTGCACTAGACTAGATATCTACTTTGTTGTAGGCATGGTAAGCAGATTTCAGTTTAATCTTGGGAAAGAACATTGGACTATGGTTAAGCATGTAATCAAGTATCTATTAGGAATACATATTTGAATTTTAACTCAGAGATAGATTCTAGAAAATCTACCTGAGGATATGTATTTACTATGAGAGGTGGAGCCACAATTTGGAGGGGCATCATGCAATAATGTGTTGTTGATTCTACCATGGAAGTTGAATATGTAGCTGCCTCTGAGGCGGCTAAAGAGGTTGTTTGGATCAAAAACTTTTTGAAAGATCTTAGAGTGGTTCTTTCGATTGAAGCACCAATCAGACTATATTATGACAAAAGTGGTGCAATATCCAATTTCAAAGAACCACGAAGCCATAAGAGGAGTAAACCTATTGAGAGAAAATATCACTTGATTCGTGACATAACTCAGAGGGGTATTGTGAGAGTTTTGAAGATTGAATCAAAGAACAACTTGGTAGACTCGTTTACTTTGGCTTACTTTAGAAGGCTTTTGATAAGCATATAGAAGAAATAAGTGTTAAAGTTGTGAATGCATGGTTATAAGTCTAAGTGAGAGATTGTTGGGATATACTATAAATCATGTGGTTGAGCTATAGTATTTTATTTAATCCCTTGTAAGGACTTTTTATTTCATTTTATTTAATATAATAAAGTCTTTAGTTAAATAGATCATTGTATTAATATGTGTGTCCATTACTTATATAATAGATAATTTTTGTGTGAGAGTTGTTTAACTCATACGCAGAATATTAAAATTACCAATTCTTATAAGTTATAAATTAAATGTTCACAATCAAATGTGAAGTTGGACAAACATCTTGATGATTGTAGCACAAGATTAAATATAATTCGATCTTAATTATGAGAATGGTAAAATTCCAACTTCTTTTGCTAGTACATTTTGTGTGTATTGAAAGGACTAATAAGAGATGTTCATTTATGTTCTGAATATTTATAAATCATTTCTCTAGTCCATTACGTGTGCTTATACTATTAATTTTGATATAATTATTATGATCTATGTAGTTTGATTTATTGTTTTAATATATTAAAAGGTGAGACTCTATTATGAGTCAATATATTCCTAATAGATTGGGTAATAACAAATCACATTAGTAAAATAATAATTAGTTGATAGAATTATGTCTTGGACTTGAGATAGAAGACATCCCTTAATGGTTACTTATAAGTTTTCACGTGAAAATCCTACAGGTGGATTTTATATCCGTCATGTGAAATAAGTTATGTATAATAGTAAAAGATTAAATTAGTCAATGAATTAAATTTTCAGAAAATTTGATTTAATCGATTGGTGTTGATAATTCTAACATGAAAAATTAAATAAAATGAAATGGTAGATTTCGAAATTAAATCGAGGAGTGCAATTATATATTTTTAGTAGAATAATTTATAATTTATTACGATATGATCAATTTATTCATTTGTGAATTAATATTGTAATTGAAAGCCTCTGTTAATAAAGTCTATGGTTCCTACTATGTCTGACTAATTAACCAGTTATGGAAAAAGAAAAGAAGTGTTCCGGAAGAAGTATCCCTTACTAGTCTTCTGGAAAGGATAAATTATTGAGTTTATATTTTATTTAAGAAGCAAAAATATTTTTTGTGTTCTTAAAAGAAATATTATTACCTAATATTGCTTCAATATTGTCTTTATGAAAAGGAATAAAAACGGCTGATTTTATTTGCTATTGATTTCCCTTTATGGCAATTGAAGGCTCGTAGTTGCTGAGATGTTTGAAGGGCTTTTCTCTTTCCCTCTTCAGTTGAAGAGTGGGGATAAAAGGGTTGGTTGGGACAGAGAGGAGATGATCTTTTCAAGAAAATAAATAGTCCTGCCCACATAAGTTCTGGTTAGAAAGGTTAGACAGAAAGTAGTAGAAGACTGGAGTTTTGAATTCATCAAGTCTAAGCGATTTTTGTGAAACCTTCAACAGGTTAGTACCTCCTGAATTTTATTCTTGAATTATATTATCAAGTTTATAATTAATTTTGTGTTCCTGAATTATGCTTCCGCTGTATTTATAAATTGTATACTCTAACAAACTCAACATAATAACATTTTCCTATTGAGATCCTTTCTAGGGTCAATCACATTGTCTCAATTTGAATCTTTATAGAGATTGAGATTACCAATATCTTGCATATTCATGAGTTTAAGTGCAATTTTCTCTCTGTGTCAAAGCTAACAAGGAAATTAAATTGTTTTGGCCTCTTTTATCTTGACTTCTACATTTTTAGGACCTTTCTAGTGGAAAAGTGATGGCGAATAACATGTAGGAGAATAATCTATATATGGTTGATATTGAATATAGTTGAAGTCACAAAGAGCTTAACTAAAGTCTTAAGAGGATCAATCTAATATTATTCCTAGCATCACTAAGTCATGTTCAGTAGCTTCAATAAATACTACTAGATAAGTTTGCCTTTATGACATAAAAGACTACTAGGGAATGTACCTTTTATTACTCTGCAAAATGTGAAGTTACTTAAAAATTTTGACTAGCGGTACACATGATATTTGTACTATATGTCCATTGTCTACATAATTCAGACTATCCTTTCCTTTGAACAATACAACAATTAATACTTGTTTTTATACATTACATGTTGATATATGGAAACCTTATAGAGTCCCAATTCATGATGGTAAAAGATAGTTTTTTATTTGGTTGAGGATTACTCAAGGTACATATGGTTGCTTCTATTGAAATCCAAGCATGAGGTAAGAGTAGAACTTAGGAATTTCTTTGTAAGTATTGGTAATGTCTTTGCTTCAAATTTAAGGTACTAAGAACTGATAATGATTTTGAGTTCTTCAATTCACAAGTGATTGACCTTCTCCAATCACTAGGAATTCTACATTAAACTTACATCTACAACCCTCAGTATAATAGAGTTATAGAAAAAAACATAGACATATTTCGATATTGCTAGATCACTAAGATTTTAATTCAGTATGTCACTGAGGTTTAAGGGTGAATGTGCTCTCACAAATGTTTATCTGATCACATGTTACTATCCATTGTTTTTAAGAGAAAGACTCCTTATTAATTATTGTATCATGATCCTCCATATCTTGACCATTTAAAAGTATTTGGTTATCTTGCATTTGCTACTCAAGTGAGGAAGGTTGACAAATTTACTTCAAGGGCAATTTTAGATGTGTTTATTTGCTATTCACCCTTCAAAAGAGGTACAAATTATTTGTTCTATATAAGAAGGAGTTTTTGTTTAGCAAAGATGTAATTTTCAAGGAGAAAGTTTTTCCTATTAGGAAAAATGAGTTCTTTTTGTCCACCTTTCTTTATTGTACTCCAATTCACAGAGGCTCTTAACAATCATCCTCCAGTGGATGTCATGTTGATGGTACAAATGTTATTGATAATGCTTCAGTTGATGAGCTTTTTCTTGATCATGAGGTAGTGAATGCTCCTACAAACTTGCCAGTTGTTACTGATGATATCCTAGTTACATAACTATATCAAAAGTCATATTAAGTTTAATAGTTTTTATCTAGTATCAAATCATTTCAAATATAAGTGCCTATCTGCAGCACATAGTGCACCTTTGACTAAATTTTTATTGTTTCTTAGCCTAACTCTTTCACTGAAGCTACTCTTAATTGAGTTGCAATCAAGAACTGGCCTATTTTCAAAATGGTTGTTCATAATGTATTTTTGCATGATGATTTTCTAGAGGATGCATGTGTACATTGTTATTCTTCCTGGGTTTTATAGACATGGGACTATGATGAGGTCTACAAACTAGACAAGTCATTATATGAACTTAAGCAAGCACCAAGACAATGAAATCCGAAATTGATAGAAGTATTATTTCAATTGGGATTTGTTCGAAGTCATCATGACTATTTCCTACTTACCAAGAGAGAAGGCAAGGATTTGATAGTAGTTCTCGTGTATGTAGATGATCTTTTAGTGACTAGAAGTTGTAGTACTCTGATCGTCAACAACATAAATGACCTGAAGCTCAAGTTCAAATGAAGGATCTAGAAAAACTAGAGTTCTTCCTTGGCATTGAGTTTGTTAGGTCCAACAAGGGGTATGTCATGAGTTAGCGCATATGCTCTTGAACTCATTTTTGAGATAGTATTGAGTGGTGCCAAACTAAGTCATGTACTAGTGTGTAACACCCCATAACTTGGAGTTGGAGAAAAGGCAGAAACTGTTGTAGTACTGGTTCTACGGGACTGACCTACGGACCGTAGGTGGGTCTACGGACCGTAGGAAGGCAACCGTAGAAACCAGGTTGAGGTTGGAGAATGTCAAGTTTCAGGAGTTGATTCTACGGACCAAAGGTACGGGTCGTAGTCTAATCTACGGACCGTAGATAAGACCCGTACGTTGCTCTCCAGACTTAGTCGAATTTCAGTTCTTAAGGCCTGATCTACGGTGGCCATGTACGGACCGTAGATCGGATGATGGGCCGTACATGGGCATCGTCAGTTGGAAGGCCAAAGTGGCAAACTCTCTAAATCAAACGACGGAGGAACAGGATGGACCGTAGGTCGACTTACTGACCGTAAGTCGCGCCGACTGTTTTTATTAAGGGTATTATAGACCTATCCCCCTCCCTTCTAAACCCAAATCCAGACTTTTCCCTATTATTTTTGGGCTCAAAACAGCAGAAATAGTCTGAAAACATTATTACACTTAGAAAATTTTGAGAGGAGGTTCAAGAGGAGAAAAGGCTAGGGTTCAAAGAACTTCAATCAAGAGCTTGCGATTTCGCCAAGATCTTTGATCTTCCAGGTGTGTAAGGCTTCCCTCAGTGTTGGGTAAGTACGTTCACACGCTAATTTACATTCAGAAATTCAGAATTATGAAATCTAGGGTTCCATCCCATGTTCTTGAGAAATATTCGAGTTTTCTGCCTATTGTACCAAATTCCAGTTAATTCTTGAGTATTGTATCCATGTTCTTGAGTAGTTATCTTGCTATGGTTCATGCTTAGATTCTGGTATGAACCCTAATTATTGAGTTGGTTATCCATATTTATTTTCTGCAAAGAACTCTATAGATTGAGCATTTACTGAATATTTTGAGAATTTCTTGAATTGGAACTTTAATTTGAACTGATCATGATTTTAAGAGAGATAAAGGGGAGTTGTGAGTAGAGTTAAAGAGGTTGTTTGAGTAACTTGTTAAATGAAACTTTGATTTCCAAAAACTATCATTTTGAGTGAGAAAGAGGATTTTGAGTTGAGAAACAATTGAGAGGGTTTTGAGAAGAGAATTTGAGGCACTATTTATTAAAGAGTAATTTTTGAGTAATTATCTCAAAGACAGAGGAAGAGTTATATTTTTTACTTATTTGAGCATGAGTACAATTATTGAGAGTAGTATTGAGCACTGATATGGGGATGAGTTCAGACAACTCAACTCCCCATAAATCATGTATGCCAACATGGGTAAATGAGTCATACTTTTTAGATGATTTCCTTATGCCTTCGGGTAGAGCTTAGTGGATCCACTTAGTTGAGGATGTCTTATACTCCGGCAAGGTATAGGACAGTTCTGGCAGCGTGGGCGAGACGTTGTATCATCATTTAGCTCAGAGTGATGGTTGTCGGTTAGAGAATCTCCCAAATATGAGTAAACACTTACTTTATGATATTTTACGCATATTCTTGATGTTGCTTTTGTATTTTTAAAAGCTTTATATTGAGTCACTTTTGAGTATCGCTTTTACTTGAGTTAGTTATGAGTTGTTTTGCTTTGAGTTGAGTTAAGGTGGGTACTTCCTTGAGCCTTCTTTTTTCTACTATTGTTATATTCAGCCATTTTTACATACCGGTGCATTCAATGCAGACAAAGGTGTTCAGGAATATCAGCAGGCGCTCCGTTGATCCTGTTCACATTCCAGATAGCAGTTGTGGTGAGCCTCCTAGTACTTCTGGCGGATCCGCATTCTTTTCATTTCCGTTATTTCAGTTGTTTAGTTTTGTCGAGGTGTCGTGGGGTCTATCCCGACACCTGTCTGAGTATTTAGAGGCTTCATAGACATGACTAGAATTGATGAGTTTTTCCATGATTATTCTTATTTCCCTATGTTGAGTTTGACTAATGTTCCCCATATTATGAGAATCGAGTATTTTTCAGACTTTAACAATTTTAACTGTTCATTTAAGTTTGTGAGTTTACTTGTGCTGTGTTAGGAGCCTTATAGGCTCGAGTTAAGTTTTCCGCTGAGTAGTGAGCCAGTCCAAGGGTTCGCTTGGGGATCAGCAGTGGTTCTCAAGTGTCGGTCACGTCCAGGGTATAGACTCGGGGCGTAACAAGCTTGGTATCAGAGCACAGAGTTCAAGAGTCCTAGGGAGTCTATGAAGCCGTGTCAGTAGAGTCCTAGTTATCGGTGTGAAGCGCGCCACATCTATAATTAGGAGGCTGTGACATTTAGGAACCTCTCACTTTCTTCTTATTCCACTTCGTGCTATAAAGTTCATCTCTATAAAAGTCTTCCTTCTAACTCATGCTTACGCGTATCTTTTCAGATCATGCCTCCACAAAGAGCTGTTCGAGTACATCCTGCTAGGAGGAACTTGAACCCTTCAGGTCAAGAAGTTCTCAATGCACCAGAAGTGCAACCTCCGCAAGAAGATGTTACCAATGCGGAGTTTAGAAATGCTATTCAGATGATGACTCAGGTTGTGGCAAATCAAGCTGGACAACAGAAAGTGGGTCGTCAGGATGTGGCTGATACACCCAGAGTTCGTGAATTCTTGAGGATGAATCCCCCAGAGTTCACAGGGTCGAATATCACAGAGGATCCGGAGAACTTTGTGGAGGAACTGCAGAGGGTGTTTGAGGTTATGCATATTGCTGATGCAGAGCGTGTGGAGTATGGTATGACCAATGGAAGAAGAACAGGGCAGAAGGGCACCACCTTTGAGTTGGGCAGTGTTTGAAGAGGCCTTCTTAAGGCGTTTCTTCCCCCGCGAACTAAGAGAGGCAAAGGTAAGGGAATTCCTTAATTTGAAGCAGGGATCTATGAGCGTGCAGGAGTACAACATCAAGTTTACTCACTTATCCCGCTATGCTCCAGCGATGGTAGCTAATATGAGGAGCAGGATGAGCCTATTTGTGTCTGGGCTATCCCGATTGTCAAGTAAGGAAGGTAAGACGACTATGCTGATAGGGGACTTGGACATAGCTAGGCTCATGATCCATGTGCAACAAGTTGAGGAAGATAAGTTGAAGGACAGGGAAGAGTTCCGCAATAAGAGGGCTAAGACAACCAGCGAAGAGTCCGGCCACCAGAAGACCGAAAATGGGAATCGGTCCTCTTTCAAGCAGAGGTCATAAGGACCAGCACCATCATCAGCTAGTGCACCTACACTGAGGAACAAAGGTGAATTCAAGAACCAGAACTCCCAGAATTCTAGAGCTCGACCTACTCAGTCTCAGGGTAGCGTGGCACCAAGGACAAATTGGATCTCCACATGTACCAAATGCGGTAAAGACCACCCGGGAGAGTGTCGTGATGGCTCGAGTGGCTGCTTCAAGTGCGGTCAGCCGGGTCACTTTATGAGAGAGTGTCCATAGATCAAGCAAGGTAATGGGGGTAATAGAGCCCAGTCTTCTTCAGCAGCTCCCGCAGATAGGAACAACCAGAGGGGAGCTACTTTAGGGACAGGTGGAAGTATAAACCGTCTGTATGCTATGGGTACTCGACAGGATCAGGAGAACTCGCCAGATGTTGTTACTGGTATGCTTCGAGTTTTTACATTTAATGTATAAGCCTTGATTGATCCAGGTGCGAGTCTGTCTTTTGTGACTCCTTTCGTAGCTACGAGGTTTGGCATTTCCCCTGAACAACTTCTTGAGCCTTTCAATGTTTCTACACCTGTTGGTGAGTCTATTCTAGTAGAAAGAGTCTACCGTGATTGTATTGTCTCCGTCTATCACAAGGACACCATGGCTGACTTGGTTGAGTTAGATATGGTGGACTTTGATGTTATTCTAGGTATGGACTGGCTTCATGCTTGTTATGCCTCAGTTGATTGCCGAACTTGAGTAGTTAAGTTTTAGTTTCCTAATGAACCAATTCTAGAGTGGAGGAGCAGTTCAGCAGTGCCTAAGGGTCGTTTCATCTCATACCTTAAGGCCAGAAAGTTAGTTTCCAAGGGGTGCATTTACCACTTAGTCCGAGTTAATGACTCTAGTGTTGAGGCACCGCCTATCATGTCAGTTCCAGTTGTGAGTGAGTTTCCAGAGGTCTTTCCAGATGATCTTCCCGGAGTCCCTCCTGAGAGAGAGATAGACTTCGGAATAAATATTCTACCAGATACTCAACCCATATCCATTCTGCCATACAGAATAGCCCCAGCTAAGTTAAAATAGTTGAAAGAGCAGTTAAGATATCTCCTTGATAACGGTTTCATCCGACCAAGTGTCTCACCTTGGGGAGCTCCGGTCTTGTTCGTGAGGAAGAAGAATGGTTCCCTTAGGATGTGCATAGATTACCGTCAGTTGAACAAGGTCAAAATAAAGAATAAGTATCATCTTCCGAGAATTAATGATCTTTTCGACCAACTTCAGGGTGCCACTTGTTTCTCTAAGATAGACCTCAGATCTGGCTATCATCAATTGAGAGTGAGAGAAAGTGACATCCCAAAAATAGCTTTCAGGACCCGTTACGGTCATTATGAATTTCTTGTTATGTCATTTGGTTTGACTAACGCTCATGCAGCCTTCATGGATCTGATAAACAGAGTATCCAAGCCATATCTGGACATGTTTGTTATTGTGTTTATTGATGACATACTGATCTACTCGAGGAATGAGGAGGACCATGCTAGTCATCTCATAATAGTCCTTCAAACCCTCAAGGATCGAGAGTTGTATGCGAAGTTCTCAAAGTGTGAGTTTTGGCTCAAATCCGTGGCTTTCCTAGGCCATATTGTTTCTGGTGAAGGAATTCGAGTTGACACTCAGAAGATCGAGGCACTGCAGAATTGGCCAAAGCCCACATCTCCAACTTATACAAGGAGTTTCTTGGGATTGGCTGGTTACTACAGAAGGTTCTTCGAGGGGTTCTCATCTATTTCATCTACATTGACTAAGCTAGCCCAGAAAACAACTAAGTTCCAATGGTCCGAAGCTTGTGAGAAAAGCTTTCAGGAGTTGAAAACTCGGTTGACTACAGCTCTAGTGTTGACCCTACCAGAGGGTACAAAGGTTTTTGTCATCTATTGTGATGCGTTCCGAGTTGGGCTTGGATGTGTATTGATGCAGAATGGTAAGGTTATAGCCTATGCCTCCAGAGAGTTAAAGATTCATGAGAGGAACTACCCAACTCATGATCTCGAGTTGGCAGCAGTAGTCTTTGCTCTCAAAATATGGCGTCACTATCTCTATGGTGTTCATGTAGATGTGTTCACGGACCATAAGAGTCTCCAGTATGTGTTAAGTCAGAAAGAGCTCAATTTCAGACAAAGGAGGTGGTTTGAGTTGCTCAAGGATTACGACATGACCGTCCTCTATTTCCCAGGTAAGGCTAATGTGGTTGCTGATGCTTTGAGAAAGTTGTCCATGGGGAGTACAACCTACGTTGAAGACAGCAAGAATGAATTAGCTTAGGAAGTCCATTGGCTAGCACGGTTGGGTGTTCGCTTGTTGGATTCCAGTTAAGGCGGAGTTGTTGTGATGAACGGAGCTGAGTCCTCATTAGTGGCAGAGGTGAAAGAGAAGCAAGACCAAGAGCCTATTTTGCTTGAGTTGAAGGCAAATGTGCATAAGAAGAAAGTGATGGCTTTTGCACAAGGGAGAGATGGAGTGTTGAGATACCAAGGAAGATTGTGTGTTCCAGATGTAGATGACCTCCAAAAGAGGATCATGGAAGAAGCTCACAGTTCCAGATATTCAATTCATTTGGGTTCCACAAAAATGTACCACGACTTGAGAGAAATTTATTGGTGGAGTAGCATGAAGAGGTGCATCGCTGAATTTGTTGCTAAGTGCCTGAATTGTCAGCAAGTCAAGGCGGAGCATCAGAGACCGTGTGGTGTAGCCCAGAATATACCCCTTTCGAAATGGAAGTGGGAGATGATTAATATGGGCTTTATCACAGGTTTACCTCGATCTCGTAGGCAGCATGATTCCATTTGGGTGATTGTGGATCGGATGACCAAATCAGCCCACTTCTTATCGGTGAAGACTACAAATACAGCAGAGGAGTATGCAACCCTATACATTCGCAAGATAGCTCGATTGCATGGAGTCCCCTTGTCCATCATCTCAGATAAGGGTGCTCAGTTTACCGCGCACTTTTGAAAGTCATTTCAGAAAAGTTTGGGCACAAAGGTGAACCTTAGTACTGCTTTTCATCCTCAGACGGATAGTCAAGCAGAACGCACCATTCAGACCTTGAAGGACATGTTGAGAGCCTGTGTTCTTGATTTTAAAGGTAATTGGGATGACCATCTGCCTTTTATCGAGTTCGCATACAATAATAGTTACCACTCCAGCATACAGATGGCTCCATATGAGGCTTTATATGGGAGAAGGTGTAGATCTCCCATTGGTTGGTTCGAGGTTGGTGAAGCTAAATTGATAGGACCAGATCTGGTTCATCACGCTATGGAGAAGGTGAAGTTAATTCAAGAGAGGTTGAAGACAGCACAGAGTCGTCAAAAATCCTACACAGATGTTAGAAGAAGAGATTTGAAGATTGGGGTTGATGATTGGGTATTTCTTAAGGTCTCACCCATGAAGGGTGTGATGAGGTTTGGCCGAAAAGTGAAGCTCAGTCCCCGCTACATTGGTCCTTATAGGATATCAAAGAGAGTTGGCAATGTAGCCTATGAGTTGGAGCTACCAGCAGAGTTAGAGACAGTCCATCCAATATTTCACATCTCTATGTTGATGAGATGCTTGAGTGATCCTTCCCTTGTTGTGCCTACTGAGAATATTGGCATTAAGGACAGCCTATCTTATGATGAGATCCCCATTCAGATCCTTGATCGCCAAGTTCGCAAATTGAGGACCAAAGAGGTTGCATCTGTGAAAGTCTTGTGGAGAAATCAGCTCGTTGAGGAAGCTACTTGGGAGGCTGAGGAGGACATGAAAAAGAGATATCCACATCTTTTTGCCACCAATGCAGACCCAGAGCAAGGTACTAACTTTTAACGAAGTACCGTTTTAAGTTTAGCATGTTGAGTCCTTGAGTTTTTAAATTTAATTGGCATGTGTTGGTTGGAATTGTATTGTGTTGGGTTGTTGGATGTCCCCATCCCTTACAGGCTTAGTATGGGCTCATTCGAGGATGAATGTTCCCAAGGGGGAGACATTGTAGCACCCCATAACTTGGAGTTGGATAAAATGCATAAACTGCTGAAGTACTGGTTCTACGGGACCAACCTACGGACCGTAAGTGGGTCTACGGACCGTAGGAAGGCAATCGTAGAAACCAGGTTGAGGTTGGAGAATGTCAAGTTTCAGGAGTTGATTCTACGAACCAAAGGTACGGGTCGTAGTCTGATCTACGGACCGTAGATAGGACCCATATGTTGCCCTTCAGACTTAGTCGAATTTCAGTTCTCAAGGCCTGATCTACGGTGGCCATGTACGGACCGTAGATCGGATGACGGGCCGTACATGGGCATCATCAGTTGGAAGGCCAAAGTGGCAAACTCTCTGAATCAAATGATGGAGGAACAGGACGGACCGTAAGTCGCGCCGATAGTTTTTATTAAGGGTATTTTAGACCTTTCCCCCTCCCTTCTAAACCCAAATCCCGACTTTTCCCTATTATTTTCGGGCTAAAAACAGCAGAAACAGTTTGGAAACATTATTACACTTAGAAAAATTTGAGAGGAGGTTCAAGAGGGGAAAAGGCTAGGGTTCCAAGAACCTCAACCAAGAGCTTGTGATTTCGCCAAGATCTTTGATCTTCCATGTATGTAAGGCTTCCCTCAGTGTTGGGCTAGTACGTTCACACGCTAATCTACATTCAGAAATTCAGAATTATGAAATCTAGGGTTCCATCCCAGGTTCTTGAGAAATATTCGAGTTTTCTGCCTATTGTACCAAATTCCAGTTAATTCTTGAGTATTGTATCCATGTTCTTGAGTAGTTATCTTGTTATGGTTCATGCTTCGATTCTGGTATGAACCCTAATTATTGAGTTGGCTGTCCATATTTTATTTTCTGCAAAGAACTCTATAAATTGAGCATTTACTAAATATTTTGAGAATTTCTTGAACTGGGACTTTAATTTAAAATGATCTTGCTGGCTATTTGAGTAACTTGTTAAATGAAACTTTGATTTCCAAAAACTATCATTTTGAGTGAGAAAGAGGATTTTGAGTTGAGAAACAATTGAGAGGGTTTTGAGAAGAGAATTTGAGGCATTATTTATTAAAGAGTAATTTTTGAGTAATTATCTCAAAGGCAGAGGAATAGTTATAATTTTACTTATTTGAGCATGAGTACAATTATTGGGAGTAGTATTGAGCACCGATATGGGGATGAGTTTAGACAATTCAACTCCCCATAAATCATGTATGCCAACATGGGTAAAGGAGTCATACTTTTTAGATGATTTTCTTATGCCTTCGGGTAGAGCTTAGTGGATCCACTTAGTTGAGGATGTCTTATACTCCGGCAAGGTATAAGACAGTTCTGGCAGCGTGGGCGAGACGTTGTATCATCATTTAGCTCAGAGTGATGGTTGTCGGTTAGAGAATCTCCCAAATATGAGCAAACACTTACTTTATGATATTTTACGCATATTCTTGAGGTTGCTTTTGTATTTTTAAAAGCTTTATATTGAGTCACTTTTGAGTATCGCTTTTACTTGAGTTAGTTATGAGTTGTTTTGCTTTGAGTTCAGTTAAGGTGGGTACTTCCTTGAGCCTTCTCTTTTCTACTATTGTTATATTCAGCCATTTTTACATACCAGTGCATTCAATGTACTGATGTCATTCGACCTGCATCGTTTCATGATGCAGACACAGGTTTTCAGGGTTATCAGCAGGCGCTCCGTTGATCCCGTTCACATTCCAGATAGCAATTGTGGTGAGCCACCTAGTACTTTCGGAGGATCCGCATTCTTTTCATTTCCGTTATTTCAGTTGTTTAGTTTTGTCGAGGTGTCGTGGGGTCTGTCCCGACACCCGACTGAGTATTTAGAGGCTTCATAGACAGAACTAGAATTGATGAGTTTTTCCATGATTATTCTTATTTCCCTATGTTGAGTTTGACTAATGTTCCCCATATTATGAGAATCGAGTATTTTCCAGACTTTAATAATTTTAACTGTTCATTTAAGTTTGTGAGTTTACTTGTGCTGTGTTAGGAGCCTTATAAGCTCGAGTTAAGTCTTCCGCTGAGTAGTGAGCCAGACCAAGGGTTCGCTTGGGGATCAGCAGTGGTTCTCAAGTGCCGGTCACGTCCAGGGTGTAGACTCGGGGCGTGACATAGTGGATCCTAATCTAAGACTAAGATTTATTGATTATGCTCACATGGTCAAGGAGTGCAATGATTAGATGCTACAATAATAGACAAACCTTTGAACGATTACAAGTTTGTATACTTGACTATGATCAAGGTAGACATCTGTTTTGCTTTACAAGTCTTAAGCCAATATATGCATTCACCTAAGGAGTCTCACATTGATGCTATTTTTAGGGCAGTCAAGTATATCAAATCAGCTCCTAGTTTATAGGCATGTTCATTACAGAGCTCAAATTTACTGACTACCTACTCTGATTCTAATTGAGGCACTTTTTTTGCAAACAGTGAGGTTTGCTATTGGGTATTTGGTGAATTTTGGAGTACTCTTATCTCTTGGAAGTCAAAGAAATAAGTGTATGTAGCTAGAAGTTCTGCTGAAGCTGAATTTAGAAGTATCTAATCAACAATTGCAAAGATCATTTGGCTAATTGGGTTGTACAAGGAACAAAGAGTAAACATCAAATAACCAATGGATCTATTTGTGACGGTAAGGCTGCAATACAAATTGCAGCCAATCCCATCTTCTATAAGAGAACCAATCACTTTGACATTGATTGCCGCTTTGTTGGATAAAAATTGCTTGAAGGTATGATCAAGACTCATCATGTCTCTGCAAGGGATAGTTTTGGGAAAAGCTCCACATCTATACCTGATGTCCAAGATGGGATTAAAAGATATAGTCCAGCCACCAGCTTGAGGAAAAGTGTTATGAACAATGGAGCTAAGAGTTAGTTACAGTGAACAACAAAGTCACAAAATTAATTATAGAGTTAGTTATCGTTAGGTACAGTTAAATTAAGCTAACTAACCTAGATGCTCAAGGTTTTGAGTCGGTGAAATACGCTATATATGTAATGTAGAATAGATATTTTGCAATAATGAAACAATATGATTTCAATATAGTTTCTCAATTGCTCTTCTTTCTTAGCTATGAATTGATCTTGCTTATCACTATCATTGAAACTTAACAGATAGCCCAATAATTAATGGTAAGAGTTATATATATTGAGACAGAGAAAGTAGTAGATAAAATCAATATTATATTCGTATACATAACTTTTAGATAATGTCCTTACACACATGTACAAAAATAATGAATGGATCTAATAATTATTATACAAATAAATAGACCAAATTCATAGCCCTGAAGTGAATGGCACACCAGTAGAAGGCAACCATGATCGACCACCTACAAGATTTGCAACAGTAAACTTTGAAGCCTCCTTTGCATCGGTAATAACATGGTAACCAGGCCATTTTACCCTATACCTAGTTGAAGCCCCTGGTCCAAAGTTACCATACTCTCCATAATACAAAGTTTTGAACGCGAAATCCGAATTTAGCCATGGTAACCATCCTGATGGACTGACCAATCTATCAATATAAGACCTTAATATAACTGTCCTTGAATATTCCTGCCACGGACGTCCCATATATGTCTTAAATGCTCGAACCACAGGCGCGAGATCAGGTGCTGCTGTTATTCTCGAATTGTGAATCGATATTCCAGTGTTCTGAAAAGGGTCACCCCTGCCTTGTGCTGTGATCACATTGACTTGGCCTACTAAGGGTCTTCGAACGTAGATGACACAATTTTGGAAAACAACTGCAGCGTTACCGAATATAAAGTCTATCGTGCCATAAACATGACATGTTTTGTAAAATTGTCGTTGGGATTGGACAAATATTGTGTCTTGATATCCTTCGAAACCACATGCGTAGAATACTGAAAGATCGGATGCTGATCGGAGTGCGACTGCTTGACCGTTTTTCGGACCGGCTGTGTTTCGGAATGTGATGCCACGCGCTATGAATCCACTTCCATCAACACCTGGAATTAAATAAATAATGTTATTTTGGAGAATAAGTAATTAATTAAAGAAGTTAAGTGGTCTCTTAGAGAAATGATTAACGTAACCTAAAAACTTGTATTAGTTGGATAAAGTAAGGGTGCGACTCATGGGAATAAATTGATGTAGAAGCAATATACTAGTAATAATGTTGAAATTATATATTTATGTCCCAGATCATTATTACGTACTTTGATCATTAGTGCGGTTTCTTTGTATGAGGATCCTTCATTTGGAAGTAGGACAAAACTTGACACGCAATAACCATAATGTCAAATATAAATTGTATAGAATAACATTTCCTAAACCGACCTTATAAGGTGATGAAGTGACAACATTGCTAAATGGCCTTGATATTAATGTCAATATATTGGTGTGTTTGTTTTAGTTTGAAAAGAAAACTTTATAATTTTATAATTTTATATTAAAGATGTGTGCAATGTATCAAATATCTTTTTAATCTTGTGGTCTAATATATATATATATATATATATATATATATACACTACTGTATATAACTAATGTAAGATGTTTAATTTGTGTAAAGAATTACTTACTAAATTTAGAAAGTGGTGGTATTTTCTTAAATAGACAAAAAAAAAAAAGTAAGACAAATGAATTAAAAGTGGAAGCATTACTCAAAAAGTGGTCATTTTAAGCGAAAGTTCATATGGCTGAAATTTAAAGTTTCCCCTTTTCAATATTTGCCAAAAGTTATAACTCTGAAATTATCGACAAATTAAGGAATTTTCCTTTTTTGTAGTTAATTGGGAAAAAAATTTGACGACGCTATTCATAATTGTTGCTTTAAAGAAATAAAAACTTCTTATGAAATCAGTTAGTAAATACGTGCTTTTTGTTTGAAAAATATCAAAGATTATATTTCAATAACTTGAAAATAATTGCCTTCGGGAAGAAGCCTAATTAGAATGGTAGCACGTGAAGCATGCAAATATTGCAGCAAAGTGGCCCGCCAAATTAAAGTATATAGCATATCTTTAGCTTTACTTCAAGTACTTGAAGTAAATTAGAGCTTGCCTAATTACTTGTAACTTCTAAAATAAGGTCCTTCCATTATACTACTCAACTCTTGATTAGTATCTATGCTAAAAAAAGTTAAAAGGATTCACCCAAAAAGTAAATATAAAAAGAAGTAAAGGGTAAGATCTTTTTAAAAGTTATTACTCGCTTTGTCCATCTTTACTTATCCACTATACTATTTTGAGATGTCCAACAATACTTGTTCAGTTATAAAATTAATGAATAATATTGTACCATTTTGTATCTATTTTACCCTTGTTATTAAATACTATTCATTTTTCAATGCTTAGATTACTTATATTTAATAAGGGTGATTTGATAAAATTACCTTTATCCCTATGCTAAGTCAATAGTGGACAACTATTGTTGGACAGAGGGAAGGAGTAGTACTTCTTGCATGCCAAATTTAATGACATCTTTCAAATTTCAAAAGTTAATGAATTTTTCTTCTACCTCTATTCTTTCATATATATTTAAAATATTTTAAATTATTAACTATGGTGACTTATAGTACTTTATATATATATATATATATATATTAATTATTTTTTCAAACTTTAAGATTCAACGTATGTCAAAATTTATGATAAAATTAAAAAATTTAACTCTCAGAATAGAATTTGAATTGTGTCGTAAAAATTAAAATAGAAGGAGTATTGTATTTTAACCTATTGTTACTAGGAATGAGAGGAAGAGGTGAAAAAAGGTCTCACCAATTTTATTACGACATTTTCTTCTTGATCACCAAATCAATATTAATTAAAAAATAGTCGCACCAAAAAAAAGACGAAGGAGGAGCCCTGCGGCAAGGGTCACATTGACCCTAGGCAACATATAACATTTGTCTTATTTTCGTGATTATTAACTTTACCTATGGAGAGTTACATTTTAAATGACCTGATATTAACCGGGACATATCTACCCTAAAAATAATGGTGCATGTGAATTCATGATTTTTCCGTTAAACTAGGACAGAGATGGAAGCTTACCAACAGTTGCAGTACTGTAAGTTGTGAAACCTCCTGCTGCACTTCGGCTGCCTGTTATAATTGTGTACCTTAAACCAGCACCAACTAACATGATCTTACTCATTGAAGGCCCTATCGCCACATTTTCTCTATAAACACCTTTTTTAATATATATAATTGTCCTCTCATCTGAAACTTTGTTTGCGGCCGCATTAATTGCAGCCTGAATGGATCGGAAATTTCCCGATCCATCTTGTGCCACCACGTAAATTGCCTTGGAAGCCAAGCTCCTCGTCGAAGATTGTAACAATTTTCTTTCCCTAGTCGTAACCCAACTTGGAAATCCACCAATTTCTGTTGAGTTTTGTGAATTTAATAACTCTCCATTTACAGCCAAAGAGTTGCTAATAAGCTGTGAGACATTAGTCGATAAAGTTGGGTGTAAGACGTTTGAAACGTTGAGTTGATTTGAACCTGATAGACATGTCTCGATATTTGTTAACGAGGCACTAAGCCAAGTTTGAGCATCGAAATCGGTACAAGAAGTTGAGTTAGATCCGATGCCATGAAGAGTACGGTTTAATTGATGGATTGTATCGTCGATAAGCTTGTCACAATCCATCCAGACTAGTTTCTTTCGTTTTCCACGAAAGTGTTGGCCAATACTTTTGGAATGGTTTTGTACCAGAAGAGCTTGTTCCAAGGCGACTTCTGTAGTCATGATTCGAAAGTCGGCTTTACATTTGGGCTTGTAAGTACGTTGGAGTGTGGCGTCGGACATGAAATACTTGCATGGTTCAGGATGAGGAGTGGTGCTACACCACCAGTTAATATCATCACTTGTGGATTCTTCAATGGAATAGGATTGATGTAGGAAGAAAGAGAAGGAAAAGAACATAAAGAGTACTAGCTTATTATAAGTTGTCATAGTGGTGGTATAGTATGTTGTTTTGTGTTGTGTTTTTGTTGTTAGAAGTATTTTGCAAATAGGAATGAAGGATCATTTAATGATGGGGCTGATGTCTTTTTATACTAGTGGAAACAAATTAATTTTGTAAAGGAATGTATAATGTCAAATGTCAGTTGGTTTATTGATATGTGAAGCAAGAAATGCAATCACAAGATATTATAAAGTCAAGGTTGATATTCAAAACAATAGTGTCTTTACTTCATTTTGAGATCCTTGGTTCTGTCGATCACGGCAAATGTACTCAATATATCTTTGGGGTGGGGGATTATGATGCCCTTTCTGGTCTTATATTGCTGCGTCCATGACTTGATCATTTAAACTTTTTAACATTAAATTTGTGATTATATTTATATGAAACTATGAATTCAAAATATAATTACTTTTAATAAGATTATAGCTAGTGATCTTTTACCTACATATACCCATGTCCAATAACATATAGTTAGGTTACATTCGCCTATATCCATGATCCATGAGAAGCCGCACTTTCAAATTATTTACTAAATTTGTATTTCCTCCGTTTAACTTATATGACAATATTTGACTTGCTATAAAGTTTAAGAAAGAAAAACTATTAAAATTTGTGGTCTAAAATACTGATTGACCATTTGTGTTTTTTATAAATCATTTATTTAAGGATAAAAAGAGAATTATAAAGTTCATTTATTTTTAATTATAAAAAGATGATTTTCTTGACGAACTATTGTGTCACATAAATTGAGACAAAAAGCAGTAATTCATGACGTGAGTAATTCATAATGTCAAAGAAAATCTTGCTATAATATTTAAATTATGGTAGCAGTCTTTCAATGTAAATATGAATCCTTCTACACCGTGTAGATTGACCTTTGCTGAATTGCTTAGCGTTCTATGCGCTACTCCTATTTTAATGAAGAAAAAGGTTTCCAATATATTAATATGGATTTGGCGGCTACTTGCTTGTTTACGTCAAGCGTTAGAATTTATACAATGAACCGTCTTAATGTGTTGAGTGTCCTCCGCAGTGGCGGATCCAGAATTTTCATTAAGGGGGTTCGAAAACAAAGAGTAGTGCCTAAATCTTACATTTAGGAGGTTCAAAATCAATATATAGACATAAAAATTCTTGAAAATACCTTAAATATACAACGTAATTTTTTGCCGACCACCCCTGGTCCTCCGTACATATCTTTGATGATTAACTTGATGCTCAAGCTAGCAGTATACTAGAAGGAAGACGCCAATGCTAGGGATTTCATAATTTGAAATTTATGGATTATGATGACCTTTTATTTGGCATCGAACTTCCAATACATTTATGTTATTCGATTTGCAATATGTACAGTTGTCACGTAAGGTTTATCAGAACCAATTATGTGGAAAAAAATATTAAGATTGCAATAAACAGTAGGTTTAAATTCATAGCTCTTTAAAAATTATACATATTTAATGAATTTCTCGTCATATATAATATATCTAATAATGCCTAAAATTATTACAAGTATATCATATATTTTAATATTAATCCCGCAATCATTTCAACTTAACTGGAAACCCCAGATGTCTAATATGCCATGTATTAGGGGATTGTCCATGTGCTTGTACGTTGCTGCTACGCAATCCTCAATCGATCATGGCACACGTTTTACTTTAACTACTAGAATTGTTTTCCTAAACCTGATCTCTAATATGTATGCACTTGATTTATTTATTTTTATTTATATACATTACACATTATTCTTAATTCTTAATTAGAAATTGCTATACTTTTTACATTCAAAGCCACCCTGGTAAATAATTTTTCAAATTTATATAGTTCTTACGCCATACTCCCAATCAAGTAATTAAGTGAACTTAAAGCTGGGGATTGAAGGTGAATTTTCTAAAACAGCGTTGAATTTTGCGTTTGGTACGTTTAAAAGAAAGCTGCTTCGAGTTTTCTAGGAACGGAAGATGTAACTATAATTAAATTCTTTAATCAAATTTTGACTTGGAGCTTGTTTAACCAAAAGCTATCTAAACAGCCTTTTAAAAAAATAAAAATAAAAGGTACATATATTTGAATACTAGATACATGCGTATCATACACATGTATCTACTGTACAGTAAATACAAATGTACAATAAATACATGTGTATCTGAATGATTCATCTTTAATTTAGATACTGTCGCTATATACATTTTTATAAACAGATATATCTAAAGGATATAACACATATACATGATCATGTATAGTAGATACAAATGTACTTAAGGAAATCACTTTAAGAAAAATAATCTCGAATACATGCATCACTATTATAGTAGGTAAGATAAACCTCAGATAAATAATCATATACATTATAAGATAGACATGTGATACATGCAAGAGTGTTACTGTACTTGGTACATAGATGAAAAGTTCTTAGATAAATGCAGGAAAAATAGATATTGTCTCCTTAATTAATGGTTTTCAATTATATCCCTTAATTAGACACATTGATTAAAATTTATCTGTTGAATATGTATCTTAGATAAATGTATCTAGGCGCAACAGATACATGTATCCGAGGGGGAAATAATGGTAAATTTCATAATAATGAAAAGTGGATGAAAGAAAGATAATTTGGTACTAAACTGGTGGAATTTCTGTAAATTTCACTCAAGGAAGAGAGAGACAGAGAGAGAGGAGATCCGATTAGGTTCTAGGCCCAATCAATATTGTGTTGAGGCCTTTGGCCCAAAGAATATATCCCTGTCCTAGTCTATTTTTGAGTTTGAAGCCCATTGCTGCCTTGTTGAGGCCCGACTACTGTTTTTCAGGTCCATTTGGACCTTTGCCCGCATGATTTCTCGCTTTCACTGCTGTTTTCGCCCTTATTAGACTTACATATTTGCTTCCGTTTAAAAGACTTAAATCGACGCAAAAGAGGTTATTATGCCTCAGCCCAACAGAATAATGCGAGGAGGAAGTCTAAATGACTTGTTCGTGCAAAGAAAAAAGAGAAAAAGGATTAATATCTACAAATGGGCTGAATCAAAATATTTCAAAGGAGCAAGTTGAGTAAAATAGAAACAACTCTTTCATTTCAAACTAATCTATCGCAAGAGTGAAAATCCAAAAATGACACACTTAAAAGTTAAGGGTAAGGAAAAAAGACTTGCAGGGAACAAACTCAAACATTTAGCAAATTTAACCACAATAGACCAATACTTCTCGAATAAACTTTAAACTTGACACATGTGACTTCTAAAAAAAAACACTTACATAAAGAGCATCTTGTAAAGTAAACCCCAACGTTCCATTCATTAATCATATAAGAGGTATTTATACAAGACTTGATACATATACAATTACAAAATAATCCTTAATAGAGACTTTAACTAATATCATACTTATCACCCCCCCCCCCCGCTCCTCAAGTTGAACCAGGTATAAGGTTCAACTTGCCACGCAAATCACAAAAATGATCCTTCAAGAGAGGTTTGGTAAGAATATCCGCAAGCTGATCATGAGAAGAAATATATTGAACCCGAAGTTCCTTTTTCTAGACAAGATCTCGAATAAAGTGAAAATTGATCTCCATATGTTTAGTGCGAGAGTGAAACACCGGGTTAGCGGTAAGATAGGTCGCACTTAAATTATCACACCACAAGATGGCACAGAACCAAAAGAAAGACCAATTTCTATCAACAAAAGACGAATCCATAGAAGTTCACTGGTGGCAGCAGCAAGAGAGCAATATTCGGCTTCAGTAGTGGAGCGCGAGACAAGTCGTCGTTTGCGAGAACACCAAGAAACAAGCGATGAACCTAAGAAAATTGCAAAACCAGTAGTAGACTTCCGATCATCTATACTTCCTCCCCAATCAGCATCACAATATCCATGTAATTGGGGAGAGTTCTGGTAATTTGGAAGTAAAATACCATGAGAAGAAGTGGATTTCAGATATCGTAAGATACGCTTAACTGCTGCCCAATGTTTCTTTGTCGGACTATGCATGAACTGACAAACTTTATTAACCGAGAAGGAGATATCAGGTCTTACGAAAGTGAGATATTGTAAGCCACCAATAATACTTCGATAAAGACTTTCATCAAGGAATTGTGTGTTGTCACTAGCATGCAATTTATTACTCGGGCACATGGGAGGAGCGATATCACTGCAAGTTAACATGTTACTACGTTCCAAGAGATCATGTGTATATTTCAAATGATGTAACAACAACCCATCAGATCGCCATGTAGCTTCAATACCCAAAAAGTAATTAAGCTTGCCCAAGTTGCGCAAGGAGAAGCATATTTCTAACTGTTGAAGCAATGATGAAACTAGCTGCATAGACGTGCCCAAGACTATAATGTCATCAACATAGATCAGACAAAATAGTTTTTCAGTGCCCGCGCTTCTAAAAAATAGTGAGAAATCTGTTTTAGATCCATAGAAACCAAGTTCACGCAAGGCATCAGTCAAACATTTATTCCAGACTCGAGGATCCTGTTTAAGGTCATAAATAGACTTCTCTAGCTTGCATATATAATTAGGGTAATTAGGGTCGACAAAACCTGGCGGTTGAACCATGTATATATCTTCCTTTAGCTTACCATGCAAGAAAGCGTTAGAGATATCAAGTTGATTAACAATCCATCCCTACGACACGACAATAGAAAGCAATAGTTGAATAGTTGTAGGTTTGACAACAGAACTGAAAGTATTATCAAAGTTGATTCCAGGGCGTTGATGGAAACCATTGGCAACTAATCTAGCCTTATGTCATTTAATGAAGCCATTTGGATTTTTCTTTGTCTTGAAAATCCATTTACAACCAATTACATTCGTAGCTTGATGAGGTGAAACCAACTTCCATGTACCAGTTGCTATGAGCGTATTATATTCTGCGGATATAGCACATCTCCATTCAGAAAAATTTTTATAGCCTGAGTATAACATGTTGGATCAAGACCATGGCTAAGGGAGTTGAAGAAGGACTGGATATGTTTGGGCTTAAGATTTCCTGTTTGCACTCGTGTAACCATTGGATGATTGTGAATGGGTGTGACTAAATCCAATGAAGTAGTACTATTAGCATTAGAATCACCAAGAGAATCAGAAACATCATCATCAATCAAAATGTTGAGATCTTGAACTTGTGTATCATGTGAGTCAGTACCAAGTGAAACAGGAAAAGCTTGTGATGGAGATGATGAAAGAGGTGGAGAAGATGGTGGATGAGTTGAGGTGGGTTCTTGGCTAACTGGTAGTTGAGGTTGCGACATCGGTTGATGTATATGTGTAGCTGGACCAATATGAGGAGTAGTAATAGCAAGAGATAGGTTTGTGTCAGGTTTAGTAGATGCAGCACACACACCACCGACTTCTTGAAAAGGGAACACCTGTTCATCAAACAACACATGACGTGAAACAAAAAAATTGTTAGAGACACGATTATAACACTTGTAGCCTTTGTGAGTGCGACTATTGCCAAGAAAGACGTAGGGAGTGGAACAAGGACTTAATTTATTTTGTGAATAAGGACGAAGCCAAGGGTAGCACAAGCAACCAAAAATACGTAGTTGATTAAAATCAGGCTTGTTAACAAACAAAATTGCATATGGACTTTGATGTTTTAATCAAGGAGTGGGCAAACGAGTGATAACAAAAACAGTCGTTTCAAATCCATTTGTCCAAAATTTAGAAGGGACATGAGAGTGAAAAAGAAGTGCACGGCCAGTTTCAGTGACATGCCTATGTTTTCTTTCTGCACACCCATTCTGTTCAGGGGTATATGGATAGGAAACACGTTGTGTGATTCCATGTGTGCGCAAATAGGAAGTCAAGGCTTGAAACTCACCTCCCCAATTTGCCTGAAATTGTTTAATAGAGCAACCGAAGAATTTCTCAACCAATAAACGAAATTATGAAAAATATCAAGCACATCAGATTTATTCTTCATAAAATATATCCAAGAATATTTGCTAAAGTGATAAAAAAAATAAAACATAATAGTGAAAATCATCATTTGAGATTTCTGGGGCTGGACCCCAAATATCTAAACAAATTAAATCTAAAGGACCATAAGCTGAATATTCAGACACTGAGAAGGGCAACTTATGAATTTTGCTCTTTACACAAGCCTGACATAATGAACTACGAGAACTATTAGAGCTATCAGAACCTAAACTATTATTAGAGACTAAACGATGAACTGTAGAAGGAGAAGCATGTCCAAGTCGAGCATGCCATGTTCCCAATGTAGCAGAGTATGACTGGATAGGAGATTGTTATGGAGACGCTGTAAGGTTATAAAGACCATCTTCATTCGGGCCTTTGAACAATGGAGCCCTCATTGTCAAATCCTTCACAAGAAACTATTTAGGAAAAAATTCACAAGAAACATTATTTGCCTTAACAAAGAAACTAATAGAAATTAAATTCTGCTTAACATTAGGGACACACAAAATTTTATTTAGATTAAAGGAAGCACCTGGAATACGCAAAGAAGAAGAACCAATGTGAGAGATAGGTAATTTAGAACCACAACTTCTTCAGGACCTTGATATTCAGAGTGAATAGCAAGATTGTCAAGATTAGCAGTAAGATGGTGTATGGTGCCACTATCCATAAGCCATGATTGAGAGGGTTGTGAAGAGGTGCTAGCAAAGTTAGAAGATGATTTATTGACACCACGATTAGCATTCCCAGTTCTCGGTGAAGGGCAAACATAAGGCACATGTCCAAGTCCTCCACAATTATAAAAACTTATGGTCGAAATATCCAGTGGTGATGCTTGTGTTACTGGATAATAGAATTAATTGTTCGTGGCAGCAGTGTGTACTGAAGAAGAGAACCCACGGCCAGGTTGTGATGGAGAATAAAAGTAACCATCCCTGCCACATCCTCGGTTGCCATTGCCAGGACCTCGCCCTCGCCCTCGCTGAGGTTGAGCCATTCCATAGTGAGCAGTTGGCGCAATTATTTCAGATTCTTCATTCTTCAATTGTCTCTCTTCGATCAAAAGGAGACCATACAGAGTATCAAAAGATACATCAGTTTGTATCGCGTCAAGAGATCTTGTAAAAGGATGATAAGATGCACCTGAGCCACTTTTAACATATTCAACAAGAGCGTCCTCCTTAATAGAATATTGTAAAGCAGCAAGTTTATCAGCTATACTCTTAGCTTTCTGAATATACGTCTCAATTGAATCAAAACCACGACGAAGAGTATAGAGCTGATTTTTCAATTCACGAATTTTTGACTTCGATGCCGTAGCATACGTCGAAACCAATTTTTTCCAGGCTGCACGAGATGTCTCGATGCCTACTAATTGTGGTAACACTCTTTGAAATAGAGGCGACAATCCAACTTAAAACTATTTGATCCTGATGTACCCAATTCTGATACACAGGATTCAATTGATTTTCACCAAGAATTTTTTCTGGAATTGATTGAGAGCCATCAAGATGATGCTCCAATACAAAGCTATGAATCATAGGCAGAAATTGAGTTCGCCAAAGTAAGAAGTTCGTTGAAGTCAATTTGATTGGGATTTGATGAGTACGATTAAACGATGGGAAAGGCAGCATTGTCGCTGAAGTAGCAGGCACAATGGAAGCGTTGGTGGCGGCTGAAGTTCCTGGCATACTTAGGTTTTTTTTTTCTAAGCGTAGTTTTTTTTTAGGCTTCTGATACCATGTAAAGTAAACCCCAATGTTGCATTCATTAATCATATAAAAGGTATTTATACAAAAGTTGATACATATACAATTGCAAAATAACCCTAGACTTTAACTAATACCATACTTATCACATCTCAGGCAGAGGCTTGACTCCAAAAATGATAAAAGAATCCTCATACTGTCTAAATAAAAAATAAAAACTCATGCTATTCTTACACGGTGATTTATGCTATTCTTTTGTTATCTTAATTAATTAGCTTAATAACTGTAATTAGATATAATGAAATTAACTAAGCACCATAGTCCTAGGCTTTGTTTAATTAATTAGCTTAATAACTATTCTTTTCTATTATTGTTTTTTTGTCATAATTAGTAGGAGTACTAGCTAATATAAAGAACCAAACAACTCTCTTGAATTGGACAACACTTGTTAGCATAATTATGATACTTAAATTAACAACTTGTCAATAATTAATTCTTTATGAAATGGATACGATCACTTTATTACATAGTGCGCTCACATACACCTATGTGTGTTACACTCTTGTGCTCCAAGTTTTCTATATTTCACTCTTCATTTTACATCATTTATCTACTATACCCTTTTTGGATCTAAAGCTCAAAACACTCAAATAACACTGGATCCAGTGAAAACATTCACCATCGGAGTTTTAAAGCTTCATATAACTTTTTTTTCATTTTTTTTATATCTTTATTTCGCTTTTACTTATCTTTTCAAATATATCTAATTGCTAATAATCAAATCTAATAAGATAAATCAAAGAATGTGTGTCCTTGATCTCATATAAATTTTACTGTACCATTTTCCTTGATAAACATCGGTGTATTTGCCCACTATCTATGCACAAAAGTTAAAGGGGACGAAGAGATTAAAGCATCCACATCATGATCCATTAATTCTCCATTTTATACCAGTAAAATTTCATTCTCACTTATCTAGGGGGATCAAACCAAAACTTTTAAACAAAAAAGGGGAAAGAAGAGAGAAGAAGCCAAACCAAAATGTGAAAACATAATTTTTTTCTTTATGGTCTTTATTTCGTTTTTACTTATCTTTTTGAACATATTAAATTGTTAATGATCGAATCTAACAAATTAAACTAAAGAATGTGTGTCGTTAATTTCTTATAAATTCAACTGTACCATTCTCGCCATAAACATCGCTATAGTTTAACTTAAATTGATGGTACAAAACTATCTATGCACAAAAGTAAAAGGGGACAAAGAAATTAAAGCGCCCACATGATCCATCAATTCTCCATTTTATACTAGTATAATTTCATTCTCACTTATATATGGGTTTCCATCAAACCAAAACTTTTACACGAAAAACGAAGGATAAAAAAGGCCAAACCTCATAAACACAAAATATGAAAACATAAATTAAACTATAGCTCTTAATTAATGCTTTCCAGCAAATTGATTGATCAACGCCAAAGCATTGCTAGTAACCTGAGTTACATGAGTAACCCTGGCTCTAATCGAACTCTTAATCCTACCATTCAAAGCTCTTCCAGCGAATCCATCTGCACAAGTATTTTCATTTGTAAGAGCAGCACTAATCCATGTCTCAATATTACTCATATGCCACTGAAAATCCTTCCCGCGTGCACTCCCCATACTCTTAAGTTCTTTAACAGATTTATTTATCCTGTCAATTGTCTCACTCATTTCCTCCAAACAATCTTTCAAAGCTGCGTATTCTCTTGGTTTCAAACCTTTAAACTTGTTGAGTTTGGTGATGAACGTGTGGGCGGATTGTGCCCTGTTGAGACTTACTGACAAGGCTGTTTGCGCTAGCTGCTGCGGGCTACGTTTGATTGTTGGTGCGTAAACTGCTAGGGAAGTAACGCATACTTCTGGGTATGTAGTGATTTTGCATGAACTTTTGATAAAACTTGTGGGGAGTGCGGTTGAATTTGCTGTGAAATTGAAGAGAGAGAGCAAAGCTGCTAGCAGTATAAGTTCGAGTACTGCTGCCATTTTCTAATTCTTTTTTTTTTTGGTTTGAAGAAATGGGTGTTGGGGATATGACTTATGAGTAAATTATGGGTGATGGTCTTTGGATTTATAAAGGAAGGAAGATTGGGATTTGGGATTGGGAAATGGGATCCAAGATTAGTAAATTAAAGAGCAAAAGATGGTGGTTGATTATTATGAAAAGAATGATGCGCCGCGTAGACTAGGTCGGTGAGTTGCGTGTTCGCATGAGTGATGGGTCGTTAAAAAGCCGTACAGTGTGAGAAATGCACTTATCAGGCGTTACTTTTTAATAAGGATATATGTGAATACGTGACATTCGTAGATTTGAATCTAGTATATTAAAATGGAAGTGTCTCGTCCTAAGGTGATATTCTTTTTGGGACGAATTAAAAAAAAAAAGATGTCATATAAAATGGGACAGAGAGAGTACTTTACTTGGTTTCAATTTGTTCTACTTACTTTTTAAAAAATATTTTTTTGATAATTTTATTTTTACGTGATATTTTTAAAATCTTAAAAAGAATAATTTAATATATTTAACATACTTTTAATTTAGGACCGTAACTTTCAAAAAAAAATTATGCTTTTTTTAACTTCATGCAAAGTCAAAGCACAACAAACAAATTGAAATAAAGTATTTCCATTCATTTTCATTTGTCTACAATAGGCTTTGTATATTCTTTTTTAAAAATAATAAATAAAATACATATTGATATTTATATATTGATTGATAAATAATATTTAATGGACTTAAAAATAATTTAAAATAAATAGATAATACCGATAAAATAAAATAAAAATATTTTTTTAATATATTAAAGGAGACAAGTAAAGTACATATTTTATTTTTTAATATAATGAGTGTGTATATAATTTAGATGGAGATAAATTATTAGGGAAAATCTGTGATTTTTTGGATACCGACTGAATCACACGTAGTAATGTGTATTTGTCCATCCAGTTAGACCAAACTCAATGGTCAGTGGTCACACGTTGATAAAAAGTAAAACTGCCTGAACTCACTCAGATTGTATTATTCCTCCGTCCCTCTATACCTGTTCGATATTTAAGCATGCTAATTAAAAAATAGTAATAAATAAAATGATTATTGTAAAAGAAAGCTCAGAGTAATATATATATATATAAAGAGAACCCTCAACTCGATGATGTGGCATCACCAGAAGTAAGGATTATTTTTTTTATTTATTTATTTTCAAAACTGTCCTTCTTAAAAGTCACAACCTTACGGAAAAGTCACAACTTTTTATAAAAGTCACAATTCTTTAGAAAAGTCACAACTCTTCATAAAAGTCACAATTTTTCACAAAAGTCACAACTCTTCATTTTTCATTCATACCTTTTAAAAGTCACAACCTTACAAAAAAGTCCAACTTTTCATAAAAGTCACAACTCTTCATAAAAGTCACAACTCTTCACAAAAGTCACAACTTTTCATAAAAGTCACAACTCTTCATTTTTCATTCACACCTTTTAAAACCCAACACTTAATTCCAAAGCACCAAAAGAAGAAAAATAAACAAAGAAAATTGATTTCAATTGCAATGCAACATTACTACTCCTACACATCTCAGTCCACAACGCATAACACTGCTTGAATGGTTGAATTCATTACACTTAGTTCTTTAATAAACAAAACTTATATTTCTGCCACTATTATTTGTTGGTTTTTTCCCACTAAAGGAGAGTCGAATTCAAATACATTAATTAGCCTTCTTATGAAGTGTGTTTCATTTCTCAAAAAAAATTCCTCCTATTTCATGAAGCTTAATATTTTACTGTAAGTTATAGTGATTCATATAACTATTGCAATTTCTTTTTGCTATTTTGGTGTCTTTTTTTAAACTCTGTTAAAAATTCCAACAAGGATGATTGAAAATTAACCTTCTCTTTAGTCCCTTTCTACAGATTTCTTCATATACTTTTTGTAAAAATTACTTGTGGGTTGTACTATATTTGATAGCACACAACAACAAATATGTGATAACTAATATGGAACCAATGGTGAAGTTTGTTAAAAGAACCAAACATATTGCTCTCTTTCTTGCCACAATTAGTATATTAATTTGATTGTTTTATCTTAGGTACAAGCATTGTGTATGCCACTGTACTATTCCTAGAATATTAGTATAGATACAATTAGTCCACTTCTTTTATCCCAAGTTGACTAATTTGTCATATTTCTTCCTCTCTTCTTTCTGGGCATAATAAGAGATCAAGTTTTCTTGAAACTAACATATGCCCAAAATACACTATAATAAAAACAATTTCTATCGGCAATAAATATGCATATTAACGAAGAGTGCTAGAGCCTTTACCGACATTAATTAATTTTCATTAGATTCATTGTCGCTATAAACTTTAGGGACATTTATAGAGAGTACTAATTGTCTCTGAAAATACATATTTAGCGGCAATTAAGCTATTAATTGCCGTTAAAGATCATTTTTGCTATAGTGATAAAACAAATTTGGCTTCTTTCAATTCAATTTGTGAACTGTAAACTTGGATACAGCCCGACAGACTATCTTATTGAAAAATATGTTAAGCAGCATGCCTTTTTCTTCTTGATTTTTAGGAAAGTAAGGTCATCTTTATTATTATTTGTGGATATTTGTGAGTTTAAGTGGTCACAAAATTATGCTGTGAGATTTTAATGTGTTATGTATCAATATTTTGGTTTAGAATATCCAGTTGTGAATAGTTTCATTCAGATGTCACATACTAATTGGTTGATCATTGCATTAATTCTTTGTAACTGCATACTATAACCATAACAATAACTATGGTTCAATTCCAAATAAGTTAGGGCCGTTGATATGAAACCTAAGCAATAGCTATGACTATTCTGAGATAATGAGAAAAAAAAATTATGATACTAATAATCTTAGGGTGGTCATTTTTAACATATATATGATACAGCATACTATAATAAAAAAGAGATTGATGGATGTTCATAAGAAAGGAGTCGAAGTGATCATTAAGTGCTTCAGATTCACCTGCAGCTAAAGGTGAACTCAGAGTAAGCATCTCAAAGTCCAAGCTAGCAACAAATGGCGATTGAAACTACACCTGAAGGAGCTGGGAATGGTGTTACCAGCACAGTAACATTTCTGGTAATTGATCACAATCACCCACTCTTTCTTCAGCATACTGACACTCCAGGTAGCTCTTTGATTTCTCTTCAGTTAACAGGCTCAGAAAACTATGCACTATGGAGTCAATCCTTTAGAATAGGTCTGGTAGGAAAAAGCAAGCTAGGATTTGTAGATGGAAGGTTCCGTAAGTCTATGTTTGGTCCAGAATTGTCTGATCAACGGGAGAAATGTAATGCAGTTGTTTTGAGTTGGATTATGAATATTGTAAGGCCTAATCTTCTTAGTTTTGTAGTTTATGCATCTGATGCACACAAAGTATGGCTAGACCTAAGGGAAAGGTTTGATACTATTAATGGATTTAGAATTTTTCAACTACATAGAGAGATTCACACATTGATCCAGGGTACAATGTCCATTGTTGACTATCATTCTAGACTAAGAGACATGTGGGATAAGTATAATGCTCTTATGCCTTGTCCTAACTATTCCTTGCCCTGAATCAAAGAAGTTTGGTAAACATTGTGACTATCAAAGACTGCTACAGTTCTTAATGGAACTAAATGAGCCTTATTCTCCTTCTAGGAGTCAAATTCTCATGATGAGTCTTATACCCTCTCTTAACAAAGCCTATGCTCTCTTAATTAATCAAGAGAGTCAGAGAAATTTGGCAAGTTTTGTACTCAACAGTCCAGGGATTATAGAAGGCGCAACATGTATACTCACAAAGGTGGTAACTACAGCAGTGGTGCAAGCACTTCTAAAGGCTTCTACTCAGGAGGATCTAATGGAGGATACAACAGTGGTGCTAGTACTTCTAGAGGAGGTTACAAGCCCAGGAAGAACTTTCTTATATGTGAGCACTGTGGATGCAAGGGTCACTCAAAGGATCAGTGTTATAAAGTTGTTGGATATCCTGCAGATTTCAAGTCTAACACTACAAGAAATCAGGACATTAGTGGCGACCAAAATCGCTCCAAAATGCCATAAAATCACCACTAAATTCTTTTTGTGGCGACAACAGAGCCGTGGCAAGTACCTGCGAAACTAAATGTTTTTGTGATGACTTTTTGGTGTCCCTACTAAATGTCACATTTTGTAGCAACTTTCGTTGCTACTAAAAATAGTTACATACGCCACAAATAAAAGTTTCCTAAGACATAAATTGGTGAGGTCGCTGCTGATAGTGATCTTTAGTGATGACATATGTTGCCACAAAATGTTAAATCATTAGTGGCAACCCAGTTATCGCCACTATAGGTCAATTTTTAGTAGCGACTTAAGTCGTCATAAAATAGATTAGAGTATCAGTGGCAGCATACGTACATCGACACTAAAGTTTTTGTGACAAGATTTTGTCACCACTAAAACATATTAATTCCAAAATTACAAAGAACAAAATTATAACATATTTTTCAATGGAAACAAAACTCTCTAAACTGACATAAATGTTTATTTCTATCACTTTGCTTTCAATATTACGAGCATCCAATATATTCAACAAACACCAAATGCATTTTGAAAGCCATATATTATAAATACTTCAATTACTAAAAATTCAATTACAATATTTCATTGTCATTATTATTGTAAGAATATACATGACCCGAAAAAATAAAATATTAAGAGGCTGGAAACTCTTCTTTCATGGACGCCATTGTTAAAAAACATTGTCCCTGTTATTAGGAAAAGTAAAAATTAATCACTTTGACAATTCTCAAAATTGAAAAATAATAGTAAAAGGGGTAACAAGGAGCATATACAACTCTTCGAAAAAGCACATCAGGCACATTCAAGTTATCAAGAAAGAAACAATTTTCCAATACAGTAGTTCAAAATAAGATAATTGTCCACACCATCTTAAACAACTAATAGGTAGAAGGTTGTACAAAACTGATGATGCAGGTCAAGGGATATTATAAATGTTAATCCTTTAAATGTAATATACTCGAAACATTAGTCATAAGCTAAAAGCCCATCCAAATAGTCCTTAACATTTAAGACATAACGATATCTTGGAAGACTAATAACTGCAAGGTTAGAAATAATTTTTTTTGAAATTATGCAAGGTTAGAAATAATAATTAAGCTTACATTATCAAACAAGTAAATGGAGTTACATCTTTGACAGATAACTAGCATATAGAGAAATGTATCAATTCTAAATGCGCAAGTTCACAAATCCTCAAAACATAGTTCAAAAAAGGTACTTCTGTGAAATTATCCAGGAAGAGTTTTTTTAAGAATCAAAACTATTTTAAGAAATAAAATCTTTGCTCCTACATAACGATTTCTACATTGAAATTGTTATCAGGATTTATCCAAAACAGCATGGTGGAGAAGTTAACTGAAAATAGGGGAAAGCAGAAGTTGGATGATTAACAAGGAATATATCTTGAGAAAATGTGATGCTTGAAGTGTTCCCTTTTTCCTCTTTCTAGTATTGTTATTTACAGCCGTTAAAAAATTCTTTTCCATTAGTTATCCACTTTTATAAACTTGAAGGATGTTTTAGATTCAGTGGTATATAAGAGAATAAATTATTTACGTCAAATTCAAAGAAAAGTTACAGTATTAAATCATAGTCACATCAGAATATAAATAGTTGAAGTATATAAGTACACAATAAGTATAAATCTTCCAGTCCAAAGAATGAAAATTAAAGGAGTATGATAAAGAGTAGATAGGAAGCAAGACAGAAGAATTGCCAAGAAGTAAGGACACATAAACATTAAGAGTGACTTACCTGCTGCATTATGGTCATGAAAGCAGCCATTTGTTCTTGACTCCTCTTCTCTACCTCTTTTCATGTGCGCACACTCCTCTTCTAATTTCCTTTGCAATTTCTGCTCTATATTCCTTTACAACTCGTATGATATCTGTTCACGTCCTTTCATTTTCTAAAACATCACATAAAAAGAAAAGTATCTACACTTAGACATTAAAATGATAAGAAAAAATATCTACTTCCTAGAGAAAACATCAAGTTACAAAAAATAAACATGATTATTGAGCAGATTCTATGGAATCTCTTGCATAATGTAGAAATCATGTATTAATATTTGAAAGATAAAATGACATGTAGTAGTCATGGAAGGCAGGTGCACAGTTCACAAGAGCTTAAAAGATAATCGATTTATGACCTTAAAGGTACAAGACATAGACAACTATAAGGATAAAACATCTATTTATTAACTATTGATTTTGGTGTTGGACATGAGTCAGTTCACAAATGATAAGCCAAGAGTGTATTACAAATATGTCTACATGACCAAAATGATATATGTAGGGTTAGTTGAGCTGTGTCTCAAATAGAATTGACCTCTTTTCTTTCATTTGAGAATAAATTAATAGTCAACATAGAAAAGAAACATGACTTACCCCAAGTTTGTTCTCCAACACGTTATCCAGCCAACCAACCACTAGAGATACATCAAATGTGAATTCACTCTAAATATCAAGTAATCATGATCATTTTCTAGCAGTGACATAGTTGGCTATTATTTGGAATTCATTTTATTACGTAAGAAAGTTAAAAAGCTCCAACAATCTTGGCAGGTGGAGGCTAGCTATCTTGAGTTTGATATATTAACTATAAATTAGCATTACTGGAGCAAGTTAAATGCCATAATTGTAAATTCTGAGCTGAAAGATAACATGTGCAGAGAAAAATATATAATTGTAAACTCTGCTGCAACAATAAGATTCTTTGGGCTACGTGAATGGCTAAACACATACTCGTTCACAAAAGCAATGGGAGAGATATTTTTGGAACACCTTAAGGAGGATCTCCAACTCATAATCCTACACCCAACAATTATATCAAGCACCTACAAGGGGCTATTCTCGGGATGGATTAAAGGATTAAGGTAATAATTATATAACATTTATGCACACATGAAAATAAAGAAGTGGGAGTCCTACTAGTAAATCAATATGATGGTTGATAGATGTGATAGTCGGCGATGTAACAGGGGCGGAACTCGATTACTTGGCGGTGCTTCAGAGCAAAAAATAGAGGAGGCAATGAGATGGTTGAGGATCTGGGAGCGTTACGATACTTCTCTATTTTGCAGACTGTTTTGGGTGTTTCCAACCGGTGGTGAGAAAATAGAAATAAGAGAAGAGCTATGGATCTTCCATGGGTATGGATGTTGATTCTTAGCTAGGTGGAGATGGAGGAGTTGTGATGGAGTTGGACATGATAAAACTCTGGCAAAAACGTCGATGAGGTAGTGAGAGATGGATGATAAGATGGTGGCCTTCGTAAAACTTATATGGGTGTTTCAAGTGGTGGCAAAGGGTTGGAAACAGTTGTGGTGATTGGACAGTGTGAGTTCGCCGTTGATAAATGTGTGCTCTGTGCAATAGTGTTGCGGTTGTTTGAGTGTTCGTGGCTGAAGTATTACTTTGGTTCATCAGAAATGATGTAGGGAGCTACGGTGATGTTCTCTATCTGGTGTGAGAGGCATAGATGTTCAGTTATTAAAGTGAAAAATCTTGATAGATCGTCAACACTTGCAAGCCCCGCACATAAGTAAAAAAAAAATTCAGAGGACTTCTTCATCTAGAAAGTTCATTCCACACTTGATGTGATACACAATAAAAAATTAGAATATGTTAATCTTTAGATAGCAACAACTTTTATAAAGATGGACAACACAAAACTTGACATTAGACCAGAAACTTCAGGACTTAACAGATAATTAAGAATCAAAAGAAGAATGGGCAAGATACGTATTTCTCTAAGCTCCCACACCATAGCTTCATAGCAAGAACTACCAAATCAAAATGCAGAAAAACGATTGACACCAAACTAATACATACAACATTCATCTGTAGACGTGCATGTTAGTGTTAAAAAAGGACCCAAAATTCATATCCCTAAACCACCAAAATTCTTTATAGTTTCAACCAAATAAAACATAATACCAACTAAAAATCACAATAAAAACACCAAAATACGGAGAATTTAGAAAACAAAGCTTCAACTTACAAAGATTGTGGTCAAGACGGAGGTTATTACTCGATTTTGTCGGAGGCCTAGCGGTTGAGCGTCAGACTGTTCTTGTGCGAATTTCTCAATTTTCCTGTAGATTTTTGAACGGGTAAAGATATTAGCGATTAAATCTGAGAATACAAATGTGAAATCATTGATAAGGGCTTTGGATTAGAGCTTTTGGGTCTATACCTGAAAAAATCGGTGATTAGGGCTTTGGTTTAGAGCTTTTTTCTTATGAATCTCACGATATCTGATAGAATCGAGAATACAAAGGTGAAATCTTTAATTAAGGATTTGAAATAGAGCGTCAGATTAGATTTTTTGCAGAGAGAAGGAATTAGCAATTGTGTAAAGAGAAAAAAAATCCAGAGAGAAGCGGAATTTGGCCATGATATAGAAAAATAAACATATAAAAAGTTGGGCTTCTATTTTGCTTTTACTTTTTCCATTTTTTATTTTTTTTTAAATCTTATTAGTAGCGACTTAGTCTCTACAAGTATTTATTCAGAGGCGACATCTTAAGAGTCGCTCCAAATAATTCGGAGCTAAGAAATTTTTCTGGGCGGGAATAAAAGTTTAGCTTTTGGATGTAAAATTTAGGGGCGACTTAATTATAGTTACCACTAGAAATATATATTCTGCAGAACCTTCAGAAGTTGCTACAAAAGATATATCTATTGTAGCAACTAATATTGTCGCCACTAAATGTTGTCACTAAATATCGTATTTCTTGTAGTGTAAGAGGAAGCCTCCAATATCTGGCATGTATGCAAATCAGGTAGAAGCTCCAACTAACCTTGGGCATGGTTTTGCTCAAGAGAACACATTCAACCATGGCAAATCAGTAGCTGGTGTAGGTTCCTTTCTTGGAGCATTCGTCACTCCATATCAATACCAGCAAATTCTTTAACTGCTCTCCAAACCTGGTGGTGAACCTACAGTGAAAGAGTTTTGTGTCAATGTCTCAACTGTTGTTGATGCAGTTAGTTCTTTTAGAGCTCTTTCTTGTAATGTTTTTGCAAATAGAAAGTGGATAGTAGACACTGGAGCATCTCACCATTTCACATCTATCCTTGATGATCTTGCCGATATCAAAGAAGCACCTAATCACACAGATAGTAAGGTTCACTTACCTAATGGAAAAACTATTTCAGTCTCTCATACTAGCAACACCTCTATATTTAAGGATAAATCTATTACCAATGTTCTATCCTACCTGAGTTCAAGTTTAACTTACTCTGAGTCTCAAAGATTACTAAGGAATTACTGTGCATGGTTTGTTTCTTCCCTGACTTTTGTATTTTTCAGGATCTCTACACTGGTCAGGTGAGGGGGATTAGTAAGGAAGAGCATGTTCTTTACATACTTCATGAAGGCCAAGTCACACTCTAAAGCAGCTGGTTAATAGTAGCAGAGTTCATGTCTAGTCTGTTCATTTTGTCAAGTCTGAGTCTAGTGATCTTTGGCACAGGAGATTACATGCTTCTATTGATGTAATAAAAAGACATGAGTCTATCAGGTCTTTAAGTAGCACTAGTCATTCTCATTGTCATGTATGTTCTATATCCAAACAGACAAAACTTTCATTCCTTTTAAGCACTCATAGGTCTAAAGATGCATTTGATTTGTTACATTGTGATCTTTGGGGACCTTACAAAGTGCCCACATATAATGGGAAGAGGTTTTTGTCACTATTGTAGATGATTTTAGTAGATACACTTGGATTTTCTTGATTGCATCTAAAGTTGACACCGTTGTGGTGCTTAAACACTTTCTCAATCAGGTCCATAATGTTTTTTCTACTACTGCTTAAACTCTAAGAACTGATAATAGCTATGAGTTCTTTAGTATTGTGTTTCAGACTATGTTAAGTGGTATGGGCATTATTCATCAGAGTACTTGTGTGTACACACCACAACAAAATGGTGTGGCTGAAAGGAAACACAGAACCATCCTAGCAATGGCAAGATCTCTGAGGTTTCAGGCTTCTATACCCTTGAGATTCTGGGGTGAGTGTGTAACTATTGTTGTGTATATCATGAATAGAGTTCCCTCCAAACCACTTGCATATCACTCACCCTTTGAAAAGTTGTATTTGGATCCTCCCTCGTTATCACAACTTAAGGTTTTAGGCTGCCTATGCTATGCTGCTTGTCCTAGAATACCTGACAAGTTCTCATCAAGAGCTATTCCTGCAGTTTTTATGGGCTACTCTTCCACACAAAGGGTTATGTTCTTTATGACATTCATGCTCAATCCTTCTTTGTCAATAGGAATGTGATTTTCCATGAAGCCTTGTTTTCTTTTAAGCACATGCAGGCGTCTTCAGATCCTAAATTTCCAGTTCTTGACTTAGTGTCACATGATATTAGTCCTCCTCAATGTGTCTCTGAACCTACTTCACCTCCCACAGTGTCTTCTGAGGAGCCTCCAATCCTCACTCCTGCTTTTCCACCTGTTGTTATACCTACTCCTTGTCCACCCTTTGTTCCTGCTCAACTTGCACCATCAAGAAGGTCAGGCAGGTCAACTAAACCTCCTCTGTGGTTACAAGACTCTGTCACTAAGTCTCAAACTCATACTTATACCTATCCATTAGCCAATAACATATCCTATAATCACTTGTCTCCTGGATATAGGCAAATTTTGCAGGCTTATTTAGCTCTCAATAAACCTGTATCTTTCAAAGAGGCTGCTGCTAATCCTGGTTGGGTGAAAGCTATGGAGTTGGAAATTGTTGTATTAGAGAGTAATAAAACCTGGAGTATAGTGGACTTACCCTGTGGAAAAAAGGCTATTGGTTGTAAATGGATCTATAAGATCAAGTTCTTGGCCTCAGGAGCTGTTGAAAGATTAAAAGCCAACTTGTGGCTAAAGGTTTTAGTCAGAAGAAAGGATTTGATTATGGGGAAACTTTCAGCCCAGTTGCAAAGATGGTGACAGTGAGGTCTATGGGTAGCTCTTGCAACCTCTAAAGGTTGGTATATCTATCAGATGGATGTCCATAATGCCTTCTTGAATGGTGATTTGCTTGAAGAGGTATACATGGAGATTCCCAGTGGGTTTGCCAGACAGGGGGAGTGTCATAAGGTTTGCAAACTGCACAAGTCCTTGTATGGACTGAAACAGGCACCTAGACAATGGAATGTGAAGTTGACTGAGACACTAGTACAGATGGGATTCAAACAAAGTCATTATGACTACTCACTTTTCACACGGCAAGTTGGTAGTGAGAGTGTGGTAGGGTTAGTGTATGTAGATGATCTCCTAGTTACTGGAGCAACTATCATCTTATATGCAACACTAGACAAGACATTCATAAGAAGTTTAAGATGAAAGATCTAGGGGAGCTAAAATTATTTCTGGGAATTGAGTTCTCTAGGTTCAGCAAAAGGGATATAATGACACAAAAGAAGTATGCTTTAGAACTTGTGTCTGAGTCTGGACTAGGTGGTGCCAAGCCTACATACACACCATTGGAATTGAACAAAAGTCTAATATCTCTTCAGTATGATGAACAGGTTCTAAACACAAATGTTGAATGTGATACCTTAATCACAGATTCAGCAAGTTCATGCATTGTCCTAAGCAGTCACATATGAATACAGGCACTGAGGGCAGTTGAACCAACCACACAACTCACAGCCTACTGTGACTCTGATTGTGGAGCATGTTTGGAGACCAAGAGATCAATAACAGGATATCTAGTAAAGTTTGAAGGAAGCCTAATTTCTTGGAAGTCCAAGAAACAAGGGACTGTGTCAAGAAGCTTAGCAGAGGCAGAGTTCAGAAGCATGGCTACATGTGCAACTGAGATAACATGGATAATAGGCTTATACCAGGAGCATGGAGTTAATGTGAATCTTCTTGTAAATATGATATGTGATAGCAAGGTAGCAATTTAGATAGCTGCCAATCTCATCTTCCATGAAAGAACAAAATACATAGACATTTATTGTCATTTTGTTAGGAAAAAGATATGTCAAGGAATGCTGAAGACTAAATATATAAGCACTAAACTTCAACTAGCTGACTTACTAAGAGTTTGGGAAAAGCACAACATGAGTTGTTAGTTGTTACTGAGCAAGCTTGGAGTAAAAAATGCTTTCCAACCATAAGCTTGAGGGGGAGTGTTAACTATGGTAAAGAGTTAGCAAGCTGTATGGTTAGGATTAGCCAATTAAGAGTTAGTTAGTTAACAAGAGTGCTTATGTGGCATTAGTTAGCAAGTTGTTGGAGATATTTTGTATCTTCCTAGTATTGGACTAGTATAAAAGGCAATGATGTACAGATTGAATGAATCAATTCAGTTTACAATCAATAAAGTCTCCTTTCTCTTCTTCTATTCTCTGTAATTGAGCTAAAAGCTCAACCTCCAGTTATGGAGTTTACAGGTGGTTTATCTATTTACGAAAGCTGAAAACTAGAGGTACAATTACAAAAAGAAACTGTTATGACTTATGTATCTAATGTTGTTGTATGTTTAACTAACCATTGATCATTTGAAACAATAGAAGTTTTAACACCCACACGGTGATTTATGCTATTCTGTAGTTATCTTAATTAATTAGCTTAATAACTGTAATTAGATATAATGAAATTCTGTAAGCACCATAGTCATAGGCTCTATGTCTTCTCTGTGAAATACTCATACGACATTAATCTTATTTACTATTCTTGTTTTAGTCATAATTAGTAGTATAAAGAACCAAAACACTCTCTTGAATTGGACAACCCTTGTTAGCATAATCATAATAGTTAAATCAACCGCTTGTCAATAGTTAATGATCGAAATTAACGAGTTAAACTAAAGAACGCGTGTCGTTAATTTCATATAAATTCAACTATATCATTCTCACCATAAACATTGGTGTAGTTTAACTTAAATTGATGGTAGGGAAAACTTGCACACTATATATTCACAAAAGTTAAAGGGGACAAAGAAATTAAAGCACCCACATGATCCACTTCTCCATTTTATAATAGTAAAATGTCATCCTCATTTATATATAGTTCCATCAAACCAAAACTTTTAAACAAAAAAGGGAAAAAAAAAAGAAGGCCAAACCACATAAACTCAAAATGTGAAAACATAAATTAAACTATAGCTCTTAATGCTTTGCAGCAAATTGGTTAATCAACGCCAAAGCATTGCTAGTAACCTGAGTTACATGAGTAACCCTGGCTCTAATCGAACTCTTAATCCTACCATTCAAAGCTCTTCCAGCGAATCCATCTACACAAGTATTTTCATTTGTAAGAGCTGCACTAATCCATGTCTCAATATTACTCATATGCCACTGAAAATCCTTCCCACGTGCACTCCTCATACTCTTAAGTTCTTTAATAGAATTATTTATCCTATCAATTGTCTCACTCATTTCCTCCAAACAATCTTTCAATGCTGCGTATTCTCTTGGTTTCAAACCTTTAAACTTGTTGAGCTTGGTGATGAACGTGTGGGCGGATTGTGCCCTGTTGAGACTTACTGACAAGGCTGTTTGTGCTAGCTGCTGCGGGCTACGTTTGATTGTTGGTGCGTAAACTGCTAGGGAACTGACGCATACTTCAGGGTATGTAGTGATTTTGCATGAACTTTTGATAAAACTTGTGGGGAGTGCGGTTGAATTTGCAGTGAAATTGAAGAGAGAGAGCAAAACTGCTAGCAGTATAAGTTTGAGTACTGCCATTTTTTATTTTTTATTTTGTTTGAAGAAATGGGTGTTGGGGATATGAGTAAATTAGAGGTGGTAGCCTTTGGATTTATAAAGGAAGGAAGATTGGGATTTGGAATTGGAAAATGGGACCCAAGATAAGTTATTTTTTCCCAATTAAAGACCAAAAGATGGTGGTGGATTATTATATGAAAAGAATTAAGAAATATGTGCCGCGTAGACTACGTCGGTGAGTAGCGTGTTCTCATGAGTGATGGGTCGTTAAAAAGCCCTACAGAGAAATGCACTTATTATCAACCGTTACTTTTTTATTTTAATAATATAAGGATACATGTGAATACGTGACATTCATAGATTTCCGCTTAGTAGAATAAAATGGTCCTCCCTTTCTTCTAGTCCATTTCAAAAGATTATTTTTAAAAAAAATAAAAAAATTATAATTTTATTTTTTATGTGGCATATTTAGTATCATATATAAGATTACAAAATAATTTAATATATTAAATATATTTTTAATTTAAATATAAAAGTATTTTTAATTTTTTTAAACTCATGTCAAGTTAAAATAAGATAAACAAATTGAAACGAAGAAACTATTCTCCTTCACTTTGATTTTGTTCAGAATAGACTTTATAAATTATTTAAAAAATAATAAATGAAATATATATTTTATCATGATATTTATATTGATTGATAAATAATATTTAATGGACTTAAAAATAATTTGGAAGGAATAGTTAATGATAAGAATAAAATATAAAAATAAATTTTCCTTTTTTAATATATTAAAATAAACAAGTAAAATTAAAATTTATTTTTAATATAATAGGTACTTATATTTTTTCTTTTGGTTTCCCACTCGGTGTCTTGAGCCCACATTGGAGCTCCGACTAAATTCAGATTGCGCAATGCAGGGCCTATTTGGGGGTGGCGCTCTCAACAGGATTTTCTCCATACCCAAAGCTCAAACTTAAGATTTCTGGTTAAGAGTGAAGCACTCCTACCAGTACACCACAATCCATGTTGGTAATAGGTACGTAGCTTATTCACATGTAGTAATGTTAGTTTAATGTGCATCAGTCCATCCGTTGGACCAGACTCAATGGTCAGTGGTCACACGCTAATAAAAAGTAAAATTGCGTGAACTTTGATCGTAGTACTCCTCCGTTTCAATATTGATTTAGCACACTTATTAAAAAGGGAACAATAAGTAAAAAAATATATATGTATATCGGTTAGATAATTGTATATATGTAACTAGTATGTATATATATGAATGATTGTATTTGTATATCTGCATACAATTTGTATCTATATACAATTGAATCGAGTTCAAACATTTGTATTTGTATATTCAGTTTCTCTCTCTCTCTCTCGCTTTATATAAATAAAAATATACATTTGTATTTGTATAAAGCGAAAGAGAGACAGACACAAGACAACTGGGCAGTGAGAGATTTGTATTTGTATAATTATAAGTGTATAGGACAGATAGGTATGCATTTATATTTGTATATTCAATCTCTCTCTCACTTTATACAAACACAGACACAAATTATACAATTGTATTGTATAATTTGTGTTTGTATAAAGTGAGAGAGAGACTAGCATAAGAGAATCGAGAGAGAGACTGGGCAGAGAGAGAAGAGAGGCAAGAAAGAGATGACTGAAAAAGAGGAGAGTGGCGAGCGAGATTCCAGAGAGAGGAAGAAAGAGAAAATGTAATTATAGCTAGAAGTAAGTTCCGAATTGTAATTAATGCAAACTATAGTTATGTTAGCTAATTAACTAGTATATGTTTGCTTAACCGCGTAATTTTCCCTTAAGGGGGAACATATGATAAATTCAATATTTTAAAAAATAATTATATATTAATAGTTAATAATAAGAATAAATTAAATATTAAATAATATATTCTCTCTTAATTTTATATATTGAATAAATAAAAATAAATATCTATATTTTAATATAATGAAAAAATAAAAAGGCTGAGGAAATAATTGGTTTATGTCTATACTTGTTACTACAGTAATAATTATTCCACTATATATCAGTATTCAGTCCAAGGCTCCAAGCAAACTTCACGTATATTCGAAGTATTCTTCTCGATCTCGTATTCTAATGTACCATACCATATTTAGAAATTAGAAATAGAAGTACATTGACCATCAAAGGATGTGGTCAATGTTGTCGTATCGAGGGGCGAATCTCGGTAAAAAATTACATTGTATATATATATAGGGTAGATTTTTCTATATTCATATAAATATATTAATTTTGAACCACCTAAATCAAAAAGGAGAGATAGCCTAATAGTATTGGACTACACAACTTGGGGTTCGAATTCTATCCTTAGTTGCAGGTTTGATTCTTGCTAGATGCACATTTATATTATATTTTTTGAACCCCCTAAATGAAAATTCTGAATATTTCTCTGTGTCTTTCTGTATATAAAAAACTAACTAGTAACATCCCTATTTATAAAAGTAAAAAATCAAATTAAACTACGACTAGGAAACTATAAAACTAACAAATTCTAATTAATAAATACCATAAATAACAAATCCTAAATAATTTAGGATTCCTACTCCAATTTTGAATTATTATTTCCAACAGTATCTATACTTTAAGTACCTAATGTTGTATATTTGACTAACCATTGATCATTTGGTTGTACGGAGTTTTGTTAGTGTGAAAAGACCCTCTCTCTTTTTTCATCAAAAGCAGTGGGAATAGAAAGACTTGTTCATTTAATTTAAACAATATATAAACTACTCATATTCATATATTAGGGTGTTATGTTTTACCCTTAAAAGTAAACGCAACAATAAGAGTAAAAAACTTCACATGTGATTTGGAGAATTTTCTTCGTTACTATTGCATTCATAACAAAGACTTTCGATGCGACTCTGCCTAGGACACCAAAATCTTGCGACTGGACTTGCTACTTGCTATCATACATTTCAAAGACAACTTGATATTTCTATTTTTTTTTTAAAATAAAATAAAATATTTTGGGGTAGAAAAAAAGGAACAAGGAAGGAGATTAAAAATAGTTTAACTCTCAATGATAAGGTAAAAGTTTAGGTGATCAGTTAAATGATCTACTAAGATTTCTATAAAAAAACAAAAGTGTATTACTAGCAACTTAACGAGTATTTATTTTCATTTTTCAAAAATTACTATGTTCAAAAACAAATATTTAGTACAAGTGTTACAAAATCAATCGAAATGAGTTGGTACAATATATCAAAAGATGAATGCAAGAACAGTATTTTGTAGTTAAATATCAAAATCTCATGCTAATCTCATTTAGCTATGGATAAGCGACAAATTATAAGAAAAATCAACTAGCTAAAAGCTTTTTAGCAACGAATAAATTAGGAATTATCAACAAATTTCATAGTTAATTCCATGTTTTCTAGTAGTTATATGAGCTCATGGACGAGGTGAGAGATACGACATTGTAGTTATAAAATTTCAAAATGTTATTTAATAAAAAAAAACGAGACATCTAGAGTCTTTCCAATTTGCGTTACGGATGGCTGGCGTTTAAGAAAAACACAGGCAATCGACATAGATTTTTTTTTTCTTTTTTTTTATATCACAATCGACATAGATGAATGTGAAAATAATTCTTTGAAAATTTCTGATTTTCTTATATCAATTTTATACTTAATAGTGTACCCTGAGCCCACCACTGACTTAGAAATTAACTAAATTAATGTTGTATTTTGATTGACTAATAGCTTAATGACAAGGCAAATCAATCCCCACCACTGACTTATATTATAAGCTTCTACAGAAAGTCCACCAAGTAGAGTACTATTTCGGATTTTAGTGAATGTAGTATAAATACATCGCAACTAGTAGTCAACTACCCTTTAATGAGTCATAGGGTGGTTAACAAATTCAAATAAATTTAAATAGTATGTGTTAATTACTCTGTTCTAATTCATGTGGCACAAATGAAATTTGGAGTCAACCAAAAATTTTATATGATTTTTAAATCGTTAACTATTATGACTTATAATACTTTTTATGTAATTTCCAAATAAATATATGTTACTTTTTCTGTTTCAATTTATGTGGCACTGATAGAATTTCGAGAGTCAATCAATTGTTTAGGTGTTTTTAAAAATATTTCAAGTTGTTAATTATTGTGATTTATAATAATTTTAACATAATTTTCAAATATATAAAAGATTAAAAAAGGAAATAAGACGAAAGAATTGGAACGGAGAAAGATAATAAATTTTCTAGAAATACCCTTCTAGGCATGTCAACAAACACTTGTGTGTTTCTAGTCAAAGTAGGCCCCACACATTTTCAGCAAATCGCCCTTGATTGTAAAACACAATTTAAACATACGTATCATTCAAAAATTATGTGCTTATAGAGTCTTATTAAATATAATAACATATTTTTTAAACATTGCTCGTTTGACTCAACCGTTTGGTTTCGTTGCTACTATTTTATATATGAATGGTACATGATTCGACAACAAGGATGTTCTTCTTTAATTTGAAAATTTTTGGTGTAATTGCATTGTATATATAAGTCATACAGTTTGTATATTGTATAATTGATAAAATTGTGTATAAGTTATTCGATTTGTAAGTGTATAAATTTTTTATACAATGTAATAGTAAACGTAATTGTATAAATTTCATATTACTACTATATAACAGAAACGTATATGTCAAATGTATATATGAACTTTATATATAAATGTGTAATGTTTGTATACTGTTTAGTTCGTACTTTTGTGTGTGTGTGTATATACTAGATAGCACGGGCCCAACATTATATATTTTCAGGATGCAGTTAATTTTAGGTGTTTGGTTGTAGTGGTTAAAGATAAAACAAAAGTTTGAAAAACAAAAGGAAAACATGAAGCTAAAATTGCTTTATTGTATCCTTAAAAGCTAATATATTGCATCAGACATCTACTTTGAAACTGAGGTGCAAGTAAATGATAGAACTAATAATCTCAAGTCAGATTTAACTATAGGACCAAGGAAATTAAATTGCAAACCATCAAATAAGGAGAGAACTTTCAAAATTGACATATTTGCAGAACATGCAACAAAACTAATCTGTCTAACAAAGTACTTCACTTTTCACTATAGAATGCATTTATTAAGATGTAGGCATTTCACATATCAAAACAAAAAAACACCTAAAATATATAATAAAACTGTTGTGTATTGCATTTTACATATCAAAACAAAATAACATAAAAAATTAATAATAAAATTACTCATCTAATACACGAATCTCACAATCAATCCGAGATCGTTAAAGCTCTTTAGTTAACCATCTTCATATTTTATCGAAACATACATATGGTAAATCCATCTCAGTAATATGAAGCTTTAAAGTTTCACCGAATTTAGAAAAAGACTGATGCCACTTGTGAACCCCATATAATGCCATCGTCTATAATATTTAATATCAAAGCTTTTTCATAAGTTCTCTTGCAGCACTAGAGCAACTTCTTCTCTCATCCTTCCTAAATGTTGCTCTTATACTTAAGAACAAAAAGAATAGCTAGGTTTCCTTTTTCCCGAGGGGCACTGGCACTCTTTGACCTACATAACAACTCACCTTTATAAGATCCAACTTTCTTTAAGTCTGTTCCTGGACCTCAGAGGTTATAATTTTCTTAGGACGTAACATTTTATACCTTACCTCTTGATATGAGCTCCTCGCAAATGACATTAGCATCTTATTTGTTCTCCTTTCCATTCTCTTCCATTGGAACTGTAAAAAAACTCCTAAATATTTGCAATATTATTGATTATTTGGTCCATCTGCAAAATGAGAGATTGAATTCACTATTAGAATATCACCATAAAACCTTAGGGGAAAATCTCAAATAGCTAAATGATTATATAAAATAAAAAAAACATTTATACATGTGTACTTCAACAATACAAACTCAAAAGAGGACGAAATACAGAGAATAATCAAAAGAAGTAGGTGAACCTCACAACATACCAGTGTACATATAGAAGAAAAGAAAACAACAATAAACCATGATACAATACTATCACAGATCTTCAACACAAACTTAACAATTTGAAAGAGAAAAGAACAAAGAGAAGAAACTCAAATGGTTAGTGAAATTTCTAAAAGTAATGGACAATTCTATGAGTAATATTCATTCTTATTGCCTCTTGGATATAGGTCACTATGAATGTTTCATTTTTCTACTTTGATTCTCCACATAACTGCTTATGCAGGATCACCAAAGCAAATCATTGAAGAGTTGCAAAGAAATGATATTCAAAGTAGAAAATTTGTTCTGAAAAGAAGACACATCAAGTAGAACATACATTTTTATTTTTATTACACCAAGAAAAGTTAGTATTGCCATTTTCACAAGTTTAATTGGTTCTTAGACACCAAAACAAAAGTAAAGGAAACCAAGTTAGATTTGTATACATAAAATTAGAGGAAAAGAGTCAACTATGAACAATTTAAGTGTCACGCTATAGATTAGAAATTACAAATATGTAAAAATGTTTCAGATTCAAACAAATTTCCTATATACCAACATAATTAATGGGAATGACTTGTTCCTGGAAATGCAAGAAAGCAGTTTTTACACCTAAACTACCTGCTAAAATGAAGCTGAAATGAAAGAACATATAAATAATATTTTCCATGCTTAGAACTAAACATCAAAGTTTGCTAAAGATTTGGAGGGTCACTTCAATTTGTTACCAAATTATCCGAGCAATCAGTCTCCAAAAGATCTCACCCAAGTGTAATCTAATGGCTACTTAATCTTTAGGTTTTAAGTTAATTGAGCACAACACTACTGCAATACAGGCTTAATAGCATACTATTAAATATGTCTTCACAACATTTACAACAGGCACACGTGTGTTGTCCAATTAAATTGCCTTCATGTAGTTATAGTAGTAGTCATAATACACCAAAAAAGCAAACAGTTATTGGGTTTAAGCTACATCATGATCAGATCGTAACTTTACAGTGGTAGGATAATAGAGTTGGAGTTCAACCAATCTTCTGCATTTTTAAAAATTATGGTGTAGTGAGATGTCAAGATGCCTAAGGAAAATGTAAACATCAGTCGTCTAAGGAAGTTTTCCTTGTTATTCTCTAAAATTGAACCAATTTATTGCATCTATTTAATTATTATTTCTATATACCTTCATATTAGTGGAACAAAAGACGAAGAAGGGAGAAGAACTCACCAAAAAGAAGAAAATCTAAGCACAATAAGAACACAAAAACTATGAAAGCAACAAAAGGAAAAAGAAGAAAAAGAGATGGGAAAAGAAGGGAAAAACCCACAGATGGAGCTGCAGGAGGTTGAGATACAGATTCTTGAGAGTTGAGAGGAGCTTGTTGCCAAGTCTCTCTCGCCTCTTTGTTGCCCTTCCACGTACTTAATAGCAAATCGAATAGGGCCACAAAGAGTGTATATTTTGTGTTTCCTTCCGTACAACCAGCTGATGATGTGTTCATCCCAGTGTTGTTAGCTATTGCTATTTAGGGAAAGAGAAGTTATCAGGAGGGAGAGAGTAATAGATAATGTACAAGACAAATTAAGAAAAAACTTGCTATACTTGAACTTTACAACAGTATGGTGAAGTTAGCTTACCAGTGAATATTTACTTAAACGAAAGTTACTTCAACAAACATAACTGAAACTGGCATATCCACTTGCTTTTGAATCTGGAGCAGGTGGCCAAAAAAGCTGGAAAACCTACCTGTCATCTTTGTTACTCCCACCTTCTTAGTTCCTAATAATTGGTCATCTATAACAAGTGAAGCTGTAGAGATTGAGAATCCAAAAAGAATATTCTTTTCCAGCTACATCAAAATGAGGAATATACTTCCTGCAATTAGATAATATTCAAACATCCAGGACTGTAAGGGTAGAAGTGGGGTTAGAGGATAACAAATATTGAAAACTTGCGACATGATTCACATAAAACTATTGTGCTCTCACAGTCTGCTATTTATCAACCCAAATTTCAGATGTAGCCACTTAATTCGATGTTGATCGATCTCAAGCACCAAGAAAAATTGTCCATTCACAACAATCTCAATAAGAATACGACAATGCTGACGTTTACAAATTTCATTCACAAATTTTCAATCTAATACAGATGAAAAAGAGCTTGAGAGGAAAATAAAATGAGGGAATGAACCTACAAAAAAATTAAATGAGTTAAATACATATATGATCAACAAAATCCAACAGTAACACGTGACTGACACGAAAAACTACAACACTATTTGATGCATTATCAGCTAATAAAGCTATGCATATTTTGACGGGAAAAAATAAAATCATGTTTTCATCTAAATGATAGAAAATGAAAATCGTAAGACTCAATTTTCTAGTGAATTTTACTGGAGAAACATATAGGAAATTAATCCAACGGAGGAATTTTCAAGTTGTCGGTCAACAGCAAGTTAGCGGGCATTTCGAGTGCCTAACACCTTCTCGAAATGTACATTGAACCCCCGAACTCCTTTGGTTATTTCAAATTGATTTTCTGTTTTAAAATCTTTTGAAATTAAGTTTTTTTTATTTTTCTTTAAAAAATTAAGTGGCGACTCTCTTTTTAAATTAAACTCTCTTCTTTTTTTGAATAAAACAGGTCTCATTATTAATGGCAAAAAAACTGAAATTATATTTATTAAATGTAAATAAATTAAATTATATCCTATTGACTAATAACCCAGTAATGTTTGTCATTCCACGTAATTTTTCCTATTTGTTGTAGAATTTTTTATGCATTCTCAAGTTTTTTGTCCAAGGGCCCAAAGGGCTAAATCTTTGGGCTTGAGAGAGAGAGAGGAGAGTCATGTCCATTTATTAGGATAAAAATTGGTAAATAGTTATGTCTAACATTTGTTACTCCTTCTGTTCAACAATAGTTGTTCACTATTGACTTGGCATACCTCTTAAAAAATAATAAATAATAGTGGAAATTTTACTATATTATCCTATGACTTTATTAAATTTAATGCTTTGAGAAATGTGTTAAATGATAAATAGTATTTAATAGCAAGGGTAAAATAGACACAAAAGGTAAATTGTAAATTGGACAACTACTTTTAATATAGTGGACAACTATTGTTGTCCGGAGGAAGTGTCAAATATCAGCCAGTATTGTAAAATCTATTAATGTTTAGCTGCTTTTTTAATTCGGAAGAAGTTTTGAATAAATATATCCTCAATTTATAACTCCAATAATTGGTGCTTAATTTCAAAGTTTTGATAAGTAGAATTCCAACACGCTATGTTGGAGTTAAAAAGTATCCTACATAGCATTGTCTGTTCGATATTTGAACTCATAAACATGGCACTCCATCACACTATGTAAGAAGACGGACTAATAGAAAACTTTAGTCTTATTTTTGAAAGGAACTCACAAAATAAATTATTTCTGAGGGATATTGGGTTGTTAAGATCAAAAAAATATCCTCATTAATTAAAAATGATATTCCAAAAATTAAGAGAGAACTTCCTAACGACTAGTTCAAGTACCTTAGACTATATATTGAAGTAGTTAGTTGAAGATGAAGAAATATAATTGTCTGCCCAGCAAGTCAATCTTTATTTTACTCTTACAAAAATATTAAGTATATTCAGCATTTGTAAATTTTCTTAATTCTGCTTATTTATCTATCTTAGTTGACTAACCTAACTGTGTAATCGACTAATAATTTTAAAAAGATACAATTCACCTACCCGACTTACTCTCTCAATACTCTCATACACTCAAAATTGGATCTTGTTCTAATACAATAATAAGAATAGAATATAGATTATGTTTTAACTTAGCCCCAAAAAATAAATTCATAAAATGAAAAATACTCACCAAGATTATATATGAAGATTAAATAACCCATCATCCACTGATATGTAACTCAAGTCACACTTGGTAAAATATTTTATATTGAGGAATATAGTGGATTAAGAGCGGATCTATGGTGGTGGAGCAGACTCCCAAAAATTCAATAATTTCATACAAATTTTATATTTATATTAGAAAATCTATTAAATATATAAGAAATATTTATTGAGAATTCATTAATAAAATGTTCTCTTGATCTAGCAATAGAAATAAAACTTATTACCATTCTTAATGAGAGTTTGATTCTTATTAACCACATATAATTAAAAAGAACTAATTTAAAATCATTGGTAACCCATAAATTAAATTTGAATGGTGAATCCTCTACTTAAAAAGTAAAACCATAGGCAGGTTCAAGAAGCTAGCTTTGTTGTCCCCCACAACTTCTTTTTTTAAGTTGCTAAAGTGACGTATTCTGGGTCCCTAATTTTTCGCCTTAAAGCCTTATCCATCGCATCTTTTCTTCTTCACAGGCGATTTTGAATATTATATTAAAATTAAAATTTTTAATATTGTGATTTAAATATTATAGTATTTGGTATGACATTTAATATTTATTATGCATTTGTTTGGTATTTGACATGATATTTTGTATTTATAAAAATTATATCGAAGTATATAATTGCATATTAAATCCATATATACGTAGCTATATAATACTAACAAAAAAATAAAATAGTAACCGATTATTTAGATGTTTAAATTTCAACTACTTTATCTTGATTTAAATGTTCTTTTTGGGTGAATCATTAACAAAGAGAATTGTTTATACTTTATTTTGAATATTTTTACACGTGTAAAGTATTAGTATAATTGAGACGTTTCTTGAAAAGTCAAAGTCATAATCTTTTATTATACGAATATACGTAAGTTGAAGTTGACCAACTTATGATAGCTGATTTATCGTACCTTAAAATACTAAAATCAAACTTTAAGATATTGAATCATACCGAATTAATTTGATATGATAATAATAAAATATTTTTAAAAATCATAAATTAAAATTATTGAACCAAAATTTTCAATACCTTACCATGCCTATCCCTATCTATCAACTAAAAATAACCTGACAAATATAACCGGCTGAAAAAGAAAAATGCATGCCTTTCTTTTGCGGGAAATTTCACTCATATCAACCTAGCTAGTCTGGATGCACTCGCATTATTATTGACAGAGGTTCATTTTATAGAGTCGATTATAAATTCACGTGAATTTAAAAGTTTTTATTTAAATCTTGTATTTATATTAAGAAGATATTTTATTTTAATTAAATAAAGTATTTATATTAAGAAGACATAATATATAAATGTATTTTTTAATTTAGCTTTAACTAATTTAGCAATAATTTAATTTTAATTTTAATATATTTGACATAATTTTAATTTAAGATCATAAGATTGAAAAATCTTCTTTATTTTTTAAAATTCTGTATCAAATAAAATTATGTCTTCTTTTTTTTTTAAATGGAGGGAGTATATATTTTGCACTTGTGTTGAAGTGTGTAATTATTTTATACAAAAAAATATATAAACTGTTAGACAAAAGTATATTTTTATATATTTAATTATATTCATGTTTTTGCTCGAAAAAATTTGAAATGTTGTTCAAAAACTTTTACTAATACTTTTTTAAAAATAAATGCATGATGTCCCTACTGACAAGCTCTTCATATTTCTTTATTTCTCCAAGACTGCACTGGCACTTCTCTCAAACATGAGATATATTTTTTTCTTTACCTATAGCTAGGGCAATAGACGCAGTAAAATATCTTCGAATGTGCTCACTCATTTGCACCGCTTTCATATTTAAATCAACTCATACCTAACTCAAAGAACGTTTATTTTAGTATAAACAAATTTGAATTTCAATAACTTAGGTGTGTCTAATTTTTCTCTACTCCCAAGTTAACAATGAAATGAAAAATTGAGAGAGGAGTATTGGAAAAACTTTTAAATTTGATATGAATTATTAAAAACATCCATGTGCTTGACTAACTGAAATATACCTCTAAATTCTCATAAGTTAATGCTTTCAACAATTCTCTGAACTTTTTATTGAGAACACCATGCTTCTAAAAGAGTTTAAAACTACTTGCTATGCGACGTGGTAGGTCAGGGTGTATTTGAGTTCAGTTAATCAAGTAAATGACTGTCAATAATTCAAGAACGAAACTAATAATTTAGGTCAAGTTCTGCACTATTAATACTACAAATGGTTTGATAGGGGATTAGAAAATAAGTTGCTCATTATAATACTAACATGCATTAACAAGCTCAATATGAACCAAAAATCTCTTCAACAATAGAGAAAAACACAACAAATTTGAAATATAAATCAGCCCCTACACACATTAATCAAGCAGCAAATGAAACATTTACTGATCAAGTGCATTAGGTCCAGTACAATAATTCACAACATGATTCCACACCCATTGAACCAAAAACTTCCTTCTTATCCCATTCATATTGTACGTTGCACCATCTTCACCATTTAACATTTGCCCAGTATACGACCCGCCACCACCCGACCCATATATCCCTTCACAAAGATCCGCTATCTCCACCGGAAAACTCGGATCCTCACCGGCATACCAAGCATTCACCAATGGATTCGTAGATAACTCAGCAATTTCATGAGCAATCACACTAATCATTCCGTCAACACCCACATCGTTATTCGGCGATTTCACTGCTTTGAAACCCCGACCCATGTAACCGGGTACGGAAAACGGGTACGCACAAATACCCGGACAGAGTTTCCCGGAGTTACCTACCCATGCGTATGGTAAAGTGTAACCCACAATTGAAGGGAAAGTGAAATAGTGAAATCCACAAACACTTTGGCAGAAATTTTCAACATAAACATCATCAGATGTGAGTAGTAAATACACACCGCTTTTGGAATTTATTGGTAAAGGGAGAGTAGTTGCTGTCACGGCAGATTTTATCACAGACTGAATCGATAAACGGGTTAACGATTTACCATGAGAGTAAAACCGGTCGTTTTTTTCAGCTCCGATGTGTACATTGCCGGAAACGTTAGCTCCGGTTTGGTCGGTGTAACGCTGGACTGTTTTCCACCAACCGGAAACTGACGGCGGCTTCGAATCGACGGCGGAGATTGAGGTGATGAACTCCCGGATAATTCTTTTCTGGGATTTGCCCCATCGGCCGTACCAAATGGGGTAAACGGTGATGTTGGCAGTGAGAACAGGGCCCATGTGGTATTTTAACTGGATTAAGTCCGATGAGCCTTCATACTTTTTGGATGGGCTGTACAATAAATCGGTGGTGTTGGGGTTTTGGTTCGGCCATGGACGCCACCCATTAACTGGGGAAGTTAATAAGAGTAGGAAAATTCCGGTGAGGTGATAGAAAGTCGCCGGAAAACATGATCGGTGACACTGGTCCATGGTCATGTGAAGTCGTAGTTAGTGTAATGACAGTGAGAGTGGAGTGAAGACTGAAGGGCGTATTTATTTGAATGAAAGGAGTGAATAAGTACAACAAGAATTAAATAAGGGGGGCTAAACTTACTTTTTTATTTTTTTTTCGTTTCGTGTTTGATATATATATATATATATTAAAATTCAATTAATTTGAATTTATATTATATAAAAAATATTTATAAAGGAAATGATCCTTAATAAATAAAATGCATAATTAGAACTTGAACTCAAACTCTTTAATTAAAAAGAGATTATATATATTCCACCATGATCGATATTGGTGCTAACTGCTAACTTGTTGCAGGGTGATAATGGAAAACAGATGTTTTCTTTAAAATGTAGTTGGAGAAGTGGGGTAGGCCTGCCTAAGAAAGGGATGGGAGCCAGAATCAGTGAGTGACTATATGATTAGTGGTGTCACTCTCGGAGTCTACACCCTGAACTTGATTGGCATTCGAGAATTATTTCTGATCTCCAAGCGAACCTTTGGCCTGACTGATTATTTAGCGGAAAACTCATTCAAGCAATAATAGACTTAAAAGAGAAATTTGATCTCAAAATGAAACCCAACTCAAATATCTGAAAACACTCATTGCAATAATTATAATAGTTTGCAAAACATCTTTAAAGGAAAGAAAGTACTGAGAGACTCCTCGACTCTAGTTATCTATGAAGCCTCTAATGTTTAAGATAGGTGTCGGGACAAGACCAACGACGCCTCAAACAACTAAAGTGAAAATAAATGTGAAGTCCTTCGGAATGAAAGGAGGCTCACCAAACTGCCTGGAGTGTAGAGTGATCTCAACGTAGTGCCTATTGATGATCCTGAACACCTGTGTCTGCATCACAAAAAGATGCAGGTCGAATGACGTCAGTACATTGAATGTACGAGTATGTAATAGCCGAATCGAAACAAATGAAAGAAGGGACAACAGTAGATAAAATATACTCAAGCTGAATGTAAAGAAATAAATGAGTTAAATAATTTAAAGCTTTACAAAAATACTTACTCATCTCTGAACTCAACATAATAAGTGATATATTAAATTACACTTTAACTCTATTGGGAGATTCTCCAACCGACAACCATCACTATGAGCTACGTGATGATATAATGTCTCGCCCACGCTGTTAGAACTGTCATATACCATGCCGGGGTATAGAACCTCTCAACTAAGTGGATCCACTAAGCAATAAGGATTCATCTAAAAAGTACGATCTTGTACCCATGTTGGCAAGACATGGTTTATAAGGATTTTGAGTTGTCTGAACTCATCCTCATATTAGTGCTCAATACTACTCCCAATAATATATATACTCATGCTCAAATGTATAAAAAAAATACTCTTTCTCTGGTTTGAGATAATTACTCAAACTATCCTCTTAAAAGAGGTAACTGCTCTCAAATATCTCTGAGCTCATAAACTCATTTAGAAATCAAAGTTTCTCTTTTCTCACTTTAAAAAAATGATATCTTTGGTAAATACTTAGTTTCCTTATACTCTCTCTCAAAACAGCTCTTCAGACTCTACTCAAAATTCTTCTTTACTTTTTTGAGAAATCAATTTAAGACAATGATTTGATATGTCATGGGCCACATAATTTATTATGTGATGGGAGGTATGATCGTTTGAAGTTTACCTAAGTAGAATCTTATGTCAAAACTTAATCGGTAAGGAAGCTTTCAACTCAACTTTGTGCTAGGGGATTCTTGTGACCTTAATTCATATCAAAATCCATTCTAATACTAAAGAATTGAACTTTACACATATGAGCAATTTAGGGCCAGTTTGGAAATGTCACGACCCGATTTCTCGAGTCCTGATAGCGCCTGCCAACTCGCCAGTAGGCAAGCCAAACCCTATCCCGGAACTTGACATTAATGGACTGAGGGTGGAAACTAAATCTTAACTAAGCGAAAGCATAAATAAAGGAACACATAGGGGATAGGCGGAAGCGAACCCAAACTAAATACAATAAACGATACCTCCCAAAACCTAGAAGTCACAAGTACAGAGCTACCAAAAGAGTACAAGTCCCAAAAGTGGACCAAAGAAACCAGACTGTCTCAAAAGCAAAAGACAAGCCAAAATATATATACAGAAGGAGACGGGTAATCCCAAAACACCAAGTGCTCACCCTCGCCTCCGGAACAGATTGCAGCAGGCTTGACCTCAACGCTGATAACTAGTGCTCAGACCTGCATTACGAAAACAGATGCAGAGTATAGCATGAGTACCAACACAACAGGTACCCAGTAGGCATCATAGGCCGGCTGAGCAAGAAAGGTAAAAACAGACTGAAAGGATAGAATCTACAATAACCGAGGTCAAAGAAAGTAAGCACAAAACTAACCGACAGCAAATCTAAGAATATCTAAACTAAACCTAATTAGGTTCCCCATAAGACCCAGAAGGTACACTCAAACACAGATAAACAAAACCCGAACGGACCCCCATAAGCCCGACAGGTACACGAAAAAGCTAAATCTACGAGACCGAAGGAAAACCTAACTGCGAACCGAAACCACCAACCAACTCAACCAAAACAATCAGCCAACTCCATCCCAGTCAAAAAGTCTGATTTCCAAATCGGGCCGCCCATTTTGATGGCAACTCCCAGGGGCCCTACCCTAGCCAGCAGAGTGCCAAGGGGCATAACGACTCCCCCAAAGGCCCTAATATCCAATCACCCAATCAGCTTACACTCCGGGGGCCCTATCCCAGACAGGCGAGTGCACAGGGCATCTCAACTCCAAAGAGGACCTCAATAACTCATATCCAATTGCCCAGCTGGCTAACACTCCGGGGGCTCTGTCCCAGCCAGACGAGTGAGCCAGCTAACACTCTGGGGGCCCTGTCCCAGCCAGGCGAGTGCGCGAGGCATATAAATTCCATAGAGGATCTCAAATACCAAACAAATATGGATCGCCGTCCACTAACAACCACATCACCACAGAACCGATCTCGAAACACCCAAAATCTCGAGAAAACTCCACGCCTTCGAAGACATATCGGCACCACAGAAAAGGGGAGAGAAGCCAGAAGATCACAACAATACAAAGCCAAAGCTAGGCTCATACTACCAGACCCAAGTCTGCTATTCCGGTCTACAGAGACCTAGTCCATCCAAATCGACGTCGGATACATACCAGAGTCAAACAGGTGCATGTGTCTAAGGCAAAACTAGTCTAACCTAGACGAAGGCTGAAAACATGCTCCAACATAAATAAACAACTAACCAGATAGACCACATGCATCAACACCTAAACAATCCCTCTGATATCATGATACTACCCCCAAAACAGCCCGAAAATCAAGCCTAAAACAATATTTCTGCGAAGAAGAGAAGAAATACTAGAACCCCACCCCAGATTCACACAAATCAGCATGCATTCACACAATCCAGCTCAATCTAAAAAGAAGGGAAGTCGTAACCTACCAGAGGGCTGACCACGCGCGCTCCAAATCAATGTGCTGGAGCTTTTTCCTTTCGAACGGTCTCAGACTGCCGCCACGCTATCAAAAATAGAACCACAGCATCAGAACGGTCGTTTAGACACTAAAATCATCAAAATCGGAGACGGACCAATTTCGGAGTCAATATCGGGAAATGTGGGACCCGCTTAAGAAATCCTAGAATTGACTCTGTGAAAAGTCCCAAGCCCTCCCCCGATCTTTTGTTCTAAAACGGAACACCCCTCGGGGCTCAAAACAGCCGACAACCCAAGAAAACAAAGCATGCAAAACTTTACACAATAAGCCTATGACAGCCACTTACGCCTCAAATTCACGAGAATCTGAGGTCACTCAATGCTATCCAAGCAATAACCCCCGAAGCCTACGCAATTCCGAACACTTGGGACTTCGAATCACCAAATTTCGACTTAAGACGGAGAAGATATCAATTTCTAAAACTCACAACAACAACAAACCCGACTGCCCCTTATAAACTAACTGCCAGTCACAGATGATCTCCGCGAATGCGGAGGGGAGACAAACAAACCTCCGTTAACGCGGTGATGGGCCCGCGAACGCGGAGAAGAGGAACCTACACCTTCGCGAACGCGGAGAGGAAACTCTCAGAAACCCCAGACCTCCGTGAACGCGGAGCTCCATCCGCGAACGCGGAGAAGAGCAACACAGACCTCCGTGAACGTGGAGTCATGACCGTGAACGCGGAGAAGGAATGAGGTCTGCAACTCAACTGCTTCACCAGCTAAGTTTGGCTTTCCCAAAAACTCCGACGGGGTGCTCAGAACCCCGTGCACGCAAACGAGATATGCTACCCCATCAAATTCGACGTTTCGGACTCAGTGGCGCAGTCAAAATTTTCATACGAGGTCGTTTCGATAAAAAGTAGGTCCCACACCCAAATCGTCGTTTTAACCAAATTTCACCAAGGGCCTCGGAATTAAGATCGAAAGCCCCGGGAAGCATACGGAGGGTCATTCTAAACCAAACTTGGTATCCCAAAACTAACCACGCTAACGATATTCTCATCTGAGCGCGTTTACGAAGAATGTTGACCAAAGTCAACCTTAAGCCAAAATTCAAAGGCTAAAGCGCCAAATGGCCCTAAAGTCACACTGAAAGCCTCGGGACTCGTCCCAATCATGCTTCTAACATAATTTGGCTGCTCCGAAGCTGATTGAACAGTCAGAATCCTATTCTGAGGTCGTTTACCTGAGGTTATGACCAAAATCAACTTTTTAAGTTCCAAAAGCTCCAAAACATGGAAACTGGCATAATACCCAAACGAACGACCAGGCGACCAAACGGTCAGTGCCAGCAAGTCATAAATGACTTGGGGTCGCTACAGGAACACTTTAAACGACGGAAAGAAGGCATTAACACAAAAATGACCTGGAGGGTCATTACAACATCCACTACTAAAAGAACTTTCGTCCGTGAAAGTAAGAGTCAAGAAGTACTTGAAGGCTCAAATAAGCTTGGGAACTGCATCGACACCCAAACAATCTGATAGCATGATACTACCCCCAAAACAGCCTGAAAATCAAGCCTAAAACAAGATTTCTGCGAAGAAGAGAAGGAATACTAGAACCCCACCCCAGATTCACACAAATCAGCATGCATTCACACAATCCAGCTCAATCTAAAAAGAAGGGAAGTCGTAACCTACAAGAAGGCCGACCGCGCGCGCTCCAAATCACTCTGCCGGTGCTTTTCCCTTCCGAACGGTCTCAGACTGCTGCCACGCTATCAAAAATAGAACCACAACATCAGAACGGTCGTTTAGACACTAAAATCATCAAAATTGGAGACGGGCCAATTTCGAAGTCAACAACGAAATATGTGGGACCCGCTCCAGAAATTTCAGAATTGACTCCGTGAAAATGTCCCAAACCCTCCCCCGAGATTGTGTTCCAAAACGGAACACCTCTTGGGGCTCGGAACAGCCGACAACCCAAGAAAACAAAACATGCAAAACTTTACACAATAAGCCTATGACAACCACTTATGCCTCAAATTCACGAGAATCAGAGGTCATCCAATGCTATCTGAGCAATAACCCCCAAAGCCTATGCAGTTCCAAACACCAAGGACTTCGAATCACCAAATTCTGACTTAAAATGGAGAAGATATCAATTTCTAAAACTCACAACAACAAACCCGACTGCCCCTTATAAACTAAGTGCCAGTCACATATGACCTCCGCGAACGCGGCCAGAGGCCTGCGAACGTGGAGGGGAGACAAGAAAATCTCTGCGAATGCGAAGAAGAGGAACCTACACCTCCGCGAACGCGGAGAGGAAACTCTCAGAAACCCTCAGACCTCCGCGAACGCGGAGCTCCATCCACGAACTTAGAGAAGAGCAGCACAGACCTCTGCAAATGCGGAACCATGACCGCGAATGAGGAGAAGGAATGAGGTCTGCAACTCAGCTGCTGCACCAGTTGAGTTTGGCTTTCCCAAAAACTCCGATGGGGTGCTCGTAATTCGTTCGGAACACCGTGCACGCAAACGATATATGCTACCCCATAAAATTCGACGTTCCGGACCCAATGACACAGTCAAAATTTCCATACGAGGTCGTTTCGATAAAAAGTGGGCCCCACACCCAAAGAGCCGTTTTAGCCAAATTCCACCCAAGGGCCTCGGAATTAGATCAAAAGCCCCGGGAAGCATACGGAGGGTCGTTTTAGACCAAACTCGGCATTTCGGAACTAACCGTGCTGACAGAATTCTCATCTGAGCGCGTTTACCAAGAATATTGACCAAAGTCAACCTTAAGCCTCGAGACTCGTGTCAACCATGCTTCTAGCCTAATTTGGCCGCTCCGGAGTTGATGGAAGGTCATAATCTTATTATGAGGTCGTTTACCTGAGGTTATGACCGAAATCAACTTTTCAAGTTTCAAAAGCTCCAAAACAGGAAAACGGGCATAAAATTGAAATGAACGACCAGGCGACCGAACAATCAGTGTCAGCAAGTCATAAATGACTTGGGGTCACTACAGGAACGCTCTAAACGATAGAAAGAAGGCATTAACACAAAAATGACTTGGAGGGTCATTACAGGAAAGCCCACCATGTAATTGGGATTTGGTGTAATTGGTGTAATTACACTCTTTTGCATGTTTGGTAGACCAAGTAATTACTTGACAAGAGAGGAGTTGAGTGTAATTGAAGGGTGGTAATTACACTCCTCAATTTCCAAGGGAGGGTTAGGAATTGGTGTAATTACACCATGTAATTAATTACATGAAAATTTTTATATTCTTTTCTCCCATTTATTTATATTTGTATTTTTCATTTCTATTTTTTTTTAGAAAAAATATTTTTGTTATTCTAATATTTGCTAAAAATTTATATTTTCTAAATTTTCATTATTTATATTTCATTTCCTTCTCATTATCAAACTTTACTTTTTCATGTCATTCCATGCAATTTTTCTTATTATCTATTTATTTATTTATTCTGTTTTTTTCATTAGCATAATTTTGTTAGTATTCTAATTTTTAAGTTAAGGTAGAATTCATTGTTAAATAAGGCTATAGACTTACGTTTTTCTTTTAAATCATATGTTAAATAAGGCTATAGACTTACTCTTATGTTGAAATTTGACTTAAGAGTATTATGTTAAATTTTTTTGTTTTGAATTTGGAACTTATATTATATTTTCAGTTTCATTTGTTTTAGTAGTATTGACTTGATATTTAACATTGCAAGTCATTTATTTTTTAGTTAGAATTGATAGATTATCTTTTTGTCAAATGTTGTAATAATTTATGACATTGTATTTATACTATTAATCTTTTTATCAAACATGCATTTCATGATGTTCATAGAAATCTTGTACTTTTAGTTTTTATGATTAATTCAATTGAAATATACTAATTTGAAAAATATAAATCAATTATTTTTTCATAATATTAGTTAAGAACATATGTTTATTAATTAATATATTTTCAAAAAATAATATATATCTTAAATATTTAATTTAATAACATTTATAAAGTTTGTTATTTGTGTAATATGAATTTTAAATAATTAACTTTTATTTTTAAATTTAATATAATCTTATGATTGCAAGTGTGCATCCAAACAATACATGTCTAATTACATTGTAATTACACTGTGACAAACAAACAGGTCGGTGTAATTACTAGGCTGGTAATTACTATCCTAGTAATTACACCAATTCCAATTACCAGGTGACTTTCCAAACAGACCCTTAAGAATTACCCAATACGACTTTACATGAAAATAAAGAATGGTTCGGGCCTTAGCTTAAAATTTTTTGGGGTGTTACAAGTGGTGGAGTCAGAAATTTAACGAAGGATGTATAAATATTCTTCTTAATTATATTAAAAGTGTGGAAAATTTAATATATATTCATAATAGTTAATATTTAACTTTTATATATTGTATAATTTGTTGACGAAGAAAGTGTACTGAACCACTCCTCACCTCAGATGACTCTGCTAGTAATTTGATCTAATCATGTTCGATGAGTCATTGACTTTGGTCTGTGTACCCATAGATGTTTTTTTTTTGTTGTAAATTTCATTTTAGTTTGATAAATTTCCTTTCAAACTAAATGTTTAGTTAAGAAAAATCAAGAATGCCTTCCGGTCGTATGGGTAAGCTAATTGTAAAAGAATTGGGTGAGAAACTTTCGAATTTGGGAAATGAAAATTTCAGGCTAGGGCTAGGTTTGAATGAAATCTGAGTGAGGTAAAGTGTAGAACAATTCGAATAAGGATGGGGTAAAATGTATAAGTTTGGGCGGGGTTTCCTTTTAACTGAGATGCTAAGGAGTTCGTAGGATTTCTCAAAATTGAATTCGAGTGAGTAGAACTTACGATAACGAATTTGATGTGAAGGGATTGGTCCAAAACATTAAGGTTTGGGGTATGTTGCGAAATGGGCAAAACTAGGAGAATTCTCGAGTTTCTGTATCTAACTCCCTTCATTATTTCGTCTCTAGATGGTTGACATTAGGCAAAACGGAGTAAGGGCAGCAGCTCCAGCTACGAAACCAGCGGCTCGAGGGTGAGGAAAGGCCAGGGGCAGGGAGGAGAGGGAGGGCAACACCCGCCAGGGGTGGAGCTTAGACAACGATCAGAACAAGGTCGGCGACCCCTCCCCTATCCTAGGATCATGTTGAGCAGGAGGTTGAGGTAGTGCACAAGGATGGTGCGGAACCAGAACTGGCAACACCGATTGGAGGTGCAGGTCTTCCCCCTATGACGTTTGAGGTTGTTCACTAGGTATTGGTATTCCTGAGTGGGTTAGCGGGCTCTAGAGCCACTCCCACTATGAAGGCTACTCGGGTTCTACGTGCTCATCCCATTGTTGCCACAGTCCTCTAGATGAAGCTTATGTTGGGATATATACTATTAATCATATGTTTAGATAGAGTATTTATTATAGAATAATTATTTATTCAGTTTTAATAGATCATATATTCGTTTATGGTGTCTGTTTACTTACATGGTAGATGATTTAGTGTATAGAGTTTTAGCTTATACACAGAGGATTAAATCATCGGTTCTTATAAGTATAAAGTTTTTTGTTCACAATCTGAGATGGAAATTGGACATGTCATCGGTACGATTGTAGCACAAGATTATATGTAATTTATTTTGATTATGGGAATGGTATAGTTCCAATTTCTTGTGCTAGTGCATTTTATATGTATTGAACGGGACCGAGTAGAGATAGTTGTTTTAGACTGACTGACAAAAACATATTCTCTAAACTGTTAAATGTATTTATATTCTTAATCCTGATATAACTATTATGATCTGTATATGTTAATTATCGTTTTGATTTATTAAAAGGTGAGATTCTGAGATAGGTCAATATGCCTGGTAGATTGGATGATAATAATATATTTTGGTGAAATAATAAGTTAGTTGATGGAATCCATGTCTCGATAAAGAGATTGATGATATGCCTTTTTGAGAAGCTTATAAGTTTTCATCGTGTCAAACCTTGCAAGTGGATTTATGAATCCGACACATGAAATAAGTTAAGTAGTGCTCTAAAGGAAATTAATCATTAAATTAAATTCGTCAGGAATTTAATTTATTGATTAGTAGCTGTAATCTTAGCATGGAGAATTACATAAGTGTTTAACGGGGAATTTTTAAATATAAATAGAGGAGTGCAATTACGAATTTCTAGTGGAATGATTTGTAATTTATTATGGTAAGAATAATTCAAATTAATTATTTGGAATTATTTCCATAATAGGAAGCCTCAGTAATTAATTATGTGGTCCTTACAGTGCCCATATTTAACTAGAATTCAGAATTCTATTTCTACGGAAAAAAGGGGAATAACGTTGGTTTCTTGGTTTTTCAAGAAAATTGGATTTTCTTCTCCTTTTTGGATTGGGAAGAAATCTCTATAAGTAGGGATTCTTCTAACCTAGAAAAAGAATTGAAGGTTTCTATTGATACTTGTCCACCCAAGTTTTGAGAGAGTTCGGATGTGAACTTTGGATCACTGCAGAAGACTGTGGATTCGCTTGAAGGTCTGTTTAACTTGAGGATTCGCTTGAAGGTATCTGCTCACGCTTCAAGAGGTAATTCTTGAATTTAAATTTAAGCAAGTTTATGTGTTCTAGCATAATTGTATGTGTTCTAGCATAAACTATAGGTTATCTATTATTCATGTAAGCAGTATGATTCTGGTATGCTTTCGCTGTGCATATAGTTTTCCAATAGCTTCAAGTACAGATGCACTCTTTCGTTCGGTACTAGGGCCTGTCATAATCGAGACCGAGCATGAGATGTTGACTAAGTTCTTGTACCTGAAACCTCTGTCGTTTCAGGGTACAGAGAATGAGGATGCTTTCGAGTTCATTCTGGATTGTTATGAAAGATTGCATAAGTTGGGTATTGTGCAGCAGCATGGAGTGGAGTTTGTTACATCTCAGTTGCAGGGTGATGCCAAACAGTGGTGGAGGGCCCATGTAGAGTGTCGTTCATCAGTTTCGCCTTCGCTGACTTGGGTCCAGTTTCATGCCATGTTTATGAAAAAGTATGTGCCCCATACCCTTAGGGATTGAAAGAAGGATGAGTTTCTGACCCTTGAACAGGGCAGCATGTTTATTACAACTTATGAGGCTAAGTTTCATACCTTGTCTCACCATGCTACCCAACTATTGAACACTAAGGAGGAGAGGATTCATCTGTATGTCAAGGGACTGAATATTTAGTTGCAAATTCTCTCTATGCACATAGATTCTGCAGGAAAAAGCTTTAATGAAGTGCCTAATTATGTAATGAAACATGAGGGGGTCAGGACTCAGGCAGGTTGAATAGGCTAAGGTATTTGCTAAGAAGTCCAAAAGTATGAGTAACTTTAGTGGTTCTAACTAATAAATCAATTCAACTTTCTAATAAGTTTTAATGTAGCTTATTCATGCTAAAGAAAGATAAAACAATAATTTTGTCAAATAACTCTTGTGATTACACGAGGAATATTAGCACAATTTGATCTATCTTTAGCTATGTTAGTTTTTACTGTGTATTTATCAGGTCGTTCAAAATATATTTAGTATTTAATGTATTGTATTTAATTATTTTGATATCAACACTCTCCATTTCCTTTCTAGCTTCCAGAGACAGAGGTAATGTATGCACACAATGTTTACATAAAAAAAATGGGGGCATTCGAATAAATATATGAAAATATTACCTACCAAATATACAAAATAAAGTTTTCTTCTTTTTCTATGTACAATCTGTCAAATAATTACTTCCTAATTAGATAAATGACAAAATTGTTAATTGCTAGTCCAGTCGCAATAATGTCAATGTCTTTTAGGACTATTCGTTCTTAAAGAGCTTGGCTGTTCAAATTGGTAACATCTACAAGAGTGATTATTGTTATGGGAAATATTACTCTTCGTTCCTTTTTAGTTGTTATATTGTGTTTTTCGAGAGTCAATTTGACTAAGTTTCAAATGTAAATTAGATTATATTAATTCCATATTTAAAAAAAATAAATATTCAAAAACTATATAAAAATTACTACAAATTGGAATTTTTTCTTTATCAATATGATGAAAAAATATATCTTAAAATGTTAGTCAAATTTCATATCGTTTGATTCTTAAAAAGGAAACTATGACAATTAAAAACGAACAGAGAGAGTATTGTACTTCTTCTATGTAAACGAGTCTCTTTCACTGTGAGATGTGGTACCATAACTCCAACTAATTATATTTTTACGATTTTGATTTATGTGATGTGTTCAGAATTTAACTTCAAAACACCACAGGAATAACCAAAATTCAATTATTTAGATTTGTGTCTAGCTAGTAAACTTTGAACTAAGTTTTAGCCATCCTTAAGAGAAAATTATTTAAGAAAAAAAAAAACCCTCTTTAGGAATTAATTTTGTGAAATTATTCTCTTGATAATTTAATTTGTACTTTTTTTATACGAGTGAATTGCTCATACGAATGTCAATTGATCAATTTATTGTTGACCATAATTAATTTTGTTAGTCTCTTACCTATGATTATTTGGATGCTTATAGTTAGGACTTAGGGATGGCAAAATCAAACTCAACCCGTTCAAATTTGAATGAGTTATTAATCCACTCATTTATTAGTTCAATCCGTTTCAGTCCAATCTATTTCAGCCCATAAAAAATTGAATCGATGTGTAGCCAATAGCCATAATGGACTAACCTAGTCAAAATACTTTTTAAAAATAATTGCGTAAATGATTTCTCCAAGTTTTTTCGGGAAAAAACAATCCCCAAGATTAAGACTTTGTATCATACGGCCTACTCCTCTTTTTATCATTCTTTTTCTGCGGAAGAGAGCATCAAATTTAAAGTATAAAATTAAGAGTCTATTTTTTCACATAAAAAACTAACACCAAAAGTCCAAAAGTATGCACGAGTAATGAAATATATACAAATTAAAACGAATGCAACAACATTTCACGTTCAATTAAAAATAACTGACATATCAATGAATTCATCAGGCTATTTCGTTAAATTATACGAGTAATTAACGAACGTTCTACTTCATGTAATGAAAACGAATCTACAATTACTCAAGTCAAATATGAAATTCTTACAAATTACCGTAAGATCGTTTTCATTCAATATTTTGTTGGTAAGGTCAATTCAAAGATAATTTATTTATATTGGGGCTTTAATATATTCTATGCTCGTACAGTACATCACGACTTGTTAAATTTGGTAACAAAATATATATACCTAACCTTAGTGATACTCCAAAAAAAAAAATCTGGTGTTAGTTACACAGTTCACATCGTACTCTTACAACATTTTGTTAACCAATCTGTATTTAACTACAGTACTAATGACAACAAAACTTTGCAGCAACAGTAAAATTCCAAAGTTTATATCATATAGCTAGCAACATAATTTAATAACATACCCAACACATTTCACTAAGGTCAGAAATTGATATGATTTTCTTCTAGTACTATACGTTACCATGTTCTTTCCACTACCTTAAACAAGCATTGCAAATCAATATACAATGTGAGTACGTAACAGCATCATATCTTCCCACTTCCCCCCAAAAAAAAGAATTCTTCCACTATCAAAAGTGCATTTGAATTTTGATATGCCCTCATTTAACTGTAGGACAAATCAGTATTTTGAAAAGCAGTTCTGAGACTTCATATATAAGGTGGGGCATTAGCAAAACGCCTCAAGGTTCTTATGTGATGCTTATGTTCTAAACGTTATGCTTTAAACACGCCTAACGTTCAACGCTCGAAGCTTGCTTAAAAGTTCTTACACAAGTTATGTGTTAAATTTTTTAGTTAATACTGTTGACCCTCATAATTCTTTAATAAATGAATGATGTTTAATTAAAAAAATTCAATTTATAAAAAAAATAAAATTAAGAGTAATTCAAATAACATTTCACAGTATTGCATATTTATATATTCACTTGTCACTCATTCCGTGGTAAATAAAACGCTCCATCTTTTAAAACACCGGTACAGTCGTAAAGATAGACATTAAAATAAGAAGAAAAAAGTTGCTACGTTTCAATTTCACTTGCCTATTTTGTATTATATTGTGACCAAGAAATAATTAGCAAAGATTTGGGCAACAACAAAAAATATAGATGTCGTGTTGATTAAAATTAAATTATTTCTAAATATTAAAATGTCAATCTTTTTTAAAATAGAAAAGTGGAATAATAAGTTAAAGACTTGGGAAGGGTAAACGTTGTCGGCATAAATTAAAACGATACTTTAACTTAAAAAGTAGAATTGTCAAAAAAGCTCAGCTCAACCCCATCCAACTCAAGCCTAGTGGATCATGAAATTTGATGGATTAGGATGGATCAATTATGTTTTTGAAAGGGTTTTTAAATAGCCAATTCAACTCAATCCTAGAAGGATTGCAGGCTGAAGCGGGCTAGCCTTTCCTTCTTCTTTTTTCCAATCTAAATTCAAATTTAATATATATAATATTTAACAAAATTATATGAAATTACATAATAATTACAATCATAACATAAATTATACATATGGTTAGTGGTGCTTCAAATTACAATATCATATCTAAAATATATAATATCAAGAAAATGAGAAGATTTTCTATGTGGCAAACAGTGATATGTTGTTTTAATAATTTTAGATAAAAATCTAGCAAAGAATATTTAAAAAATGTATATATTTTTTTTGACAAATAAATAAGTAAAGGAAATTCAGAAAAACAATTTTGTAAACTAAAGAATAATTATGATTTAAGACTTTACTTGTTTTAAGTCAAATTAAATAATATTTTTTGCCCATGGGCCAATCCCGATCCGACTTCGATCAAGCCTCAAGACCCAATAACTTACTTAGACCACACTTATAAGCCCCAATTATAAATGAATTTGACAAATCTTACCTCAATTTTACTTTAATAGTGGGCTAGAGTGAGCTGGCCCTATCAAACTCATTTTGACGGCTCTACTAAATTACAAATTCATATGAAAAAATATATTAATTAAGTAATAAAAATTTACTTAAAAAACACATTGTCTCAGAAGAAGAGGGTGAAAGGTAGTTAATCATTGTCGTTAATCACGGCGTGAATTGCGCCGGACCTGATGATTTTTCCTTCGTGATATCTTTAGCAATTTAAGCAGCATAGACAAGACGTGTGAATGAAAAAGGGAGATTTCATATTGATGTGAATGATTAAAGAGGGCAAAAAAACAGACATAGGATAAAGAAGTAAAATAATGTTCTCACTGTTCAACACTATATGTTACTATTGGTATTGAATTAGTAAGTGAGTGTTTGGCCATGATCTCTAAATAGTAAAGTTAAGGGATATATTAGGTTTTTTTTTCTAATTTAAATAAAGTTAGATTGAATTGAATTTTTTTATTTCAATTTTCAATTAATTGGTTTGAATATTTTGAATTTTTGATTTGATTTTTGAGCCTTTAAGTAGACTGTAACAAATAATATTCTCAATTCACATAATAGTTTGTTATTTAGAAAATAAGACTTTTAAGGAGTGTGTGTCCTCAATCCTAACACACACTCCTTCTCAATTTTAAGTCATCGTTTCAAGATTATTCAAATTTTGGCTCCTTTTTAATATGGAAATAAAATTTAAAGAAAATTACTAGTAGCTAAATCACGAAAAACTCTAAAAATAAATAAATTAATGGAATTTTGAATTGACATTGTATATTGGGAGTAAAACAGCTTGTATACCTAGTAGAAAGAAGGTTAGACACGCAGCACCAACAAAGGATGTTCGTGGAAAGTGATTCCGTGGAATAGTTGGTAGTGAAGTTCAACCCCGATTCGTTACCTAGATCACAAGATGATTGTCATGGGGAAAAAGCGGAAATTTGTTTTTCAATGATATGGTCAAAATGATAGATATCTTAAATATTTATGTACGTTATTCTGCAAACAACAGAAGAATATTAACTGACACAACCAACGATATTTATATGTGGAATGCAGTCATTGGAGATTGTACTTTAAGGCTAGAGTGAAGCTTTTCTATTGATTGGTGTATCACCTTTGTTACCTACAAATAACTAATAACTTTAACACAATTATAAAAGATTGGATTCCGAATATACCAAAAACAATAATATGATATTTTTGTGCCCCAAACTTTTCATATTTTATTAAGTCTTAACTCTCAAGTATTTCTATACATATACGTCTCCTGATCATATGTCAGGATCACTTAAACATCACTGGGTCCAGTGCACCTACATATCATGGAAGTTTTATTGCTTCATACAACTTTCTTGACTTTCATTACTATCTTCGTTTAGCTCCTTAATATATTCACAAACATATTTGATTGCTAATAATTGAATCTAACAAGTAAAATCAAGACACATGTCTTTGACTTCATTGCAAATTCAATTGTACTGTTTTCTCGATAAACATGTAGTTCATACCTTAAGAGCCCGTTTGGATTGACTTAAAATAAATAACTTTTAGAAAGTTACTTTAAAGTCATTTTTAAAATAAGTAGTTATGTGTTTATTGATGAGTTTGACAAAAAAGTGTTGAAAGTCACTTTTTTTTATCAAAATGTCTGAAATACCTTTAAAGTTGTTAACATTATAAAAGAATTAAGGGTAAAAAAGTAATATACTTGGTCAAAGTAGAATGATTTATAAGTTAAAAAAAATAAGTAGGGGGCACCCTACTTTTAACTTTTAACTTATTTTAAGTTACTTTTGACTTATTATAAGTTATTCTTATAATTGTCAAACACTCTAATAAGTCAAAAACTAATTTAAAAGTTAGTTTGACCAACTTAAAATCCCATCCAAACGGGCTCTAAGACACTTTAAGATACTGTGAGAAAATTTAATGTGACATCCTAGCATAGAATAAGAGTTTCACATTAGCAAAATACAGATATATTGGATATATAAATAGGCAAGTCTTACATCTTAGTAACGTGTTAAAATCATCAAGATTTAGGCTTAGAACAATCAATATTACTAATACATTGGACCAATATTTTATAGAATTTAAACTCAATGACATTGTTTTTAAGTTTCACTTATATAAATTTCTTAATAAAATAATTTCAAGGTAGTATCTGAAAAAATAATAAAGTAAATCTATAGGTGATATGTGGAATTAAGAGGTAATTTTAATTCAAATATACAAAGAAAATTATAAGGGTGTGATTTCATGGCTAGTACCTAAAATAATAAAGTAATTTCATGGACAGTATATAAAAGTGAAAATTCACAACATGGAAGTTCAAACTTATTCAATCCATGCTCTACCTTATGTAGGTCGAAGTTTTTGGAGAAAATGGCTAAAAGCACACCTAACATATTAGTATTATTTCTCCGATTATAACTACACACTTTATTTTTGCAGGCTCTCTATTCTTTTTATACTATTTTAAAATGAAATTAATTCCACCTCAATCATTGATGTGGCATAGAATACACTCTCTTAAGTAGACTAGTAGAGTGAGAAACAACAAAAATAGTAATAAACCTTATTTTTATAATATATTTTTTTACAAAATATAATTTCCTACATTTTTAAAAAATTTCCTTTCTCTCCTCTTTTTCTTTTCTTTTTTCACCCATCAATGTTGAAAAAGTGTAGTTCGCAAATAAAAACAGTAAAATTAGCTCGGATGTCTAATTTTCAGTCCGCTTGTTAATATTAAACCACTATTAGAAACGTAATTGAAACATAATCACTTTTTAAGAAAAAAATAATAATATTTGGACAAAAATACTCCTAACTAAAAGACAAAACTTGTGTTTGGAGTTCCAAGCTTTGACAAGTGGACCTCTAATAATTAGTGACGTGCTAGAGTTTGAAGTAGTTTTTGGAGTTACAAATACATATCAAACTCCTAAAAAAATTCAGGATTTTCCAATTATGGATGTTTAAAGCACCAACATTTCTTCCTAAAAAAAGATTTCATATTTCTTCTTCACATATGCAAATTCCATTCCGAACGTAATTTCTATAAACTGACCATGTAAAAAGGTTAAATAAAAGATTGCTATAGGTATCTGTTGCTAATTGCTAATAACAACTTAATCAACTACTTAATAGAATTGTAACTAACTACAACTAACTTAATCACAATGGATTAATCTACCTTTACATTGGTTTATTATACTTAATAGTATCCCTCATTGGCAAATGAAACAAGTTACATGGGCAGCGGCATCATGTAGGGCCGTAGGGATAAGGGGAGTTCATTCGAAAAATTATACTGCATATATAAAATTAAAGTTACTTCTTTTATATTTTTGAGCCATTTAATATGAATCATGACTTTGTCGTTGTACACCGGATAATAAAGCAGCTGCTACAACGTAACATGAACTTCCACTAATGAGTTATATAATGGAATTCAGAATAGCCTGGCTGTTGAGAAGCATAACAAGACACTAGTTTGTTATGCCTCAGGACAGAAACACCTTCCCTTTCCTCAAACACATTGTCTCCCTCACCATGGAAAACCCTTCATCTCTGGTCGCCTACTCCGATGATGAGGACTCAATCTCCTCCCCGGAATATTTGGGTGCCCCCGTTTCAACTATACCAGCTACTCAGGGGGAAGATCCCTCTCTCCATAAATGACCATCTCCACCCTTCTAGGGACCTTCTCCTATTCGTTCCCTACCGCCATTACCCTCTTACGCATCTGGGCAACCATTTACTCCCTCACCCTCTCCTGATCATCTTCAAACTCCATTCATTCCACTACCAGACTATCCCTCTCTAGAACAAGTAAACCCTAGCCGTAACCTTAACTCAGATTCCAAATCTCCAAGAACATAACCAAATATCTCCACTGTCAGTCCTACCAAATCTCCTTCTGTGCAAGATCATGATGAAATCCCCCTGAGTCAACTCCGGCGTACCGGTCCTCGGAGGCCACGAAAACACATTGCTGCTAAACAAGTATCTCTGCGGACTCCTCTCACTAGAAGTGCTCTTCAAGACCAACTCAAAGAAGCCACTGAAGCTATTAAAAAGCTTCGTCATACTGGTAAGTTTCTAGTTCGATCTCCTCAGTCTCCGGTAAATCTTGATTCTGATGACGCCCTTGATGACTCTGTACACTCTGATAACCCCTCCCCAGCACACAAACTTACCAAGAATGACGCAAAAGTATTGGCCATGGGTAAAGAACGGTATTTTGGGTCCAAGTTAGTGTTGAGAGAAAGGACCTTTCATCCAGAGGTGCGCACAAATGATGTAGTTAAGAGTGTGTTTGAGTTGCTGAACTTTCAAGGGTGGGTAGACCTGTTTCTTAATACTCAGTTGTTGGTTCATGAGAATGAAGTGGTAGAGTTCTATGTTAATTTGAATGTGTTAGAAGATAGTGTAGTCACATCTTCTATACATGGTGTGGAACTGGTTTTTGACAAAATCCGCCTCGGAGAAAACCTCCACATTCCCACTACTAGGTTAGCGGAATATGCGTGGACCAAAGATGAGAATTGCTTACTCATATCCAAGTACACATAGGGAAGGGTCACCTCTAAGCCAAGAAAGGTGTTGAAAGGGGAAATGTCTCCCTTTCACAAGTTATTGTTTGAAGTAGTACATAAGGAGATACTGCCTAGAGGAGAAAGGCGCCATGAAATTTCTTTTCGAGATATGGGGATTGCACATGCCTTAGAAAATAAGTTACCAATTGACTGGCCCTCTCTAATGATTCGACACATGGCTCGTGTCATTGATCCTAAAAAACCTCATCAACTAGCATTTGGAAATCTTCTCACTATGGTGTTTCAGGCTTTTGGCGTACCCTTAGGAGAAGGCAGGGTATTGAACAGGCTGGATATCTTTACGAATTCATCACTTGCTGATTGTCAGATTCTAGAGGAGGCAGAACAGGTTCCTACTACTCCCTCTCGTACTGGACTAGTTGCATCGATTCTTAATGAACTCAACACTGCTCGAGCTCAGGTTGCTATACTTAGGGGTGAAAATGAGACTCTGCGAACCAGGCTGGCTGAGTGTCAGGGGGAAGTCGCAAGGCTAAAGGACCAGCTCATTCAGCAACAATTTGAAGGCAACACTCGTATGGATCGTGTGCTACAATTCTTGCCACCTTCTTCCTCCCACTTTCCTTCGACTAGTTCCTAGACACACTTCGTTCACAACTTTTATCCTTTTCAGATTTACTCATCATTTTGCTCTGTTTTGTCTTGTTTTGGATATTGTGGTGGTGCCTCTGTGCACTTCAAACTGGTGTATTCTGGATTCATGATTGTCTGGTTTTTTTGCCTAGTCTTGCTCCTTTTGTGTACTGTTAGGATGGCTAATATCATTAGATTGTGATTTTCTTCGTTATTCAGTTTTTGTGTGTTTACCTTAACTTTTTAATATGCCAAAAGGGGGAAGTGTTTTGATTTCACAGGAAAAGCTCACAAGTAACATATTTGTCATCATCAAAAAGGGGAAAATTGATGGTCTGACCTCAAGATGCTTTTGATGATGACAACAAGAATCATGTTCACCTAAATCACTTGGCAGATTTCAATAGCATAACACAAAGGCGAAAAGCGGGAAGAAGTGTTATCCTATCCTATACAAACTAGGAAAACGTGAAGAAAAAACAAAAGCGTGTTTTTAACGTCGTTTAAAGGCAGCAATCCAAGTTAACAAAGAAAAGCAAATAAAAGAAGAAGAACTTCACAAGCAATAGGAAAACCAATTCAATACGGAATTCTTTCCATATAGAATTTTGTTAAGCCTAAGTCTCTATAAAAGGACAAGATTGTAGAAGGAAAAATCAGTCTTTGCGAAAATCACAAATCGAGAGAATAGTTCTAAGCGAAGGCCAATGAGATCAAGAAAGCTAAAGAAAGAAGTTCTAGAGTTAGGATTTCTTTTGTGTCTTAGAGTTGCATTGATTCATCTTGAATCAGTGTTTAGAGTTTGTTCTTAATTAGAGAAGAGTTGTGTATGTGTAATTCCAAGAAGTGAGTTTGACTTCTTGAAGAGTTGAGTTGTGAGAGAGTTGTAACAAGAAGTGGGTTTGACTTCTTGGAGAGTTGAGTTGTGAGAAAGTTGTAACAAGAAGTGGGTTTGGCTTCTTGGAGGGTAGAGTCGACGATTATAGTTAATCGTTGTAGAGTTAGAGTTAATTCATTGATTATTGAGTTGTAATCTTGAATTGAGTTGAAAAGAAATAAAACTATGGTTTTCCCTTCCTTGAAGAAGGAAGGTTTTCAAAATAGAATCTCTGTTCTATTGTGATACTGAGTTACGTAGGCAAACATATAGGAACCAGGTTCTTGAAGTGGGGTAAGGTTTCTTCAAAATTGAACTAGAATAATTCAATATATTTAGATATTCGAAAGCTATATGAAAAATACTATAAGTAGCAATTATTCTCATATTAATATGATGAAAAAATAATATCTTAAAATATTGATCAAAGTGTATATAGTTTGACTCTGAAGAAGTAAAATGTGACAAATAAAGAGGAACGGAGAGAGTACATGATTAACAAATTTGCCAAGTAAGTATATATATTAGGATGTTGAACTGGCAGTGTTAGCTTAATGGTGAGCATGTTTGCAGTCTTGCATGAATAGATCAACTTAAAGTGTGCTTAATTAATATTGACGATTACTCCTAGTTGTTTAGCCCTAATAAATATTGTTATCCTGCCATAGACACACGTTTGCACACGCTAGCTGTTAGTCATGTGGATTAGTTGCAGATAAGCATATATATTGCTCGTTGAACTTTTGATTAAGGCTAAAAATTTCAAAAGGAAAAAAAATTAATTAGTCAGCGAAAGACTTACAATGTGTAACTGGACTATAGGTTAAAATTATCTATCAAATAGCACTAAATCAAAACCTATGCTTCGAGTGATTTTCCATGTGGAGATCTGACCCTGAATGCATGTTCTTCCCCTGTGCGTTGATCCACTTTGACGATCCAACGACTCTTTTTCTCCGAAACACCAAAATCACTGCCTTTCCGTGTCATTCTAGTCACCAATAAGCCTTCACCTATGGGTAACATATGAGCATTAAAGCTTTCACATCTCCATGATCCCATTCGCAACGCGTTGTACCCTAAAACAATGGCATTATTTCCCCTGACTTTCCGTGCTGTTTTAAGAATGCCTTCACAGTTGTTAAGATTGCAATCAATTACTACACAATCTGCTCTTCTGTAGTCATTTACTAGTAGAGTTTTTGCATCTCCAATTACAAATTCAACGTGCATCGCGTTATGTTGTAGAAATTCAATTGATGGATTTAATTTATCGAATTCACGAAGGATGCAAATGACTCTGCCACCAGTTTGCTGGGCTGCAGCTACAAGGGCTAGTGTGGTTGAATCGGCTACACCAGCACATGCGATGACCATCAGTTGTGCATTGTTTCCAGCTGACCAACATGACATTTTTAGTATACTTTTTCTTTCTTTGAAATTGGATCACTCTTTGGTGAAGTTGAAGCCTTTGAAGGTTATTTGGGCAATATATAGCATTGGAAGGCGATAGTTAGAGCAACAGATTGCTGCTCTTTCGGTTCCATATTAGTTGTCACATTTCTTTTTCTCGATCTTTTTAAAAATCATAAATAAGAAATATTTTCTTACTAATTTACGGCGCAACTCTTTTCAATATAATCAAATTGTTTACTTTAAAAAACAATTTAATTTTAAGGACAAAGTAGAATTTTTTTTATCAATTCTATCTTAATTTTAAAAATTGACAAATATTTTGGGATGGATTTTTTTTTAGAAATGTTGACAAGTAATATTAGACGGGGCGATATGTTATCCAGCGAAAGAAAATCAATTAAAGAAATTTTATAATCGTGATAAAGATAATTTTTCACTCGATTTATGTTTACCAATTAAGTGGACGATTAATTTAGTTTAAATTTTACCAGGGTGCAACAAATATTATGTAATAATTACCAAAATATTTGACTCTTCGCTGTTGTGTTGTTCATCAGAAAGACAAATGAAAATTTAACTAGGATTATTTAAACCAACTTGGAAATATCAACTAGTATTAGTTGGAGACAAAACTGATAGGAACCATGTTAGTCCTATAAACTATACAACAAACAGCCGCTGTATTAATCAAGATTCGAGTTTAGTACAGCTTGAATTAATAAATCATCAAATTTGGTCCTTTGGTGTACGGTACATATAATCTTTCAATAAATTTAGGATTTAAGTTACTTATAGGAGTAATATAAAATAATTCAGTATTTTTAACTTGTGGCAGGTTATCTTATTTTACCAATAACTAATTTGGCTTTTCTTAATCCTTAATTTCAATTATCGTTTATTTACCATGCATATTAGATCTGATCAATCCCACGAGCCTCTTATCCATTCTCATTGAGAGACGTTGGGGGAGCAAATCCAACTAGAAAAACTTTAACTATTCATTTTGTCCTTTCTATGTTTTTGACAACCTATCTTTATTTCAGTAAGTCTTTCAATAACATATTTCGATCCTTTTTCTCATTACTTAGAAAAAGTGAGTTATTGTTGCGAAAATATCGTGGATTAACTAGCACACAATCACAAACAAAGAAAATAGAAAAGAAGAATAACAAAAGGATTTAATGAGGTTCGGCCAGGCCTACTCCTCCCAGCAAAAGCAGAAAGAGTTTTCCACTATGAAAGAAAGAGAACAAGTTTTACAATCGTTTTCAAGCCCTTAGGACTACATTGTGTATCTTGTACAATGTCTTAGAATCCCCAATTATATCCCCTCTATATAGATCCCAAATAATCCTAAACCTATAAGGAAAAGGTTTTCCAATCCTATAAGGACAATATTTTCCTTTTCCAAATCTATTAGGATAAAGGGTCTCCTAAACTAATAGCAATTATAGCTTCCTAAAATATACAAGGAAATAATTCAAGACATAATTAACAAATCTTCCCCTTGGCTTGAATTCCTTTCATCAATTGAAATAACGTCTCTCTGCCTTGCTCCCAGCCCTCCAAAGGGCATACTGAGTACAACTCATACCAATCAAGTCTAGGCAATGCCTAAACTTATTGGTCCGGACTGTCTTGGTCATCATATCTCATGGATTATCATGTGTAGACACTTTCTTCACATCAACAACCCCTTTAGATATAACATCTCCAATAAAATGATGTTTGACTAACTTTTGTCCCCTTGGCAATGAACCAAGCTTCCATGTTTGATTCTTTTGAAGAGACTCAATCTCTTCACCCATATCACCAACCCGTTGATCCGCTTTTGAACTAGAAATAGCTTCTTTATAGCTATTAGGCTCAAACATGTCAATGGTTTTTGCAACTGATAAAACAAATTCTATACAATTTGCATATCCCAAAAGATTTTCATCAACCACGTTTGCAAATCTCTTTGGTTGATTGATCACCCTTTTTCTTCTACCTGTTGCAATGTTATATGATTGTTGTTGCATAGGTGCAGCATCATTATCATCTTGATTAATGTTTTGCACCTTCCCCACTTCTGAACTATTGGGTGAGCTAGTGGAGATTCAACTTCTAACTCTATGCGGTCACTAACACCGTGATCTGTTTCTGCTATTGCCTTTTCCTTCTGACTGTCCAGTAAGGCATATTCATTGAATGTCACATCCCTGCTAATAATTAATCCCCGAGTCTTTTGATCTGTGCACCACAATCTATAACCTTTCACTCCAATTGCATACCTTAGAAATATGCACTTCTTTGCCCTCGGCTCAAGTTTTCCATTCCTTACATGAGCATAAGCAGGACAACCAAATATTCTTAAATTTGAATAATCAGCAGGCGAATTGGACCAAACCTCAGAAGGAGTTTTGAACTCAATAGCTGTAGATGGAGATCTATTGACCAAATAACAAGCTGTATTGATTGCTTCAGCCAAAAATCCTTGCTAACACATGAGTGTGAAAGCATACTTTGTGCTCTATCACAAAGTGTTCTGTTCATACGTTCTGCAACACCATTTTGTTGTGGTGTTCCAACACAAGTGTGGTATCTCACTATGCCCTCTCTGTTGCAGAAGTTATTGAACTCTAAGTTGCAAAACTCCAACCCATTATCTGTTCGAAGACATTTAACTTTTCTTTCGGTTTGCCTCTTAACCATCGTCTTTCATTTAACAAATGTTGAAAATGCCTCATCTTTTGTTTTCAAGAAATACACCCATACCATTCTTGAGTAATCGTCAATCAAAGTCATAAAGTACATTGCACCACTTTTGGAGGGAGTTTTGTTTGGACCCCACAAGTCTGAATGCATATAATCTAACTTGTCTTTGGTCTTGTGAATAGCCTTTTTGCTGAACTTCACCCTTGTTTGCTTACCAAACACACAATGCTCACAAAAATTTAAAGCTTAATCTTTGTAACCATCCAACAAATTTTGCTTGTTCAACAAAGACAATCCCTTGTCACTCATATGACCAAGTCGCAAGTGCCACAATTGAGACTGATTCAGATCACTCTTCCCAGAAGCTACAATTGCTTCCCCTTCAACTACACTGGCTTGTAAATAATATAGTCTAGAATGAAGCTTACCCTTCATGAGTACCATGGAGCCTTTACATACTTTAAGTGTTCCATTCTCTGAGTGAAACTTATATCCTTGATCATCCAAAGTCGAAAGAGAAATCAAATTTCTCTTCATTCGAGGAACATGCCAATACTCAATATTTCTGATAATGCCATCGAACATTCTCAATCTGATGTTACCTATTCCCTCTACCTCTAATGGATTATCATCACCTAGGTAGACAGTCCCACTCGTCTGTTTGTACGTTGCAAACCAATACTTGTGTGGACACATGTGAAAAGTTGCACCAGAATCAAGAACCCAAGAATTTTGCCTATGATCTGAACTCACAGCACAAACTTCCCCTATATAGTCATTGTCATCAGAATTATTACCAGAGTCAACAATATTTGCTGAGTAATCAACTTTCTGCTTCCCCCTTTTCTCCTTTAGTTTAGGACAATCTCTTTTGTAATGACCCTGCTCCCCGCACTCATAGCAGTTCTGCTTCCTTGCTCTAGACTTCGATCTGGCGTTAAACCTTTTTCTATTAAAGTCTTTCTGTTGTGTTCTTCCCCTACTCACAAGACCTTCACCCTCAGTTCTGCTATCCGGAAAGCTCTTCTTCAACTCTTTAGATTTTAGTGCATTACTAACATCATCAAGGGAGATACTGTCTTTCCCATATAGCAATGTATCAGCAAAAGTATCATAAGACGGTGGTAAAGAACATAACACTATTAAGGCCTGATCCTCACTTTCAATTTTAATATCTACATTCTTCAAGTTCATTATAATTGAATTAAACTCATCAAGATGAGTTTTGACCGGTGTACCTTCATTCATATGAAGATTGTATAACCTCTTTTTCAAGTAGAGGTGGTTTGTCAGCGATTTCTTAGAGTACAGATCTTCTAACTTCTTCCATGCCGTTGCTGCAGATTTCTCTTCAGCAATTTCCCGAAGAACGCTATCTGTAACGCTCATAAATATCACACTCAAAGCCCTCTCCTTCAGGTCTGTTTGTTCTGATTCTTTCAACTCTTTTGGAAAATCCTCTTCAATAACCTTCCATAATCCTTGAAATACCAAAGACGATCTCATTCTAATCTTCTATAGACTAAAATTAGATCCCCTATCGAATTTCTCTATTTCATACTTTGTTGAAGATGATGGAGACATCTTAACCCTTGATTATGTCTAGAAATTCCAACCAAGCTCTGATACCAATTGTTGCAGAAATATCGTGAATTAACTAGCACATAGTCACACACAAAGAAAATAGAGAAGAAGAATAACACAAGGATTTAATGAGGTTCGGCTATGCCTACTCCTCCCAGCAAAAATAGAGAGAGTTTTCCACTATGAAAGAAAGAGAACAAATTTTACAATCCTTTCTAGCCTTAGGACTACATTGTGTCTCCTGTACTATGTCTTAGAATCCCCAATTATATCCCCATATATATAGATTCCAAATAATCCTAAACCTATAAGGAAAAGGTTTTCCAAACCTATAAGGACAATATTTTCGTTTTCCAAATCTATTAGGATAAAGGGTCTCCTAAACTAATAGGAATTATAGTTTCCTAAAATATACAAGGAAATAATTCAAGACATAATTAACAGTTATTAATTCACATAAAAATATTCAAAATAAGTAAATTGTTGATGCATTTTTCATAGTTTAAATTAACCTAATTGTTTAATCTTCAAGAATAATTTTAAAGTTTTCTTCCGTTTTTAGCCTTTATCTGGATTTCCTATGTGATGAGTTCAAGAGCTCTAACTGTTTTGAAGTATGAGGAGTAGTTATCATAATTAATGTTTAATCCTTTTAAAGAGTAATTTGACAATAATTTAAAAAGATAAAAATAAAAAATAATATCTAAATAATGTCTTAATATTCTTTTGTTAAAAGTGTGTAATACTTCAACAATTCGCTTATTTTGAATCGGAGGAGATTATCGTATGAACGATTAGATGTCCAACTGGTAATCGAAATAATTGGTAAGTATTTTATTTTCCCAACATATCTTACATTTATGATATACGATGAATGATGAAATACCTTAGCTAGGCATGTGCCAATCTGATGATGTGTTGTTGTCTACCCTGCTCTGCGCTCTGCTGCACTAACAGAAAGCCATTTTGTTACGTAATGTTGTAGGCCAGCTGTAACTTGGCATTCTGGCTACCTAGCAATTATCCACGTACAAATTTCATAAATTTAGAACTTAAGATTGGAAGAACCTTGATAAGTTTCAAGAGAAGAACGTGAATGGACAAGTTATGGGTCTGAATTTTTTGTGGAAATAGTGTTGCAGCCTTGAAAGAGACAATCAATTACATGAGTTGGAACTTGAAACTCGATCAATTGCACCAAAAGAAACTTCATTTTACACGTAACATTAAAAAAATTATGTCACTTTCTGAGAATAAATTCATTAAAAAAATTACGTGATTTTCTAAGAGTTTCGCATCTAATTGCATGCTTTTGAGTTAACGTTGCAATTCGCCTCCTACATGATTTTCATTACACGTAGCATATAAAGGCTCTATTTTTACTCAGAATTGGTGTTCCTAGCATAATTGATCACACAATGTCCGGGTGTCCCAAGATCTACATCCAGACACCACACAACTAATTCATGTATCATAATCTGCGTCACGGACAACTCATGTGGCTTAACCACATCTGTGTGTTACAATATATATGTGAAATATCATTCATATGTACAATAGTTATAATCTTCATATTATTTTACCTGTGTCTGTAATAGAAGCAATTTTATCGTTATATTAAAACAAAATATAATTAAAAAAGTCCAACTATTATGAGAATGTCAAACATAACTAAGAAGTTCTAATCACTTGAATGTCAAATTGTAGACATGCTATTCAAAATTTAAAACTTTATTTTTTAATTTTTCTAAAATCATATATCAATTATATGATATTTTAGTACTATATTTCACCAACAAATTTTATGTCGACTTTGTTGCTCCACACTTTAAGCCTTTTGACCACTATTATAGTGATAAATAAGACTGTCCAAATAACCAAGGATGAAGAATGAGAAAGTTACGAAACGTAAGTTTTTAAAAAAGAAATAATAAAAAAATAATAGAAATAATTACCTAAGATATGACGATATCTGCATTTTCGAACCATCTCAAGTCTTTCACCATCCTTGTCACTATTCACATTGATTTTATTCTTGCAATATGAATAGTAATATATGCACCAAAAATGAAGCATAAATAATAGTATATTTTAATAAATGTCGCCATCATCCGCTAGTCCTCCCAATGACATAATTATCACCTTCTATGTATCTTGTTCATGTTTTGCACTCTATGAATTTTAGTATTCATAATTAAAAAAATATTTCCTAATATTACATATAAAATTAAATCAAACAAACTTCAAGCAAACCCAACATCTAATGAAACAAAAGTTATTTGAACATACTGAATGTTGTAAGAAATATTGTATAAAGTTTGTCTAATAAAAAACAAATTTGAAAGATAAGTTTATATACTGTATAAGATTAGGAGGAAGAAGAACTTCTGACAATAATTTTAACAAATAATGAAAAACTTGAATTTGATTCACGGTTAAAATAAAACTAAAGAGAGCATACTAATATTGAAAAAGAACATGAAAGCGATTAATACTGAATTTCCAAAATATTGATGCGAAAAACTGCTAATCTTTTAAGAAAATAATAACACAATAGTTATAATCTTCATATTATTTTACCTGTGTCTGTAATAGAAGCAATTTGATTATATTGTATTAAGAGAAATGCACAATTTCAATGATCTGTATATATAAAATGAAACGAAAGTAAATTTTCCACGGAAGGAAGAATAAAATGTTTGGTATGAATTGTTGTGCTACAAATAAAAGTAATGGTAATAATAAAGTAGTTTCAAATTCAAACTGTGAACAGTAATGAGAAGTTGTAAAACTGTAATGAGAGTAGATAAAATTTTGGTCAACTAAAACGTGTGTTGATAATTTGTTCATTTCAATGCCTTTCTCTCTCTTTTTTTATTGAATATATGTGGAACTTTAAATATTTAATATTTATTTTTTTCAATAAACAATGTTTTTAAATTTGTTAAAAAAATATTCCAAACGTGGGTTGATAATTTGAGGTCATCTAATTCGATGTTAATTTTAATTAAGAATTTTAAATTAATTTTTAATCCTATTACATATAATTAATTTTAGGGATAATTTCAGAGACCTTCCTCGAGGTTTCGCTCTATAACACTCACCTCCCCTATGGTTTACGATATTACGCCTACCTCCCTTATTTTGATTTTTTTGTAACAATTCTTTAAATCTATTTAAAATAAATATAAATTAATTATGATTTGACAAATTTGTCCCTCTTTATATTAACTTCTTCATAGTAATTCATACTAGTATTCGTACTCGCGCGTTTAACGGATATTTTTAAATGTCATAATTGTTAAATTAAAAGTAATTTATGAAATTTATTTACTTGTTAATATATTTTTTAAATAGATAAAATTAACTTACGTGTTAATATATTGTTTAAATAGTTATAGTAATACATTATTAATATTTATATGATCATATTAACTCAATGATTTAGTATATAACTTTACTTGTTATAATATTATTCTAATAGTTATGATCAGGTACATTTTTAGGTTACGATATATTTATGTTAAGCTATTAAAAAGGTATTTTTTTATTATAAAAAATCAAATTTCAACTCTCCACATAAAATATTTAATACTATAAAAGTAAAAAAAACAAATTTAAATATTTTATATATGTATAATTCAAAACCACAAATTTCAAAAATATTATTTACTGATTTTAATTCGAGTCAAATTATTAATGGAAAATTTTATTAAATTATAAATTATAAATTATTATTTAATATTTAATACAAACATGAAAATATAATTTAATACATAATTAATAAATACATTTCATATTTATTATTGAAATTAATTAAACACACATAGTGAAGTAATTCCTTGATTTTGCATATAAGTAATTTTTTTTATTAAGTAACATTTTATTTATGTACTTTAAATAACCAAACAAACTAAATACAGTAATTAACAGAAACAAAAAAGTTTTGTATAACACTGTAATTTATTTTTACGATAAAAAGAAGTCAAGTGGTACCAGTTATAATGTCTGAATATATTTATTTTTTTAAAAAATATATACATATGATTTTATTTTTGGGTATGTTTGCAACTTTTATTTTTATTTTAAATTGTATTTGTTGATTCAATAATAAATTTTATTTTATTTTATAGTAATTGTATTTTCCTCTCCTATTAGATATATAAATAGATCAATAATAGATATTCTCCCCGTTATAATAAAGATGGATGATTGAAAATGTTAAAAATAAATAAATTTTGAATTTTCAATTAATTCGTTTCAAAATTAATATATTTACCTAAGAATATATACTAGGAAAAATTAGCAAATTAGTCGCAATCCTTAACATAATTGTTAAAAACATCTACACTTTATAAATATTATTAAAAATGTTAAAATGTCATTATTTTAGAAAATATTGTGTATCCCTGTTTACTTCCTATTTTATCTCACATTAATAACACGTTCTCTCTCATATGTTTTCAAAAAAAAAATCTCTCTCTTACAGAATTCACTCTTCCAATTCTTATCTTTTCACCTCCCGCGTCTCTCTCTTCTGTAAACTAAGTTTTTTTTCTTTCAGAAATTGAAAATTATCTCTAAAGATAGTCATAACAATCCCTTTGATTAAGGTATGCATATTTATCCAGTTTTTAGGTTTATTTACTTGATTTTGTTTTTGTTTTACTAATCAAAACTTTTGTTTGCTTTATTGATTAGTAAAATCTCCATTTTCGTTTAGGGTTTTGGATATAGAAAACCTCAAAATCCATCTCTAATGGCTGAGTCTAAAAGGATTACCAGAGGTATCCCACTAAATCATCCAGCTTCTACTGATTTCCCATCTTTTAATCTATGTATTACTCAAGGAATAACAGATAATGTAGGATCAACGGCTAAAATGGTAGAAGAGAGACAATCTAAGCATATACATGACTCAATCCGTATGCAAAACCTTCCTGAAGTTCAGAACAGAACTATGAAACCTTCGTCTATTAGTGGGGAAATCGAAAAGAATGACGAAGACCAAATAGTTAATGAACAGGTATGTAATTATTTTTATGGAAATTTAATTTTTCTTGAAAATATTACCATTACGAGTATTTGCATGTTCAATTGAAGTTGTTAAAATTTAATTTTCTTGAATATATTACCATTGCAAGTATTTGCATGTTCAGTTGATTGTGTTAAGAACAAAAAAAACTGAAATTTCTATTAGATAATCGATTATCTGTAGTAATTGAGTTTGTATTCAAAATTCAATAAGTATTTGTATTGTTTTAGAATAGTATTTCTTCTGCTTATGGATAATGTGGGATTGTAATTAAGGATATTGTATTCCCTAATTTTTTTTGTTTGTATTTGTGGAGATGCTGTTAGTTTTGATATTATAACTCATCATAAGAGAGTTATTGTGGGTATTATAGTAATTGTACAAAAAATTTTAGTTATAAACATTTGTTAGAGTCTTATTTGTACTCAGCTAAATAAGGAATACATATTTCATATTTACTTTATTTAGTTGTATTCCTTTTTAAGAATATTGATGTTGTTTCAGTTTGTATTCATGCTACTTTATTTGTTGGATTTGTATTCGTTATGATTTATTTGTTGTTTTTGTGTTGTGTCGTCTCTAAGTTACATGTTTATTCATTAATATACTTTTTTGTATTTGTATTCATGCTCCTTTATTTGCTACTGCCTGTGGCTACTTTATTTACTTATTAGTTGTATTCCTTTTTAAAATTCTTGATTCTATTTCAGTTTGTATTCATGATACGTTATTTGATTGAGTTTGTATTCATTATGGCATACTTTTTGTATTTGTGTGGTGTGGTTTCTAAGTTTCATGTTACTTCATTATTGTACTTCTTGTATTTATATTCATGAGAAGTTACATGTTGTTTCATTTAGTTTATTATATAAAGGTATATTCATTTATTAGTAATAACAGTGTATCCTATATAATATAAAATTGTATTTCTTTTATTTTTTTTCACAATGGTGCTATATAAGTATATCTGGTGTGTGTTGTATTCATCATGGTATAATTTTTGTATTTATGTGGTGTGATTTATAAGTTACATTATAGTATGCTTTTGTATTCATTCGGTGAAGTTTATAATTTACATTATTTTATACTTTTTGTATTTGCATGTTTTCTAAGTTACATATTGTTTCTTGCACAAATCATTTACTCAGGGAACTGACTTTGCATGTAAAAATCCACCTAAGAAAGCACCCCATATGTAGTGCTATGTTAACAGTGGTATTCAATGTCAGCTGACTGATCATCTTTTTGAGCACCAGTATAGTTTGTTTTGTGAAAAAACATGTTTCGGTCATTATATGTGATTCAGGGATTGTGCTGCTCAAGGTCAAATTCACAGGTGTTGTATGGCCCTTGAACTAGAATGTAGTTCTTGGCAAACTTTTTTTATCCGGGTTAATGAAACTATATTGAAATTTACACTGAGGACTTTTGCATTGATAACTGGGTTAAAATGTGTTGGTGTTGAAGATGATTTCAAATTTGACTCTCAAGAACCTAATAGATTGATCGTACAGTATTTTGGTGGTAATAATTTTATCCGAAGAGTAGATTTGGTGGAGAGATTCAATGATAAAGTTTGGGGTGACAATGATGAGGATGCTCTAAAGTTCGCCATCTTATATTTCATCCATACATATATCTATTCCGGCGAAAAGAATACAAAGAGAATTTCGAGATTTCACTTTGATTTGGTTGAGAGTGGGAAGTACATAGACTATCCTTGGGGTAAGAAAGCTTTCCATTGGTTGCTCAAGAGCATTAACAAGAAGATGACTACTATTGGAAATTTTTACAGAATACGTGGTATGCCTATTGCTCTTCAAATATGGATATACGAGTGTAGTGCCACAGTAGACCTCAAATTTGCACAAAAAATTGATGACCGTATTCCTAGACTTCTAAATTGGCAGACTATAGGAGCAAAACCTTGTTACAAAAAATTGATGAGTGAGATATTCAATGAAGGAAATAACAAGGTATTTGATGTATTTGTAGTCATTTTACTTTCAAACTATTTCCATTTCAGATATACTAATAATTTCATTCATCATCATTTAACTTTTTGCTTGGCAGTTGAAATTCAAGAATATTGTTCCTTCTCCAAGGGAACTTGCTGTTCTCCAATTGCCACCGGAGGGTGTCGAAAACATGGATGAAGATCATCATACAGACTCATTAGATGATGATTCTGATGGTCCATCAGATTTTGAAAATACTGATGGTCCATCAGATTTTGAAAATACTGATGGTCCATCAGATTTAAAAAAAAATTCTGATGATGATTTTCAAGATGAACCCTCACCATTATTTATGGCAAAAGGTAAAAGGAAAATTGTAACTCCAGTTCTATTTGTATCATATACCGGTAATTCCCTTGCCTCCACTAGAATGTATTAGAAGCAGATGTATGATTTGTGAAATTCCATCGACCAAACATCTGTCTAACTTCCTCAAGGAAATCATATACCGGTAATTCCCTTGCCTCCACTAGACATGCATTTATGTATTCAGCTATGTTGATGTCATAACAAAGCCTCGATCAACTATTTTGTATACCCTAGCCCATTTTTCATAACCACTCAACTCCAAGTAATTTTTTACTCGAACATCAACCTATTCACCCTTTTTCATCAGATCATCAAAATCAGACTATTTGTATGCCTTTGCCATGGCATAAAACACTCTCGAAAGAATATTGTGTGACTTCGTGTATAGTGTCTTTACATTTTTCCACAGATGCCATGTGCAAGCATAATGTGGGACTTCATTGTATACCCTCTAAACTGCCTTTATAATACTTTCGTTCCCATCGGATACAACACACATGTTTTCCTTTAAACCATGAGCTTCTCTAAACTGTTCAAAGAACCAAGTCCAGAATGCATCATTGAATCAACAATACCATACGCGAGTGGAAATATATTTCCTGAATACAACCAATGCAAAATTTAATATTTCATAGAAAAAATACAATTATAGTTATTGAATCAAATTGTATCCAATATAAATCAATTACCTGTTCCATCTAGAGTGCTCGCTGACACAAATGTACCATTATAAGTCCCCCTGAGATAGCTGTCATCCACTACAACAATTGGTCTACAACTTTCAAAACCCTTTATGAACGGAAAGAGAGAAATAAAGAGATACAAAAATTGAATTTCATCGATTTTCTTCATCCTTATATGCGGACCAGGATAATATATATATATATATACTAAATATACTACTTAATATAATAGAATTCTATTTACATTATAATATACTAAATTAAAGTATTTTAATTTTTTTTAATGTCAATACTTGTTTAATTAATATTTGTTAACATTATTTTTTCAATGTATTTACTTATTATAGTGACTACAAATTTAATTTTCAATATATGGTTATATAAAGTAATTACAATTATTTAATTGAAGATATACTAATTTTATGAAAAAAGAAATTAAAATTGGCAAAGACTCAATGAGCCTTTGACTTTATTAATATATTGATAAAATTTAAAACATAAAAGATACAAAATTAAAATTAGTTGTCTCTAATAAATTGTAAATTCTACATATTTCGAATTATTTTTTTCAATTCATCTATATTAACATTAACATGAATTCACTCATAATTTTCAAAATCAACTAATCTGTAATTTGGACTTGCTTGTGTCGAAGGATCTCCGATTGACATTATTTCTTCTTCTTCTTCTTTCGTATTTTGTGTTTTTCTTTTATTTCTTCGCTCTGATCTAATCCAATCTCTGATGTAAACTAAAATATTCATGATATTGCTCCCCAATGAATGCCGATTATCTCCGATCTACTGCATGTCACGATCCGAAAAGGGGTGTGATGACACTCGTCTAATCCCACCAATACAAACCAGCCTCAACCCAACAATACGAAAGAAATACGAAAAGTAAAGCAAGAATAACATAAGAGCAGAAAACTTAGCCATTCTAATATAACCTCAAAACCTGATTGTCACATGTACAAGCCATTAATATAAATACAGAAATGAAAAATAAGTACAAGTCTCAAAGTCTTTCTCTCTAGAATAGAACAAAACATAAAATAAAAACAAGAGAGCCCGCCAGGATGGCAAGCAACTACCTCTCAAAGTCCTTCGACAAGCCTCAAGAATAGAAGGAAAAAAAGATCACATGAATCCGGGCTCGGAACCTACACAAGTGTAGAAGCAAGGAGTGAGTATCAAACAACACGGTACTCAACAAGCAACCTACTAAATAAAGCAAAACTAGCTAGAATACAAATACTTCTTTCATCCTAACGGAACCTCTACAAGTGTAGAAGCAAGGAGTGAGTATCAAACAACACGGTACTCAACAAGCAACCTACTAAATAAAGCAAAATGAGCTAGAATACAAATACTTCTTTCATCCTAACTGAACCTCCTCAAACTACAACCTGCATAGAAATCAGCCCAATCTAACAATTTTACAATACACAATTCACAAGGCTTAAGAGCCCGTTTGGATTGACTTAAAATAAGTAACTTTTAAAAAGTTACTTTTTAAAGTGCTGAAAGTCATTTTAAAAATAAGTACTATGTGTTTGGATAAAAGTGCTGGAGTTGAAAAAAAAGTTGTTGATGTGTTTGGCAAAAAAGTGTTGAAAATCACTTTTTTTTTAATCAAAATGTTTGAAATACCCTTAAAGTTGTTAACATTATAAAAGAATTAAGGGTAGAAAGTAATATACTTGGTCAAAGTAGAATAACTTATAAGTTAAAAAAAAAGTAGGGGACTTATAACTTTTAACTTATTTTAAGTTACTTTTGACTTATTTTAAGTTATTCTTATAATTGTCAAACACTCTAATAAGTCAAAAACTGACTTAAAAGTTAGTTTGACCAACTTAAAATCCCATCTAAACACCCTCTAAATATCACAATCCAATAGTCACAGTTCGACAACCAACAAGTATCAAGTATGTCAATCACAAGTATCAAGTAGATCAATCACAAATATCAAGTAGATCAATCACAAGTATCAAATGCATCAATTTCAAGTATCAAGTTCATCAAATCACAATAATCAAACACTTGACAGAACCATTTTCCTTAGGCATAATATCACTAGCCAGAACTATTTCCCATCGGCTTAATATAGTATCACTTGCTTTAATCATTTCCCTTCGGCACAATATAACTAGTTAGAACTATTTTCATTCGGCTTTATGTAATGTCATTTGTCGGAACTATTTCCCTTCTGCACAATACCACTACCCGGAACCATTTTCCTTCAGCTTTATATAGTATCACTTGCCAAAATAGTTTCTCATCGGCATAATCATCACATATCTCATCACGGTGCATGACAATCAATGCAAATAAGTAATTCCACACCATAAGAGAAAGACAATATTTCAAGCAATTCAAATCCACAATAATGCCATCAATGAAATTTCATCAATCAACAAATTAGGATTCACAACAAGGCAATTCACAATGCATTATGATCAACACGTTGCCTTTATTAATTCCATTTTCATTCATTAAGATCAATCAAGTGGAATAATTGAACCCATCACCTCATCTCCATTACTCCCCAACACACACAACGAAGGGAAATACAAGATTCTACAAGTTTTACATGGTTTAATCAAGTAATCACAATAAGATTGCGGAAATAACAACACCCAAATCATACATTTTGAAAATTGGGTCATATCAACTCAAAAACTCAATTCCAAAATTGAGGTTTGAATCCAAAAATCTTTGCTTAAAAATATTATCCAAGACATTTAGAACTCATTGGTGAAAATCATTTCGAAAAAGGAATTAAAATCAGTTCACAATCACTATTTACTTTTGAGCTCAAGTTCTTGAAAAATCTTGTCATTTGCCAATCAAAATCCCAAGTTTTGATATTAAAATTCATATATGACAAAAGGAAAAAGAAGTTTTAGGGTCACAAAGGCTTACCCAAATTATTTAGCATAAGAAATCTCTTCAAAATTGCCTCCAAGGGTTTTTCAAACTCAAAATGAGAAAAAATGGGGTAAAACCCCAAAATGGCAAGTCAAAACCCCCCTCTGACACTACTAAAAAACTGGCGAAAAACGACGGACTGTGTCGCCTTTTTGGTCAAAATCGACGGAAAAGCGATGCTCACGCTCGTCGCTTTTTAAAAAGCGACGAACAGCGTTGCAAAAGAGCAACGGACTACGTCGCTTTTTGTTTTTCTCAAAAAAAAATTATTTTCTTGAATAGTGCAACGCCGTCCGTCGCTTTTTTATAATTTTTAATTTCCAAAAAGAGACGCAGTCCGTCTTTTATTTTTAATTTATAATTTTTTAAAATCTTGAAAAGCGATGGACAAAGAGACGTCGTTCGTCGCTTTCCTTTAAATTTTTTTCGAAAAGCGACTCAGTCCGTCGCTTTTCTGGAAATTATATTTTGAAAAATTCAGAAAAGCGACGGACTAAAGGATTCTGTCCATCGCTTTTCTGGGTTTTTTTTAAAAAAAATGCAGAAAAGCGACAGACAAAACCACCGTGTCTGCCGCTTTTGCTGCATTTTTTTACAGCAGAAACTGCAGTTTTTGCTGCCCACTTGCAAATTCAATTCAATTCAATATCAATTCAACCCATTCAAGCAAAACACATAATAAACATGCTACACAAACTATAAATTAACAAACTTAATTAAACCTTCAAAAATTCATAAATCACAATTTAAAAACTTATAAAGTCTTTCAAAATGCAAAAAAATTCAAATTAACTTCAAGTTTAATTAATTAGTACATAAAGACTGCATTTTAATTTTATCAAGATTTCTAAAGTTCACAACCTAATAAGTTCATAAATTCTACAATTGAAAATATTTAAAGTTCTAAAATCCTACAATAATTCAAGATTTCTAAAGTTCACAACCTAAAGTTATAAAATCCAAAAATTCAAGATTTCTAAAGTTCACAACCTAAAGTTATAAAATCCAAAAATTCAAGATTTCTAAAGTTCACAACCTAAAGTTCTAAAATCCAAAAATTCAAGATTTCTGAAATTCACAATCTAATAAAGTTCTAAAATCCAAATATTCAAGTTCATATATAATTTCTAAAATTATTTATATATAAACTTCAAATTCAAGAATTTGGAAGTTCAAGAATTCTAGTAACCTAATTTCAACTTTCATATACTATCCAATATTTTTCTAACTTCAAAGTAATCTAACTTTCATGTACAATCTAATAATTTTCTAACTTCAACTTTCCAACTTACTGAATTGAAGAATTTCTAAGTTGTAAAATTCATCTAATCTAATTTCAACTTTCAAATACTATCCGATATTTTTCTAATTAACTTCAAAGTTATCTAACTTTCATATACAACTCAATATTTTTCTAACTTCAATTTTTAAACATACTAAATTCAAGAATTTCAAAGTTGTAAAATTCAAGTAATCTAACTTCTAATTGTTTGTTAGTTCTAACTTCTAATACTCAATTCACAATCATATTAAAAAATCTCCAATTTAAAAGAAAACCCTAAAATTAAAAATTTTCAATTCACTCCCCAACTAACAATAATCAAATATACAAATTAACAATTGAACAACACAATTCAACAAACTAAAACAATATACTAACTTATAACAAATCAAATATTACTAGAATTGAAAAAAAAAAAAAAACTAAAATTAAACCATAACCTTAACAAGGAGGAGAGAGGCAGTGGGGACGACGGGGTGGCAGCATTGGCGGGGCAAAGTGGCAACGAGACTAGTGCTCAAGGGACGAAGGGTGACGGCGTTGGGTGGTGGCGGCGGCGGTGATGCGGCAGGTCTAGTTTTAGAGAGAAGGGAGAGAAGAGAGAAGACAGAGAAACAGAGATGGAAAAATGAGAAAAAACTCGTTTATGATTCAACATAGTTTTAAAAAAGCGACGGACAGCGTCTCTTTGTCCGTAGCTTTTTAAAAAATATTTGACCAACATTTTGACCAAAAAGCGACGGACAAAGAGACGCTGTCCGTTGCTTTTTTAAAAATGTTTGACCAGATATTTTGACCAAAAAGCGACGGACTAAGAGATGCCGTCCGTCACTTTTTTTTAATTAAAATTAATAAATTAAAATTAATTAAAAACAACGGACAACGTGCTTATTGTTTAATTTATAAATAATTATTTTTAATAAAAAGCGACGGACGGCGTTTAAATAAATAATTATTAATTATATATATATTTGGCGCAAAAATCCGCGAAAAAATGATGGACTAAGAGATGCCATCCGTCGCTTTTTGTAAAATAATTTTAAAAATAATTATTTTTATTAAAAAGCGACGGATAATGTGGCAAATGGCGTCGCTCTTTGGAGCGACACCGTCCATTGCTTTTCTGTCCGTTGTTTTTTAGCAGATTTTTAGTAGTGTGATCTCGCAAAAGAGACCTAGGTTCGCTTAAGTGAACACCGGTAAAGCGACCACATGTTCCCTTTAGAGAACCCCGCAAAAATGCCAACCTTTGCTTTAGCGATCGAACCTTCACTTTTGCGAGGGTCGCAAAAGCGGAAGGCCTATCATGAATGCAAAGGGTACAGAACTCGGACATCAGAAAATTCCGCCAACTTTCAAATCATCTAATGGACCCTCGAAATTTGTTTAGAACACCATACCCACAAACCATATATGCAAATTGATTAAACTCAACATTCCAGACTCAATGGAACCATTGAAACACTAATTCGATGTCTCCTTGACCCGAAATTCGTGAAAGTCATAAAAAATGAACATAACGCCTAAAAAGGCTAACTCAAGTTCGAGACTTCTGAAAATTCAATCAAGATTTCGCTTAGGCCTAAAATCATTCCCCGAATCCAACAGAACTCTCAAAATTTTGATCCGAACATCCAAACTCCGAATGTTGACCAAAGTCAATCCAAAGACTAAAATTTCTTAATTTTCAACTTAGGAACTCAAATCCTCAAAAAGACTCCAAAACTGAAACTAACAACTCTCTCAGACCAAATCCACTTTCTCGGACTAGTGGAATTGACGGAATTCCATTCCGACACTTGAAACTCCAAAAGTCACCAAAAACTATTTTTTAACAACTTTAGCCTTGGAAAATTAAAAACTTACAAAATTCACAACTTTCTACTCAAAGTTTGAAAAAAATTTAAAATCCAATCATAATTAACTCGGGGTCAATATCGAGAGGGCTAAAATGGTAATTTTATAAAAAAATTAAAAATGACCTTTCGGGTCATTACACATCCTTCCTTGACTAAATGTGCTCTCTGATGCGACAATTGATATTGGAACATTTAGCACATCCCTAGCCATGATTGAAAGTACTAGATATTATATTTGGTTGTTTTTCCTCCATTTCACTGTGCTAATATTTTTTTGATAGTGCTCTGGGGCCTGCCTCAAATAATAATTAAGCTCGTCCCGATTTATGCTGCTTTGTGGTGTAGGTTGTATTCTATTCCAAAAAAGATAAATTAGTAACACAATGGGCAGACATACGTTGTGCCTTTCTTTTAGAAGATGATGGCTCGTCAGAAGAACAAGACAGAGGAACAATATGAGTAGGCGTGGCATACCAAGTAAAATGACATAATGATTATATAATGATTGAATATGAGTATTTGTATCACTCATAGTCTTAAGCATACTAGGTTCTTCATTAACTTGAATATTTAAAGCAGTATATATAATTTGAACAAATTCAGACATAGTAGCAAATTTCATACACGGATTTAACATAGCACCAACCAAATAAATAAGAGGAATATGAAATTTTAAAAAAATAAATTTCAATCATCTCAGTAACAGCCTCGGTGTAACCTTCTTTAAGTTTATATTCACTAAGTAATAAAGAAAGGTCGGCTACATAAGCTAAAATATTACAAACAGTAGGATAATAAGCACCGATTTTTTTTTATTATCAATAGCCGCATAAAACTTTTTCTAAAATAATAACAACATCATTAATTTAAAGTCAATCAGATTCTTGCAACATGACTTTGAAAAATTTATATGCACAATGATTAAAAGTTGTAGTTAAAGACACTCAATAAATGTGGCAAATTTTTAAAAAATCATAAACAAAATTTCACCTAGTCTCTATTTCTTTGGGCATTAATCTTGCTCTAAGATTATTTTTCTCACATTTGCTTTTAAATTCTTTAAGTCTAGCTTTTTTATTATTTTCTTGAATAAAATCAATTGCATGCCTAAGTTTTTCAATTATGAGCTCAAAAAAAATAAAGATAATCATTTACAATTAAATTATATATATGACAAGCATATCTAACATGAAAAATATCTTGTAAAGGGAGAGTAAGTTTGACTTTTAATGAATCAATAGCAATAGTGTTATTAGATGCATTATCAAAAGAAACACATATGTTACACTCTGAGCCTACACCCTGGACGTGACCGACACTCGAGAACCATTGTTGATCTCTAAGAGAACCCTTGGTCTGACTGACTACTTAGTAGAAGACTAACTCAAGCAGAATCAAGCTTGGAAACAAAATTTAAATTTAAAAGTCTCAAAACTTCACTAACTCAAACTATCTCAAAACAATATACTCAAAACTGTCTGAAAATACTCTGAAAACAATAATAGTTAGCAAAAATAGTTCAAAGAAATTACTAAAAAAACTCAACACTAACTATCTATGAAGCCTCTATAGTTCAACATGGATGTCGAGACAAGACCCACGACACCTCAAAACTACTAAACTGAAAGACAGGAGTGGAGTCCTCCGGAATGCAAGGAAGGCTCACCAAAGCTAGGAAGAAGTGTGAAGTGATCTCAACGGAGCGTCTATTGATGATTCTAAACATCTATATCTGCATCATGAAAAGATGCAGGTCGAATGACATCAGTACATTGAATGTACGATTATGTAATATAACTAAGGAGATTAAATAACTGAACTGAAGAAGCTGAAGCAAGATACTCAACTGAATGTAAAGCATAAGTAGAGATAAAACCACTTAAAAGCTTACAAATAGTTACTCATCTCTGAACTCAACATATTAAGTGATATGATAAAAATACACTTTTAACTATATTTGGGAGATTCTCTAACTGACAACCATCACTATGAGCAATGTGATGATACAGCGTCACGCCTACGCTATTAGAATTGTCCTATACCTTGCCGAGATATAGAACATCTCAACTAAGTGGATCTACTAAAGCTATGCTCGGAAGCAATAAGGAGTCGTCTATAAAGTACGATCCTTTACCATGTTGGATACATGGTTTATGAGGAATGTGAGTTGTCTGAACTCATCCCCATATCGGTGCTCAATACTATTCCCGATAAATATATACTCATGCTCAAATGTATAAAACACACTTTTTCTCAATTTAAGGTAATTGCTCAAAATATCCTCTTTAAAGAGGTAACTGCTATGAAATATCTCTAAACTCATTAACTCACTTGGAAATTTAAATTTCTCTTTTCTCAATGTAAAAAGTGATACCTTTAGGAATACTTAGTTCCTTTATACTTTTAATCAAATCATGTTTAAGACTCTTTCTCAAAACTCATCTTTTCTTTCTCAGAAAATAAGTTTAAGACAAAAATATTTACTTAAAAGGATTCTCAATACTAACTCAACAATATGGTTCATGCTAAAAAATAGACATGAACAATCAATTCAAGAATCTCAATGCAAGATATATCAACTCAATAATCAGGAAATAGAATTCAGAACTCAACAACGAAACTCATCTCAAGAATTATCAAAACTAAGGATGTAACCCTAGATTATTCTTTACTGATAGAAAGTAGATGTAGGGCGTAAGGACGAACTCAGTCCATCACTATGAGCAGCCTTACATACCTGATTATGAAGCTTTTAGACTGGAAACTTTGGCGGAAACTTGATTTATCTTGAGCTTGATGAAGAACATTAGCTTTCTTGGAGGAAATATTTAATCTTGGAATCTTGAGGCTTGATCAGGAAGAAACTCTTTCATGTAATTCTTAGAGTGGAAGAATTTGGGAAAACCTTGGAAGAAAAGTTTCTCTTTGTATCTTGAATTTTTGACATGGAAGTTTTAGGGTTCTTGATGGAGAAGAGCTAGGTGAGTTTTGAGAGAATTTCTAGATACTTGAATGTTTAAATTGATGATTTTGAGATGAAAACAAGTTAGTTGAATGATATACTCAGTTAAAACACTCAAAAATAATTTAAAAAGCTTGGGAAAGGACCAAATTAACTCTGAAATACGTGCAGAAAGTTGCTGGAAAAAAATTTGCATCAAGCCTTCACGGATGGGCCTACGGTTCGTAGAAGTTTCTACCGTCCGTAGGTTCAGTCGTAGAACATTGACTACCTGACAAGACTTCACTAAAATGAGCATAATGTTTTACTCCGAACTCGAAATGAGGCAATCTTAGTGGCGTTAGAAAGAGGACTCGTAGACCTTTGATTTTATAGGTTATGGGCTACCTAGTTCATTATGAGCTCAGATATATGATCGTTTTAAGTTGATCTAAGTAGAATCTTATGTCAAAACTTAATCGGTAAGGAAGTTTTCAACTCCACTTTATGCTAGGGGATTCTAGTGACCTTAATTCATATTCAAATCCATTCCCACACTAAAGAATTGAACTTAACATCTAAGAACAATTTAAGAATCATACGATATGACCTTATACGCAAATGAAGAATGGTTCAGGTCTTAACTTAGAAATTTTGGGGTGTTACAACATAAAACTTTGTGTTCAAGAGCATAATATTTTGCAACTGTAGATATAGATTCAAAAATAAATTGTATAGTATGTCTATGGTCTTCATCATATTGAAATGCTATAATACGTTTTTGCATGACAAAATTTCTATCTATCCAATGACATGTAATAGTTAAATAACCATTTTATTTATAGCACGATCAAGATCAGAAGTAAGAGAAACTCTACATGGAATATTTGTAAATAACCAACGTAAATAGTATGCATACTGTCCATACAGTCTAAAAATATCTGATCGCCAAGTATTTTTAGGAATACCTTTAAACATGAGATTATAAACGGACTATATATAATAAATAAAAGCTTCCGAAGAAGTAAATAAAAAAGGTAGAAAACCCAAAGCTATCATTTTTGCTAACTCTTCACAATTCCTCATTTTATTATGCGTCCCAATTAATCTTTCGGTCTGTTGGTTTAATCTACCTTGGACTGGTCCAGTAACACCCACGCCTTGTTCTATTCGTTCTTTCCAATCAGGATGTTTCTCATCTAGATGTCTAAGTAAATGACCCGTCCCACCTTTATTACCTCGGTCTTATGCTCATATAGGGCGCCACAAATACATTCAACTTTAGTTGTTCCAGCTACTCGAGTAAAATAATATCATACTAAACTAGTTTTTCCCTTACTTTTACAGGTTGTGGAGGTCGATTACAAGTTCTAGATTGAGATTATCAATAATAATACCAGGACAAGTTGGTGTAACATCATCATCATCATTATTATCACTATTATTTTATTCTACTTCAACTTCATTTGGTTCTTCTATACTGTAATTTTCTTGTAACTCAAGTTCGTTCATATTGTGTGCCCCTACATCTATTTCTCCAATTTTACTAGGTGGTGCGTCAGACCTTCGAGAATACAATTTACTTGTACTACCTCTATCGGAAGCATTTTTTTCTTACTACCACTACTACTTCTGGGACACAAATTTTTAACATTTCTACTCACTTTTTTAACTTATCCATTATGAAAATTAAAATGATAAAAATTATAAACACAAAAATAATATAATTAAATATTCAAGAATTAATATACTAAATAAAAGCAAGAGAAAGAACAAATATATCAAATTGTTGAAGATAAAGAAAGAACCGTAAAATTGATGAAATGTTGAATACTTGAGAGTTGAATTGATAATCCCATTTTCGAATATGAATTTGAATCGATTCTCTTTATTATTATCACGAGTAGTGTCTTAGCTTGAGCCTACCTTTGCACACCTCCATTACTCTTTAGGAGGCATCCACCCCAGACAAACTACCCACCTTGCAGTGTCCCGCCTCCCCCCGAATGATCATTTGTTCCGGTTCACTAATAAGGAAGATAGTGTTGGGGTGGGGAGCTCCAACGCCGAGTGATCTTCACTTTATGGAAAGTACCACTTCTTCGTTCCCTTCTAGAATCAATACTCTTATCAAATCCTCTGTGAGTGAGGGTCCTCCTTATTTTCCTTATACTCATGGCTGGAAACAATTCTTATGGTTTGTTTTGATATCCGGTAGAAATATTAATAAAAAAAACTTTCACTTGATATTGTTAATTGCAAAATATAATATAAAATTGCTATCACTTTAACTTAAGAGAATTGAGAAACTAAGAGAGAATGAGAAGATTTGTGTATAGAAAAATAATAAAATGTAAGGGTATTTATAGATAAAAACAATAAGGTACTTTTTATTTTATTTTTAAAAAATGGATTATGGCCATTTTTTCAGAAAGTGATTGTTGGCCCAATGGCTAATATAATCGTGGGCCAAAGTCACTTTCTGAAAAAGTGGTCCAACGGATCAATTCCAGAAAAATAATTTGTTTTTTCGTTACCGGGCTGATCCGGGCCGGTTCACTGGTGGACCAGCTACTGGTCTCTTATGGGGCTGGTCTTACCAGACTAAAGCCAAAAAACATTCGATCCAGCCTAGTACACTTAGTACGTGGGTCGAATATTGATATACCAGCCTCATCGATTCCAGAACCTTAATGGGCCGGTGTTAATGGGTCGGTGCCGATGCACCCGACCCAATTGACAGCCTTAACCACAAGTCCCTCAGGTTGTTCCATTTAAATTTCTTCGTCCAATTCTCCATTTAAGAAGACTGTCTTAACATTTATTTGATGGATTTTAAGACCATGCACAACCTCTAGTGCCACTAACATCCGAATAGATGTTATCCTTTCTACTGATGAGTATGTGTCAAAATAATCGATTCCTTCTTTTTGTCTTATAACCTTTGGCTACAAATCTAGCGTTATATTTTTCAATAGTATCATCAACTTTCGTTTTCCTTTTAAAGATTTATTTTTAGGAGAAAGATCAATCAGTTCCCATATATGGTTATTAAAAATTGATTCATTCTTACTATTAATGACTGCTTCTTTCCAAAACACTGACTTAGAAGAAGACATCATTACTTTAAATGTTTGAGGTTCATTTCCAAGCAAGAATGTCAGAAAATTTGGTCCAAAAGAAGTAGATGTCCACTGACGTTTACTACGCTTGGATCCTCTTCACTTGGTATACTTTCCTTTGGTTCATCTCGCAGTCATTTAGATCTTTCACTTGACGACTCACATTCAATTTTATATGGATATATTGTTCAAAGAACTCAACATTATCTGATTCAATTACCGTATTAATATGAATTTTGAAATTGTTGGATTTGTGAACCAAAAATCGACAGACTTTGTTGTTTGTAGCATATCCAATAAAAACACAATCCACAATTTTTGGTCCAATTTTTATCCTTTTGGATAAAAGAATTTGTACCTTTGCTAAACACTCCCACACTTTGAAATTGTCACGACCTAAAATCGGGTATGATGGCACTTGTCCTATCCCACTAGGACAAGTCAGCCTAAAACCCAACAAGCGGAAGAAATAACACAAATAACAAAGAAATAACTAAAGCGGAAGACTTCAACTTAAAAACCAACCCAAGACTGGTTGTCACATGTACAAGCCTCTAATACATAACTAGATAGAAAGGTACAAGTCTCATAATCTTTGTATCTCAAACATAAACAAAGCAAAAGGAAAAAGGCCGAGAGAGATCGCCGGCAAAAACAACTACCTCTCAAGTGTCCTCAAGAGCCTCGGAGAAAGAGAAGAGGGAGAACTAGATCACTACCCTGGCTCGGAACCTACACAATTGTAGAAGCAAGGGTGAGTATCCAACAACACGATACCCAGCAAATCAACTAATAAAACGAAGCAAATCTAAAAGAATCACGAAACCCTGACTTCCAACCGAACCTCCGATAACTACAACCTGCACAGAAACTCAGCCCAACCTAACAGATTTCCAATCTCAATTCAACTAATACAAGTTCACAACAGTTCAACAACGGTTCAACAACAGTTCAACAATAGTTCAACAACAAGTAAATCTCAAAGTCATAGGGCACCACATAGCACCACATCAACAAGGATCAGACCATACAATGCAATGCAATGCCAAGTAGAGAATGCATGTCTGTCCTACGATACACATCCGCTGAATCTTAGATCGGAACCCATGGGGGCCACACAAGGACCATGCATCCGCCGGAACTATTTCCTATCGGCATAAATCATCACTGGCCACACATGGACCATATATCCGCAGGAACCATTTCTCATCGGCATAAATCATCACTGGCCACATATGGACCATATATCTGCCACAACCATTTTCCATCGGCATAAATCATCAAAATGTCTCAAAACCAATGTACACAAGCATGTTCACACAAATAATGAGAGAATGATAGTGTTCACAATCACAACGCAACTCATATCAATGTAAATCACGCCACACTATCAATGATATATCAATAACAACAGTCAAAATCTCAACATTCACAACATATCAATGATGTCAATTGCCTAGTCTCCATTTCACTACTCCTTTCATCACAAGTATGATCAATCGATAAACAAGATTTCTCAAGTCTAGTCCCATAATCCACAATGAGAAAAAGACATATTCAACACGTTCATAATCACATCGAGACTATCATGGCAATTCATCAACACACAACAATATCAAGTCCATGGCCCAATCACACGTTGGCCTATCACAATAGCATACACATTGTCATTTTTTAACCCCTCCGGACATTATTAGATTGATTCATGCAAGAACTCACTGATACCTCAATCCCATTACTCCCCAACGCAATCAAGTAAGGAAGTCGAAATTCTAAAAGATTCACAAGGTTTTAAGAGTTCACTTGCCTTAACCGAATCGAAATCAATCAACAATCGGAGCTTTTCCCTTCCGTAAGCAATCCAAAGCAACACAATCTAATCAAATAATGAAACCCAATCACAATCTGGGCCTAACAATGCCAAGACCACGAAATTCGAAAAGAACAGGTAAAAGAACCCAAAAATCCAATTTCAAAAACGGGGTTTGAATCTGGAATTTCTTTCCTAAAAATCATCCTCATTACCATATATAGGAACTCAAAGATGAAAAACCCATTTGACAAGGAATCTCAAAATAGCCTTCAATTCCCATTTTACCAAAATTTTGGAGTTCTTTCAAAATCACCAAAAACACACTTTAAAATCCCAAATTTCAATTAAAAATTATGTTTAAAGCATTGGGTAATCAAGGCCAAGGGTTAAAATCACTTGCCCACACTGATTCCCAAGAAAATTCTATTAAAAAATCGCCCAAGAGAGCTCCAAAATGTTGAAAATGGTGAAAATGAGACATTTCCCTAATTTACACTGTTCAGGTCAAAAATGACCTCCGCGAACGCAGACCACTAACTCTGCGAACGCAGACCACTACACTGTTCAGTGCTCCTGCACTCCGCAAACGCGGCAAGACCATGCGAATGCGGAGGTTAACTCACATACTCCTCCGCGAACGCGGAGAAGCTTGCACCAGAACTGAGATACAGCAAAATCAGCAAAATACAAATTCACCAAATGGACCCTCAGGATTCATTCGAAACCCCGTGCACACAAACTAGATATGCAACCCTACTAATTTCGACGTTCCGGACTCAATGGAACCATCAGAATTTGGATTCGAGGTTTCCTTGACCCGAAACCCGATAAAGCACCACAAAACTAACTCAAGCCTCAACAACTCAAAACAAGCTCGGGATCTCTAAAAATTCAACCAAGGCCACCCCGAGGCCTAAAATCATCCCCCGAATCCAAAGGAGTTGTCGAAATTGACATCCGAGCATCGGATCCCCAAATGTTGACCACAGTCAACCCTACGATCAAAATTCCACAATTTTCCAACTTAGGACCTCAAATCCACGATACAGCCCCAAAACTAATTCCATCGACTCTCCTAGGCCAAAATCCACATTCTGGATCTGATGGAATCGACAGAATTCCCATCCGAGCTCCGAAACTCTGAATGGTCTCAAAAACCACAATTTTGCGACTTAAGCCTTTAAAGTTCAAAACTTTTCAAAAACTTCATTTTAACTCACACTTTCACAAAACCAAGCTCGGAAACATATCAAATATGACTCGGGGCAACTCTCGGGAGGGGCAAAATGGTCATTTTGCAAAAATTACCAAAAATGACCTTCATGGTCATTACAGAAATATTTCAAGTTGGATTTTCTTCCTTTCCATAGTCATATGGAATAGATTGAGTTTTGCTTTGGACACCCTATTGAGTATTCGGTTAACCGTAAGAATAGCTTCTCCCCACATGTAATAAATCATTCAACATCTCCTTTAATATTCAATTTTTCCTTTCTGCAATACCATCTGATAAATCATTCATTGTTACCCTTTCAGAAAAGTTACAATCCTTCGGAAAAATCACAACCTTTTGAAAAAGTCACAATTCTTCAATAAAGTCACAATCCTTCAAAAAAATTAACAACTCTTTGAAAAAGTCACGTCTCTTAAAAATCACAACTCTTTATTTTCTATTCACACCTTTTAAACCCCCAACACTGTAATTATTGTAACCTGATAACTTAAGATTTTTTATCAAAACAAATCATATATTCTTTAAAACCCTATATACAGATATGTTACCACTTGCATTTTGACATTTTGAAAAGCAAAGGTGCAGGGTAGGCAAGTTAGTTATGATTATTAGGTGATATATTATCTTCAAAATGACAAGGCATATCCCTAAGGGTCTGCTTGACCGTGTGAGATGAAATCATATAAGATGAAGTTGATGTTTTGTTTGGATATGCAATTTGGATTTTGAAGTTGTATTTTTGTGAATAAACATAAAAACCCTATAGATTGTGAAAACTATCAAAATTGTTTCAATTCTCTATACAATCTTACCAAATAAGTAAAAATTTATAACGAAAATATAATACACTATCACAAAGTTATTCTAAAAAAAAATACAATATATATTTGATAGAATTTTTGTTCAACAAAAAAGTAAAATTGAACATGAATTGTAGTGTACTACTCTTTAATAAAATAGAACATGATTAATATTATTAGTAACTTTATTATCATGTTCATATTCCGTGAATATTTTATCACTTCTTTAGTATTCTCGCAAAATATTATGTAGATATAAAATGATGTTTTTTAAAATATAAAATGTAAGCTTGTGGGTTAATTTTTATAGGAGAAATGGTCTGGTGGACCCTTGTACTTGTATCGATTTGTATTGTGGACCCTTCTACTTACCCATTTGTCATCTGGACCCCTTAACCCATCCAAACCCAACATTTTAAACACATTTTTTGATGTGGTCTTGTGCGTGTTGCACAAACACTTACACGTTGGCTAAATAAAAAAACTTTTTAATCCACGTAAGAAACTCTCAGTCCACATAAGCAGTGACTAGAATGAACAAAGAACAATAACTTTTCATTGTTCATCTAGACACTTCATCTTTCCCCTTCTCCCACGAAGAACAAAGTCATTGCGGCGATTTCCCCTTCTCCGGCGAACTCATATGTTCAGTTGAAGGACATTTTATCATCGCCTTGTAAGTTTCTCAGTTTTTCATTGTTCATTTTCTTAGTTTGTATTCCTTGCATTTCGCAGTATGTATTTGTTTGATTTCAGGGTTGATTGTCAGTGGATTTTCTGAAAAAATTTGGGAATTTTACTTTGGTTTGTGTCTAATGTTAGTGTAATATGCTTTCGTAGTGGGTGTTATGACTTGAGGGACTTCAATGGCATATTTTGTTAATTCGAGTAGATTCTAGGGTTTATTCGTAAAATCTCAATTTTGACTAAAACTAAGCCTATTTTTTTCAAAAATTGTCTTGGGTATTGATTGTGTTAGTGGTCCATTTTTATGCATGAGAGGTGTATACAAATCTTGACACCTTGTTTCCTTAAAAAATTAGGGTTTTTTGTTATTTTTACTTTTAAAATTAGAATCTTTTACACCTTATTTTTCTTGTCACTTTACAGGTATGGTAAGTAAATGGCTTTAATAATAGTGACACTTCAATTTCACTATGGAGGCTGTTTTCTATCTTATCCTGAGCTAAGGTATGCCAATGGAATCACTGATCTTGAAAAGATTCATATAGATGTAGATGAATTGCATATCATGTTGTTTCATAAAATAGCAAGGGAATTGGGTGTTGAAAATGTTGAAACATTTGGATGTAGAGTCAACAAGAAGGGTGGTTATTACATGTTAAATATTGATTCTGATGTTTTAAAGTTTCTTAATAGTTTGAAGGGTGCAGATTTTGTTGATGTATTTGTGGTACATCCAATTAGTATACCTTTAGTTGTTGAGGAGATACCTGTATTGCCTAGCACTAATGTTGATGTGTCCTCCCCACAAAAAGATAATTCTGATGTGTCCTTCTCCCCATAAAATGATAGGGCTGATGTGTCATCCTCCCCACAAAATGATAGGGTTGATGTGTATTCATCTGAACCATTTGATGAAAATGAAACTAGGAATTTAAACCAAGATCAGTCCCCTAGAGGAAGAGCAGTCCCCTAGAGTTGAAGATCAGACACGTAGAGTAAATGTAGAGCTTCATTCTGATTCTGATTCTCTCTATGATCTTGATGAAAACATTGATGATTTGAGTGATCTGGATGAGGAGCTGCTTCAAGCTAGACAATCTAACGTTCAAGAACAAGTTAAAGAGATGGCTGAGAAGGCTGATAGAGTAAATCTAGATGAGATACCATCTGGTCCTGTAGGTATAGATACTGGATTTGAAGACATTTATAAGGAGAAGAGGGGAAGATTTGAAGGTAATTTGGGTGGTGATGTATTTTGATAGCTCAGATCCTGCTAGTGACATTAGTGAAGATGAATGGGATGCTGTTGAGAATGATGAAGTGGTAGATCCACCACCTAGAAGTATAAGTACCAAGATCTACTTTGACCCAACTGCTAAAAAGGTTTTATTTCAATTGTATATGATTTTTTTGAATCATATTGAGTTCAGAGAGGCACTGCAAACTTACTCAATTCAGAAGGGTGTGAATATTAAGTTGAAACCTAATGAGAAGGAAAGGATAAGGGCAAAGTGTAAAAGAAAGGGTTGTCCTTGGCATATTCTTGGAAGTATTGATGGTAACACTGGAAACTTCAGTGTTAAGACATATTTTCCTGTCCACAAGTGTTGTAAAAGAACAAGAAACAAACTGTGCACCCCTATTTGGATTAGTAAAAATTACAAGGAGAGGATTATGAGTGAGCCTACCATCAAACTACACCAGATTCAATCTTTGATACAAAAACAGTATGGTTTGTATGTTAGTAAGACAAGTTGTAGAAAGGCAAAACTGAGAGTTATGAATGAACATTTGGGAGATTTCAGAGAGGAGTTTGCTAGGCTGTATGATTATGCTGAGGAATTAAAGACCACTAATCCTGGAACTACTGTATCTATTAGGACATCCAATAACACAATTCCAGGAAAAGAGGTGTTTATGAGCATCTATATTTGTCTTGGTTCCTTAAAAAGTGGATGGAAAGAAGGGTGTAGAAGGATTATTGGGTTAGATGGTGCATTTTTCAAGAGTGTATGTAAAGGTGAATTGTTATCTTGCATTTCCAAAGATGGAAATAATCAAATTTACCCTATAGCATGGGCAGTAGTTGATAAAGAAACCAAGGACACATGATCTTGGTTTTTCAAGTGCATCAAACATGATTTGGAACTTACAGAAACTGAAGGTGAAGGACTAACAGTGATGTCTGATATGCAGAAGGTATTACTAACTTATTTGTTAAATTTATTCTTTCTATTTTTTGTAGTAATTGATATTTAACATTGTTGTATGACTAATGTTCTTTGTTTGATAGGGTCTTCATCTTGCACTTACTGAACTATTGCCAAATGCTGAAATTAGATGGTGTGCTAGGCATATATGGGCAAATTGGAAGAAGGAGTGGAGGGGTGAAGAAAGGAGAAGAAACTTCTGGCAGGTTGCCAGGGCATCATTTGAGGTCCTTTTACAGGTAAAACTTGATGACATGAGTCAGTTAGGACAAGGTATTGTGGAATATTTGTTAAAATATAACAAAGAAGCATGGTGTAGAGCATTTTTTAAAGAACATAGCAAGTGTGATGTGGTTGAGAACAACATGTGTGAGACTTTCAATAGTTGGATTTTGGGTGCTAGGTTCAAATCAATCATCACTATGCTAGAGGAAATAAGAGTCAAAGTCATGGAAATAATGAATCAAATGAGAGAATTTTCAGAAAAATGGATTACTGATGTATCACCAATGGCTATGGACATTCTTAGAAAAAATGCTGAAATTGCAAATAATTGTGAGGTGAAGTTTAATGGTGATCTTGGCTTTGAGATTCATGATCCACCATATAAACATGTTGTTGACTTAAAAAAAAAGGTGTGTAGTTGTAGGTTATGGCAACTAAAGGGAATTCCCTGTGGCCATGCACTTACAACAATTCATTATAAGGATTTGATTGTTGAGTCATTTGTGGATGACTGGTATAAGAAGGAAACATACTTGAAAGCATATAACAGGTTTATACAACCTATGACAAACATTAAGATGTGGCCAAAAAGCACAAGACCAGCCATTGAATCACCTGAAATTACTGCCATGCCAGGAAGACCAGGTAAAAACAGGAGAAAAGATAGTGATGAACCTGTTAAGAAGAAGTTTGGAAAGGCTACAAGGAAGGGTAGAAAAATGAAATGTTCAGTGTGTAAGACTTTTGGACATAACAAGAAAGGATGTCCAACTCTAGTAAGTTGTGCTTTAATGTCTTTCTGTCACTGAATTTTACTCTTTGTAGTTATACTTTTGACTTTAACATATGTTTATAGAAAAATGTTGGAACTTCAACTGCTGGAATTGGAACTTCAACTACTGATTTTACAAATGCTACAATTGGAAGTCAATCAAGTGTAAATGCAGGTTCAAGTTTGAGGCCTAAAACTGCCTCAGCATCTGGTGGAAGGCCTACATGTGCTATATCAAGTGGTTTGAGGCCTGAAACTGCCTCAGAATTTGGTGGAAGGCCTACCAGTACTACAATAAGTGGTGTGAGGCCTGCAACTGCCTCAGCATCTAGTGGAAGGCCTAAAAATGCTACATCAAGTGGTGTGAGGTCTTCAACAACTCTATTAGGTACTCAAGAATAAACTTGTAGTGCAGCTGGCCAAAAAAGAAAGACTAGCACAGCTTTGAGAGGTGGTGCAACTCTTGGATATAAGAGACCAAGACAAAAAAAAAGCAAAAACAGCTGGTTATGGTCTCTTATTTGGATCTGGTGGAAGTGTAATTGAGAGGGTATGTATTTTATCATTTACACATTTAATTGCCTTAATTGATATTAGTTCATCTTTAAGCGAAGATTTTTGTTGTTTTCTTAGTCTGGAAATACTGATAGAGTGTTACATAGTGCTACATTGTCAAGTTCAACTCCTACCAATATTGATCTTGGTTACAAACCCAATGGACTAAGGTGGAAGGGAAGAGCTGCAGTTACTCAAAGGCAGCTAAGAGAGGAGAGTTACAGAAGCACTCAAGCCACAACAGATACTCATGCCACACCAAGCACTCAAGGCACACATTAGATTTCTCTTTGTTTAGATTAATGACTTAATCCTAACTGACTTTATTTATCTTAATGACTAGATCCCAACTGTTTTGGTTATGCCTTAATTGGGAAGACTTTGTTTTTGTATATGAATTTGTATTTGAATGAAGTGAATGCCTTTGTTAAGTAGTTGTTCAGATTTGTGTTAAAAGGCTATTGTGAAGCCAATGTCTGTGTTGTGCAATTGACAACTACTGCATATAATTGACAACAAATTTGTGTTTGAATGAAGTCAATGTCTTTCATTATCAAATAACAGCTAATACAAATCAAAATATCTTTAAAATAACAGCTAGAAACCAAATCACAACAATCACAATAACAGTGATATCAACACTAGTGTTTGATCCTTGTCTTTCTTGCCTTTCATGTCTTCCATGTCTTCTATGTCTTGATTGTCTTGCATGTCTTCCTTGTCTTCCTTGCCCTGAATTCGTTGATGGATTCTTGATGTTGTATTGTTCTTGGCATGTTGAATCATTTACTTCAGCCCATCGAAAGAATCCACACCCATTACCAGATGAATATTTTTGGCAATCCCAAAACACTCTTCCAGGATTAGTTGGTGTCCTTGACATCTTAAGTTTAGCATAGATTCTACAGTAGCAACATCGAACCCGCGTCATGGCGACGACTAACAAAATCAAACCAACAAAAATACAATAGAATCACACAAAGAGGAAGAAGAGATGCCTTTAAATCGAAGAAAAAAAATAAAGGACAAGAAATTTGGAGAGACAAGATCGAGAAGAGAAGAAAAAAAGCTTCAATTTGCTCAACAATGGTGTTGAGTGCAAATGAGGAAGAAGAGACACATTTAATGCCTCAAAAAGGACCGTTAATGCCTTTTTGGAATGTCTCATGCTCCTATTTTGTGTGTTTCACACGCTCCATGTGGACTCTTGCCACATAGGATGCCACATCAAAAAATGTGTTTAAAATGTTGGGTTTGGATGGGTTCAGGGGTCCAGATGACAAATGGGTAAGTAGAAGGGTCCACAATACAAATCGATACAAGTACAAGGTGGGTCCACCAGACCATTTCGCCATTTTTATATTTGAAAAATGTGAAATTATGATATGAAATTTCTAAATCAAGCTTTTTTTGAGAATTTGGGATTTCATCTCTTGATTTAAAATCATGAGATGGAATCGCATGTCAAAATGTTGATTTCATCTCATGATATTTCAAATCACGAGATGAAATCGCATGTAAAGAAAATCTGGAAAATAATCAAATATGTAAAGAAAAATTGGAAAAAATGTTCCAAGACATATATAGAGGTGAAAAATCGAAGATATTAAGCGTGCACAAAAGTTGTTGGATCTATTGGGAGGCTATAGCTCAAATTGCAAAACATGCCTAACATAAATATCACATCTATGTACTTGGCTTTCCATTATTGTCAATATTTATAGGAAGTTGACTTAGGTGCCAAACCCAAATTTGGATCCTTCCTCATGATTTTATTGAGCTAATTCAACTACTTGCTTACTTTTAGGATTTCATTTCTTCACTAGACTTGCTTAGATTGGACTTCTTTCTATATATCTATTTTTGCTATGAACATTTATGCTTTGCCTTTTGAGCCAGCTACACCTCTCCACAAATCAAGCCTATGTAAAAAAGCTTATCTTGAAAGCAAGTAAATGTTGTGATCATACATATATCTTTCCTTTATTGGACCAAAAAAACCAGTTCAACTAATTAGTTTATTTTCTTCTGTCCCAGATGTATAGTGTTTTCTGAAATTGTGGAATCCATTTAACTTTTTTCATGTACTACATATAGTCGAAAATAAGATTTTGAGTTTATAGGGTTAAACTATTTTTTTTTTTTAAATTACTATTTTATTGATAAATTATTTATACATATTAAATGAATATTTTAAATACTAATACAAAATCTATACTAAAATTATTAAATTTTGCTGAATTCAGCTAGCTCTACCCTAAGTATTGATTGGTTTATGTAGTTTCTTAAATAGCCACATGCTTATATTCAACTGGCAGGATTTTCACTTTTGAAAATTGAACCGTTATCGATAATTTAATTGCAAAATTGATTTATTGACTTATTGGTGTAGAGTTATCGGATTAACGGTTGGTGAATGAATTATGTTTTTACAGTTAACGACTTATCGAATTCGAGATGAATTACTTAATTTTCTTATCGAGTAAAATGTAAACTTGTTAAGAATTGTCATATTCATATTTTTGTTTTTGGGTATATACAGTATCTATTGTAAACCCTAAAGCTAAAACTCCATTGAGTATTCACTTCTTTAACTTAGGAAAACTTTCATCACTTCCAAGCGCACTACAAAATTTATGAAGATATAATCATGTTTTATATCAATTTTATAAATTTTCATATAGAAAAATTGTGAGTGAAATTTTAAGCTTTGAAAGATATACATATTTCATATTAATTTTATACAGTTTTCATTCATTAAAAAATTGTGAGCGAATTTTTAACTTATATGTGTATATATTCTATATAAATTAGTATAGAAAATATTGAAAAGTGATATGTACATAATATATGTATAAATTCTATATAAATTAGTCTTAAAAATATAGAAAAGTGATATGTTTATGAAATATGATTTGTATCAATTGAGATGTCTGTGATTATTGGGTATATGAAATGCTTAATTATGTATAGCTAATTGATTTTTGAATCCGACTGCGTATGATTTCTAAAATTTGTTGGAGCTAAAAATAGAGAAAACATAGGACGATATTGATATGGATTCGAGAGAGAAAATTTAATAGGGAAGAAAATTTCGGCCATAAATTACGAAAAAAAAATCAAGCCGTAATTGGGTCGCTACCCTTGTATAGATTTTGTAAGAAACCTATTGCTATAAATTGTAAATGGAACACTTTTTGGATCTAATAAGTTTTATTCTTACTTACCGCCTTAAAGATACACTCTTTTATAGGAATGACACAACATGTTTAATATCGTAACATTTAAAGAATATTTTTGATATGTTACACACACTTTAAGGGTCTTCTTGGAAAATGACATGATAATGGTATTAGTGCAATTACATGAAATCACAAAAAGTACATGTTGGTAAATAGGAAGAAACAAAATGAAAGATAAATAATGTAAAATGAATAAATTTTAAAATGTTGAACTAAAAAATGAAATTAATATAATAGTTATAGAATTAAATTAAGAAAAAAATAAATTAAAATTTAAAACAAAAAGGAAAACTAGTTAGAAGTAATCTTGTAATTAATTACATGTAATTATCAGTAACTCTCACTTTCTTATTGAAAACTTGAGAGTATAATTATCCCCGCTCAATTACACTCAATTCACTACTAATCAAGTAATTAATTGGCCAAACCATCAGATCAAACTATATAATAATTAATTATACTTAATTAGATTCAAATGTAACTCCACGTGACTTTTCCAAATAGGCCTTTAGTGTAAGACCGCCAGGTCCAAAATTTTTGTACATTCTTAAATGTAAGAATTTTAGGAATCCCCCATAGTGTAAGGAGCAAATTATATTCTATCCCTATTTTTTTTCAATTTATAAAAATTTGTTAAAATTACTACCATCCGAATACATCTCATTCTTCTGGATACACCATATTTGATACATTATATAACTAGTTTATTGAGATTAAAAAAGAAATTAAATATAAAATTAAATGTCAGTTCCCCAAATCATGCAAATCAAATCTCCCAAATAGCAACTCCAAATAATTCAAATTTCAAATTTTCTTCTCTCAAATCTCTCCCAAATCGTAACAGATTCAAAAAAGTCGACAATTTTATATAGTTATGTATCATATACAAAAAAATTTATGAATAATACACTTATTTATTTATAAAACAGTGTTGCAGATACTTAACAACATGTGATACATCATAACATGTGATATATAACTATGTTATATACATAACTATGAATATGATACAAACTGATTTTGTTATAAAACATTAGTGTTTATGTATCAACAGTAATATTTGATAGTTTCTATAGATACATAGCCTTCTACTAGTTGAATAAGGCTGGGTGTATGTATCAATAGTAAAAGATAACGAATTTTGTAATTATTTTGTATCCAATATATAACTATGAACATGATACATACTAATTTGTGTTTCAATAAATTAGGGTTATGTATCAAAACTAATATTTGAAAACGATATATTGTACATGATAAAATTGTAATGTATCATAAAGGTGAAACGAACGAATTATACATTAGTTTAAGAATCAAAATCAACTAGATACATTAAAAGATCTACTAAAGCAACAAAAAATCAACAATTTGATCTGCTAAAAGCAAAAAAAAAATGATTAAGAAATTCTTCCACACTTTCTCCTTTGTGTTGTATCAACTTTTGTATTTTTTTTTCACTTTCAACAATGACGTCACCCATGGATCTTGACCTAAAGCCATTACTGGAGCCATCAACAACTCTTGATAAAATTAAAATGTATCATAATATTGAAATGAATGCATTATACATTAATTTAAGAAATAAAAACAACTAGATACATTAAAAAACTTAACCCATATGTATCACAAAAAGATGAGCAATAAAAAATTTAAAAAAAAAGTCAACAATCTGATCTGCTGAAAGAAAAAAAAAAAGGATGAATAAATCCTTCTACACTTTCTCTTTTGATCTGTATCGACTCCCGTAGTTTTTTTTCACTTTCAACAATGGCGTCACCCATGGATCTCAATCCAAAGCCCTTACGGGAGCCACCAACAACTCGACTTTCCCCCCCTTTTTTGGACGTTTTTTCTACAATCGATTTTGAAGTTGAAGATGCATCATTCTTTGACTAAATTTGTAGATGAAAAAGCTAAAGAAATTAAAAAATAATTGATACCTGATAAAGTGAAAAGAAAAAAATGGATGAAGAAGAACTACCTCTCTTCAATAACTTGCAATCATAAATCGGAAAGAGAAAAAAGATTTGAAATTCAAAAATAGAGTGATGGAGATAATTATTGATACCATGGAGTGATTTTAGGCGTGAAAAAAGTGGAAAAAATCTTGAGTGATAGTTTATAGTGATGTATCCGGAAAAGTGACAAAAATTGTGGAAAAAAGAGATTTTGTAATTTTTTTGAATGGTAGAGAATAATAAAAAATAAGGTAAAAAAAATGTGTAGTTAAGTAATTTTTCCTTCTTAAATTTCATACCGAATGAAAGTAACATATTAAATAAAACAAATAGTATACATGTAAGGCTTTTTGCTAAATTTAACTTTAAGCGATAAATTTTATTGAGCAGGCTAACCTATAGATGGAAGAACTTTCTTTTGCTATCATTAATCCTATTGGTCCCATATTGTGGGTCATTTTTCAGTGTGGTAGTAAAGTCAATATATGACAATACCATATATGTTAATGTCTATACCTTATAAATGACACAAGATTTTTGAAAAAATAAAAACTTGAATCCTCCATAGAAAATGGAACCTCAAGTAACCTCAAGAATGAATAAAGTTCTTCTAATCATTAACTGTATAATTCTAACTATAGGAAACTGTGGTGCCCCTTTGATCATGCGTCTTTACTTCATCAAAGGCGGTAAAAGAATTTGGCTATCACGCTGGCTACAAACTGTTGCTTGGTCAATCAATTTCATCCCTATAGCAATTTCCTACTTCTATCGTCGCAAAAATAATAATAACAACGACAACAACAATAACAATAATAATACCACCAAGCTCATTCTCATGACTCCCCGAATTTTCATGGCCACTATTGGGATCGGAAACCTGCAGTAGTTTTGGCCCTACACTCCGATGGTGATCGACCGGAGGATGAGACGAATAAAGAGTATATATTAGGGTTTTTCATGACCCTAGCAGCTGCTGCATTGACTGGCCTTATTTTTCCTTTGGTGGAGTTGATATATAAAAAGGCACAACAAACTATCACTTACACATTTGTATTGGAGTTTCAAACAGTGTATTGCTTTGTTGCTACTGTGTTTTCAACCATTGGGATGATCATAAACAACGATTTTCAGGTCATTAATTGGATCCTGATCACTCCATTTACTTTCTCTATATTATATTTACACAATCATATTACTTCTAAAACAATTAATTATATTATGTAAATTTACTTTCATAAGTATTAATCGATAACATGATAAAATTATTAACCAATTATCTAGTGTTAAGATATTTAGTTTAAGCTATATTGATAGCCTAATTAAAAATGCACTTAACTTCTATACAGCAATAGAGGTAAAAATAAATTTATGATGTCAGAGCACCATAAGATAACTTATGTTGCTTGAATTATTTAAAAATATTAATGAGTGCGTGTCAGATTCTCCAAAAATAGTGTATCTTTAGAGAATCTGACATGAATACGGCATCAAAAGTGAATAATCCGCCAACTTACAAGATAACTTATCCATAATTAATAGGTGAAACTAGTTACCTAGATAGTTCCAAAATTATTTATACTAAAGTGCATATAAGTTATATACGCTAAAAAATCTACAAGAAGAAGTCTAAAAACAATCACGTTAACTTTCACTAGTTTTAGCAATCATGAAGATATAATCCAACTTTTATGAGGTGTAAAGCAAAAAATAACTATTACGACTAGTTTATAATGGTGTAAAACATATTTTACTGGCAATTTCAGGGGAGGCAAAAGCATTTGAACTTGGAGAAGGAAGATATTATGTTGTAATAATATGTATTGCAATAATTTTGCAATTCTACTTCTTAGGGACTATTGGAGTCATCTATTCTGCTTCTTCTTTGGTATCTGGCATTTTGGCAATATTTCTGCTTCCTGTTACCGAAGTTTTAGCTGTTTTTCTTTACGGTGAAAAATTCAGTGCAGAAAAGGGAATTTTTCTTGCCCTTTCTCTATGGGGATTTGCTTCATACTTCTATGGTGATTGTAAAGAGAAGAAGAAGAGAAAGAATGATCAATCTCGGGAAACAGAGACGATTGATAAAACTAATTGTACCCCGTGATTAGAAAGGGCTCTTATAATTAATGACAAGATTAATACAAACTTACAGTAAATACATTATATATATTAGCGTGGATGTCTATAACTTCAAGGTGTAATTCCATTATTGTGTATAGAAATATCCACACCTCCATTACGTCCTCATTGTTCTCCCACACCTCATAACCTTTTCTATATTCTCAAAAGGTTAATGTCATGTTTAAGGCAACCGTACGTACAATTACGCCCTTGTACGAGTATAAATAAGGGTATGATAGATGATGGATAATATACTTAAACACTTTGAAGAATAAGAAATATCTCTTCTATTTGTCTCTCTATTTCTATTGCTTTCATCTATTAGTGTTCTTATCTTATTTACTTTGATTTTACAACAAAACTGTTGTATTATTATATATTAGAATTTGAAGTTTCCTTTGACTACCTCTGTCTCTATAATTTCGAAGATCACCAAGAGGATTTGATTTCCTTGTTGATCATATTGATGACAGTAAGAGGGACCTATTCACTAGTTGATAGAATAAAGTTGTTTTTTGTGAACCATTGAATTCCGATGAGGATAGCTTTAGTTTCAGATAATGTTGCTTCAAAATCCATAGAGATCAACATATGTTGCGATCATGTTGCGCTCCCCTTGGAGCATCCATCCACATTTAAGAAAGCGTATATATAAGAAAAGCTTTAAAAACAAGAAAAAGAATGAAAAATCCCTAGTATCAACTGATGCATTTATATATAAATGAAGGGGATGATACTCATCAAAGCTTTTATTGAATGGAAATGACATTGAACTCGTATCTCCCTCTACAACCCTCATTAATTAATAAAAAATTCCATGTGAAGAACAAGGTTCGGGTGTCCGATCCTGGGTCAGATGTTGAGATCGAATTTTGAATCAGTCATCGGGTGTCGTTGTCAGAGTCAGAGTTGATCCCAATTCGGAAGTCGGGTTCTGCGCCTGGCGTCAGGGTCGAGTTTAGCAATACTTTAGCAATGAAGAGATGGTAGAGGTTGAGAATCTCAAATTCTCTTTGGGCCTCCTTTGTCAAACAAAAGTATTGCATCAGAGTTCATGTGGTCGGTAAAAAATGGGCTTCAGGTAATTCTCATGCCTGGAAGCACATGCTTCAAGTTAGAGAAGATGCAGAGAAGCATATAATTTGGCAGGTTAATTCGGGTACTAATTCTTTTTGGTGGGACAATTGGACCGGTAAGGATCCTCTAGCTTATCAAGCCCCAGATTCAATCAAAAGTTCAAAAATGCAAGCCAAGATGTTCATCAACAATGGGAATTGGAACATTGACAAACTTGGAATGATTTTGCCAAGCCATATTTGCGCAGATATCTGTAACATAGAGATTGGCAACCCGAGAAGGAGGATCAAATATTTTGGGATCTTACAAACAATGGTAAATTCTCTAACAGTACTACTTAGAATTTGATATGAACAAAAAAAGCTAATCAATATCTTATCAACAAGGTATAGCATTCTTCTATTCCTTTTAAAATGTCTTTTCTTACTTAGAAAATTTTGAAAGAAAAAATGTCTTTTGAGGATGTACTAACGAAATTTGAAAAACATATGGATTCCAAATATAATTGTTGTCCAATAGAGTAGGACCAAACTTTGAACCATATTTTCAGTGAGGGAAAAGTAGCTAGCTATATTTGGAATCTTTTTGGTGCTCCTCTTGGTATTACGTATTCTCATCTCCCTATTAGATACGTTCTAAATTCTTGGTGAAAGGGAAGAACAAAGAATGATGTGCATAAATTGATATTACATATTACCCCTATTATTATTTGTTGGGCTATTCGGAAAGAGACTTGTGCTTGTAGGTATGGAAATCAAAAGAAATTTAGTAGATACAAGCTTGACCAGCAACAGGTGATATGGACTGTTCAAGCGTCCACCATCAAGTCTTTCCCTAGATGCAAATTTCCTTTTCCTTGGAATGAATTTTGTCACAATCTCGTTAAATTGCAATCTATTCTTAGATTATTGGTGGTATATTGGAAAAAATCAGAACAAAGACCACGCAATCTCAACACTAACGGAAGTTTCAACATAAGTAATGGAAGGGCTGGACTTGGTGGGGTTCTCAGAGATGAAAAGGGAGAGTTGATCATGGCTTTTTCATTCCCGATAGAGTGTTTCAGTCACAATGTAACAAAGGCAAAAACAGCATGGTATGGTTACAAATAATGCATTCAAAATGGTTACACTAACCTCAACATCGAACTGGACTTTTCATTTATCATAGGATGCTCAAAGATGGAAAGGCTAGGAATTTCAAATTAACTAAAGTTATCAAAGACACTTCTGCACTACTTAGACAAGCCACAGTCAGATTCACTTATTGCTGCAGAGAAGCCAATCAACTTGCAGATTGGCTGGAAAAAATGGCTATGAACTCTCAGGCTAGCAACATATATCTCTCGTTCCAATATCTTCCTAAGGGTGCAAAGGGACCTTTCCTCATGGATAAGAGACAGATCCCAAATATTAGATTGAAATTTGACAAAGCAAACTTTTATGTTAGCTAGGCTAATTGACTATGTTGGAGAAAGATAGACTACAAACTTAAAGAACAAATATGTAAAGTTTAAGAGTATTGGATATGTGCTGAAACCTCAATTTTTTTTCTGTTTATTAAATCAAAGCAAATGTTGCCTTTATATAGGCTACAAATTAATAAACTACTAAGTCACTAAGTTACCACTACTACCACTAATAAAGCAACAACTAAATAATAAAAGTACTGCATCATGACCTGCTAACAACCCTAGAATATAGGACACTAATAACAAACTAAATTGACCAGGTCACACTTTGAATGAGTCTTCAATACCCCCCCTTGATTCAAAATTACAGACACCAAGCAAAGCTCTTAAATAGATAAACTTGTCTGCTGCCAAAGACTTTGTCTGTATATCAGCTAGTTGCTCATGAGTGCTGCAATGCTTTAATATAATCTCCTCCCTTGCAACCAACTCACGAATGAAATGGAAGCGAACATTAATATGCTTGGTTCTACTGTGAAAGTTTGGATTCTTTGTCATGGAAATAGATGCTTTATTGACGCAGTATATCTCTGTTGCACTTTCTTGCTTATGTTGAAGTTCTGCTAACATCCTTCTTAGCCAGATAGCTTGGCAAGCGGCTGAAGTAGCTGCAATGTACTCAGCTTCAGAGGTGGATAAGGTTGTTGTAGCTTGCTTCTTTGAGCTCCAATTTATTACTCCTAACCCAAGAGTAAAAACATGAGCTGAAATGCTATGTCTATCCTCCAATGAACCAGCATAGTCGCTATCAGTGAACCCACATAATTTGAAATTGAAAACTTGTGAATATCAAATCCCATAGCCCATAGTTCCAGCGATATAGCTCAAAATTCAATTTGCTACTCTAAAATGAACAGTTGAAGGTTGTTGCATAAACTTGGAAATGACACCAACAGAAAATGCAATATCAGGATGAGTGTGGATTAGATAAATTAAACCTCCCACCAGACTTCTGAAACTTCTAGCATCATCCATCTCTGCTCCATCAGTAATCTGCAATTTTTCACCAACATTCGTAGGTGTAGTTGATGACTTGCAATTAACCAAACCAAATTTGATGAGAAGGTCCCTGGCATATTTCCTTTGCGAAAGAAATATTCCATCTGCAGCTTGATGGACTTCAAGGCCAAGAAAATAATGTAACACACCCATATCCGACATTTAAAACTCATTCATCAATTGAGACTTAAACTCATCCACAAGAGAAATAGAAGAGCTAGTATAGATGATATCATCAACATAAAGGCAATCAATGATGAAATTAGTATCTTTCTTCTTTACATACAACGTGAGTTCATTCTCACTTCTCATGTATCCCTTTTTCTGAAAATACCCATCAACTTTACTATACCACGCTCGAGGGGCTTGCTTCAAACCATACAATGCCTTTTTTAGCTTGTAGACCTTTGTTTCATTTCCTTTCTTTATGAAAACTTCTGGTTGTACTACGTAGACCTCTTCTTGTAAGTCTCCATTGAGAAATGGTGACTTGACATCAAATTGATAAACTAGCCAATGTGATTGTGCAGTCAATGCTAGAACAAGTCTCACAGTTTCAAATCGACCTATCGAAGAAAAGGTTTCTTCAAAATCAATACCATATTGTTGCACATATTCTTTTGCCACAAGATGAGCTTTATGCTTCTAAAGGCTCCCATCCGCTGCAAACTTTATCTTGAACACCCACTTCAAGCTAATTGGATTTTTTCCTTCCTGTAATTCCACCATATCCTAAGTGCCATTCCTTCTAATAGATTTCATCTCTTCTAACATTGTTGTCCGCCACTCTTGCTTTTCAACTGCTTCTTCATAGTGTGAAGGATCTGAAACAGCAAAAGAAAACTGACAAGTTGTATACATGTCATTAGCATACTTGGGGTTCAGCTTTGGCAGCCTTGTTGATCTTCTTAATGGAATTGGCTCATTTGGAGACCCTTCAAGAGTCGTAGATGAAGGTTTCTACTCGGTGAAGTTGAAGAAGATGAATCTGGAGAAGTTGTAGAAGAACGAGTTATTGTAGCTGTAGGAGTCGGCTGTTGAATTACATCAAAAGTGATTCCAGTGGGAATAGGAATCTGTTCTTGCATCTTCTCACTGCTTCCACTCCATTTCCAGCTTGCCATTTCATCAAATACTACATCCCTTCTAATTAAAATCTTGCTACTAAGAGGGTTATACAATCTATAGGCTTTGAATTGTGTGCAATAACCAATAAAAATGCATTTTTCAGATTTTTCATCCAACTTATAACGAAATTGGGAATTTACCAAAGCATAAGTAATACAACTAAAAATTCTTAAATAACTTACAGATGCTTTTTTACCCGCCAAGCTTCAAACGGAGTTTGATTCATGACAACCTTTGTGGGAGACAAATTCAGTAAATGGACTGATGTCGCCACAGCTTCAGCCCAAAAATGATTTGAAAGTCCCTTCGCTTGTAGCATGCTTCTTGCCATCTCTACAACAGTGTGATTTTTTCACTCAGCGACACCATTTTTCTCTGGAGTATAAGCTGTTGTCAGCTCCCTGCGGATGCCACTTTCTTCACAAAAGAGACTAAATTCCTTGGACAAGAATTCTCCTCCTCTATCAGTATGAAGAGTTTTGATACATAGACTACTTTGCTTCTCAACCTTGGCTTTAAAGTACTTGAATTTTTAAAATGTTTCTGATTTGCTTTCCAAAAAATAGACCCAACTCATGCGACTACAGTCGTCAGTAAAGAGTAGAAAATAACGACGCCCACCAAAAGAAGTAGTATGCATAGGTCCGCATAAATCAACATGAATTAATTCAAGACACTTTGAAGCCCTCTAAGCCTTTCCAACAGGAAAAGATTTTCTAGTTTGTTTTTCATAAATACACCCTTCACACAATTCAATAGAATCAATTTTAGGTAGTCCAAGAACCATACCTTTGTCAACTAGCAATTTCAGTCCCTTTATGTTGAGATGACCATACCTCAAATGTCACAACTTCGAGTCGTCCTTTGCACTTGCAGCAAGAGTAAAATTTTCCATATTAGAAACGTCCCTCGGAAACATATTGTTTGGTGTCATGGTGATGTGAACCTTTTTGCCTGACTTCTTGTTTGTAATGACACAAGCATCATCATCAAAACAAAGAGAATGCCCGTCAGTCATTAATTGTCCAATACTCAACTAATTGTATCCTAAATTAGGTACAAATTGAATGTTATCCAACATTTTAACTTTGTCATGTCTAGTGTCAACACCCACAATGCCTTTTCCTTTAACATGTATCTCTTTTGAGTTGCCAAGCTGCACCATTTTCGTTTGCTTCTCATCAAGCTCCTGGAACAAGGATTTGACACCTGTCATATGATTTGAACAACCACTGTCTATAAACCATAAATTACTTGGCTTGTGATCTGTACCAATGCAAGCCATAAAGAGATAATTCTCTTCCTCGTTTTCTGCTGCTGCAAAGTTTATTTTCTGTTCTTTATACCAGCAATTAGCCTTTATATGCCCGTAGCGCTGACAATGATGACATTGAATGCCATTCTTTGTGTTGCCTTGCTCTTGGATTGCTTGTGCCCATCATTCCTTCCTCCGCCTTTTCCATAGCCTTGACCTCGACCACTACGGAATCCTCCTCTTCCACGCCTCTATTTGCTGGACCATTATTTTCTTCATATTTAATGGCAAAGTCTTTCACTTGGAATGCCTTCTCTTCATTCTTCTCTATAGATTGATTGTTTCTCGCCTTATGAGCTTGAAGAGAGCCCATCAGTTCATCAAAGGAAAAAACTGATAGATCTTTAGAATCTTCTATAGAAATAACTACATGATCAAATTTTGGAGTTAAACTTGCAGTATCTTTTCCACAATGGTCTGGTCAGTAACTTTCTCGCCATAGGATTGCATTTTGCTCACAATTGCCACTGTTCTGGATAGAAAATCAACAATTGGTTCTCCATTTTTCATCATCAAGATCTCAAAGTCACGCCGAAGTGACTGCAATCTCACCATGATGACCTTTGAATCACCTTGAAACTCCTTTTGCAAAATGGACCAAGCGTGCTTCGATGTGGTTGCTACTGCAATCTGTGAAAAGAGGCTATCATGGACAGCCCGCTGGATAAACACCAACGCCTTAGCATCTTTTTTCTTATTGTCCCGCAATCTAGTTTCTTTGTCAGGATCTGCAAATCCTCTTTCTACCAAGTCTCAAAGATCTTAAGATTTGAGTATAGTTTTCATACGAATACTCCAGAATTCGTAGCTTTCTCCCTTGAAGACGGGATTGAGTAGTTGTGTCACACTCAATGCATTGCCATTACTTGCCATGACTCTGATACCAAAGATGTTGGAGAAAGATAGACTGCAAACTTAAAGAACAAAGATGCAAAGTTTAAGAGTACTGGATATATGTTGAAACTTCATTTTTTTTCTGTATATTAAATCAAAGCAAATGCTGCCTTTATATCGGCTACAAATAAGCAAACTACTAAATCACTAAGTTATCACTACTACCACTAATAAAGCAATAACTAAATAATAAAAGTACTGCATCATGACCTGCTTATAGCCCTAGAATATAGGACACTACTAACAAACTAAATTGATCAGGTGCACTTTGAATTAGTCTTCAATAGACTAACAGTAGGAAATTGGGCAATAACTTTTTTGCTAATAACTCAAGGCTTTGGAGGATAGTCTCTATCATTTGTATTGTAATTTGAACCTTTTATGGAATGAATTGCAACACTCCTAGGAGCATTAGGGATTTTTTTTCTTTTTTAAAAAAGATTTAGTCCTAAAAATAATAAATGTATGACTAAAACTTCATTGATTAAAACAGACCTTATTTAATATTTACCAAGAAAAAAAAGCTAAGAACTTCATTAAGGAGAAACAATTTTATTTTTATTAAATTCAAACTAGTCTGTAATATATAGTCTTCAAATAAACTTAAAAGAGATTGTAAAACAAACATTTGACATATGGATCATCACCAATATATGCCTAATTCTAAAGTACTCATTTTTCTTCAACAATTTTACCCTTGTCACTGACATAGATACTATCAAGAAACTTTCGAATATCCTTGTTCTTCAAGTGGAATTTTCGGTTAATATAAATTGTTTCGGTTACTATCAACAAATTTTTTTTCTTGAATTAAACATATATAGTTCTTATTTCAATTACTCGATCACAATTGCTCAACTCGAACAAATTCTAATATCTAATAATACAACAGTTTTGTTGTAAAATCAAAGTAAATAAGACAAGAATACTATAGATGAAAGCAATAGTAACATAAAGACAAGAGAAGAGAAATTTCTTATTCTTCAAAGTGTTCAAGTATATTATCCATCGATCACCTACCATATCACTATTTATACTATTACAAGAGGGTAGTTGTAAGGTGACCTTAAACATGAGTACATGACATTAACCTTTTGAGAATATAGAGAAGGTTATGAGGTGTGGGAGATCAATGAGGACGTAGTGGACTAGGTGCGAGTATTACTACATATAATGATAGAATTACACCTTGAAGTTATAGACATCCACGTTAATATAATATATTTACAACAAGTTTGTATTAATCTTCTCATGTAATTATAAGAAGCCTTTTCAATCACAGGGCATAATTAGTTTTATCAATCGTCTCAGTTTCCTGAGATTGATCATTCTTTCTCTTGTTGTTCGCTTTATAATCACCATAAAAGTATGAAACAAATCCCCATAGAGAAAGGGCCAGAGAAATTCCTTTTTCTGCACTGAATTTTTCACGGTAAAGGATAACAGCTAAAACTTCGGTGAGAGGAAGTAGAACTGATATCAAAATGCCAGATACCAATGAAGAAGCAGAATAGATGACTCCAATGGACCCTAAGAAGAAAAATTGCCAAATTATTGCACTCCATAATATCACAACGTAATATTTACCTTCTCCAAGTTCAAATGTTTTTGCCTCTCCTAAAATTGCCTGCAAAGTATGCTTTACACCATTAATAAATAAACTAGAGAAAATTATTTTTTGCTTTACACCTTTTTTTATACTTTGCTTTACACCTCATATAAGTTGGATGATTATATCTTATTTGGGTAAAACTAGTGAAAGTTAACGTAATTTATTTTTTACTTTTTCTTGTAGGTTTTTTAACGTATTTAACTTATATGCACTTTAATAGAAATAATTTTTACACTATCTAGATAACTAGTTTCACTTGTTAATTATGAATAGTTTATCTTAAGGTGCTTTGACATCGTAAATTTATTTTAGCTCTATTGGTGTACAGAAGTTAAATGCTTTCTTAGTCTATCAATATAGTTTAAACTACTCCCTCTCTGTCACGAAGTTTAAGAAAGAAAAAAAAACATGTTTATGCGACTGTACTTAAATCATTTCATTAGGGATAGAACTAATATTTTAAAGTTAAATTATTACTAAATATAATAATGTGTCATTAGAAGTAACCCGGTTGTGTAAATATGATCGTAATTAAATGGAGGGAGGATCTTAAATAATGACCTGAAAATCTTTGTTAATGATCATCCCAAATGTTGAAAACACAGTAGCAACAAAGCAATACACTATCTGAAACTCCAATACAAGTGTGTACGTGATAGCTTGTTGTGCCTTTTTGTATATCAACTCCACCAAAGGTAAAATAAGGCCAGTAAATGCAGCAGATGCCAGGATCATGATAAACCCTAATATATACTCTTTCTTCGACTCTCCCTCCGGTTGATCATCACCGGAGTGTACGGCCAAAACCACTGCACCAATCGTCAACAAGAAAACGGAGTTGACGGAATAAGAAGTGAACTTCAGCCTCACAATAATGAAGGCAAAGAAGGCAGTGAAAGCAAGTTGCGTAGAACAGAGGAGTCCGCTAGTGGAGACGGGTAATTTGGCTACACCATAAGCGTAGGAATAGTTCACACATCCTTGTAGGATTCCGATCCCAATAGTGGCCATGAAAATCCGGGGAGTCATCAGAATGAGCTTGGTGGTATTATTATTGTTGTTGTCGTTGTTATTATTATTTTTGCGACGATAGAAGTAGGAAATGGCTAAAGGGATGAAGTTGATTGGCCAAGCAGCAGTTTCTAGCCAGCATGATAACCAAATTCTTTTGCCTCCTTTTATGAAGTAAAGGCGCATGATCAAAGGGGAACCACAGGTTCCTACAGCTAGAAATATAGAGTTGATGATTAGAAGAATTTTCTTCATTCTTGAGCTTACTTGAGGTTCCATTTTCTATAGAGGATTTGAGTTCTTTTTTCCAAATGTAGCGTCATTTATAAGGTATAGATATCAACATGGTATTGTCATATATTGACTTTATTACCACACTGACAAATGACCCACAATATGGGACCAAAGGGATTTATGATAGCAAAACAAAGTTCTTATATCTATAGGTTAGCGAGGCGGCTTAATAAAACTTGTGGCATAAAGTCAAACCTTAGTAAAGGCTTTACATATATTCTATGATAGGATCGAAAATATCAGGTGTCATGTGGAAACTAGCAAAGCAAATCTTGAAAGATCGTGAGTAAGAAGACAAATGAGAAATATACCAAAAGCACAGAGATTTAACGTGGTTCGGTCAATCGACCTACATCCACAAAGGAGATGAGCAATGCACTATATAAACATGAGAGTACAAAATATAGAAAGAAATAACCTCACCCATTTCATTTGGAATACAAAGAGGTTCAAACAAGTGATAACGTATCACTTGTGTCTCACAAATTCTCTCCCCTAACAAAAATTCTCAAAGCCCCTAGGACTACATTGTGAATGTTGATTAAGTTAGAAGGAACGAGTTTCTATTTATAGAGTCATAAACTTTTTTCCTACAAGAAAAAGACTAGCCAAATATTGAGAGTTTATATTTTCCTTTTAAAAAAAGGAAAACCTATTTATGATAAGAAACTCAGGGCAAATACCCAACATTCTATTCATTTTATGTTATGTCTTTGTTTGATTTGGAGGAAGTTTAAGAATGTACAAAACTTTTGGATTTGGTGGTCTTACACTAAGGGAGTGTTTGTGTAACGATCCATCCCGTTCGTTATGAGTAGGCCAATAGCGAAGAAATATATGCCAAAAATTTTCTGAATAGTGACTTAAAATTTTAGGTTAGGCTAGCCTTAGATGAAATATAGGCTAGGCGCGGTCTAGGGTCATCCAAGAATGGGTGGGGTGGAATGTCTAGGCTTGGTTGTTGTTTTCTTGTAGCTAAGATATTAAGGAACATGTAGGGCTTCACGGAATCGAATTCAAGAGAGGAGAACTCCCGAAATTGAATTCGGCATGAAAGGGATAGTTCGGAATGTCAAAGGAAGGAGGTATGCTATGAAAAATGGGATTTTCAGGAATTTCTGAGTCTCTGAAGTTTGCATATCCCGCTATAGCGAGTCTCGGACTGCTATAGCGGAGTGTACCGACCGTTATAGCGAAGTAAGTTTCTCTATAGCAGGTTGGGGCACTATATCAGAGCGAAACGGGATTTTATGCAAAAATAGCCCCAAAACTCCTATTTTCTGCATTTTTGTTCTTGGAGTTGGGAGGAGCAATTTTGGGCTGTTTGCACTCAATTTTCCATGGAATTCATATGTTATGGTAATATTATTACTCCTCAATCTTGCACATTAATTCTTAAGCCTTAGAATATAAGTTATTACTCTTGGCGAAGGGTTTTGGCATCATTTCACGGTGGAAAAGCCCTAAGTAGGGGAGGATGATCATGAACTGGCCTAGGGTTAGGATTTGGTTATAATCTGGATAATTAATAGGCCATTAGTGATTGATTATTTCTTTTAATTATTATTTAGACCAAGAACAAGCCAAGGCACTTCAAAAAAGGAAAGCTCGGGTTCTTTAGAGTTTTCGAGAGGCTTCATTCGAGGTAGGTAATGGTTGTATGTTTTCGGTTATGTATGTGTGCATGTCTATTCCTTGTAGTATCATTTTTACAATGCATGGTAGGAAATACGTACATTGGGAGATATATGAAATGATATCATGTTGATAATCTCATGCAAGACTTGTTATTGTGACTTGTGATTTTCAAATGATATTGTTCATTGTGTTTGTGATTGTGCATGATTGTTTGTGATTGTTGGATGACTCGGGTACCACATCGGTACACTAACTAGGGATGACTCAGATACCACGTACACTAACAGTTTAGGTTTGGGTCCATGAGAGGACTAGGCATGTGTTTATGGTTCCATGAGAGGATCGGGCATTGCATCTGTGATCATGTGGGACATGCATACAGGTATTTGTTGTTTCATGATATATGACTTAGAGTCTGTATGCATTGATAATTGTTTAAGTGTTGTTCTATGTTATTGTACTGTGGTAAGCTGTTTACATTCACATCTTAGACTGGCCGTGTGATCCTACCAGTACACTGTGGTTTGTGTATTGATACTGCACCTGTTCTTTCTTTGTTGAGTACAAAGCATCTTCCAGGGGCTGATCCAAGACCTCGGTTAAGGGACGTCTGACTTCAAATCCAAGGGTAGGGTATTCTTCCAGGCTTCCATGGATTCCTCTGTTATTCTTGTCCATCTTTCCGGACTAAGACATTCCTAGATTATGATTATTGTTTTTGAACTTCGGGGTTGCATCCCCTTATTTTAGACATTAGAGTTTTGGTATCATGACTTTCAGTTCTCAAAGGTGTATTTTCGCATAAATATTTTTATTATTGGGTTGAGTTTATGGGGACTCAATTCTTTAATTGTTGACTTATTTTGACTATTCATTGAGTTTATGGGGACTCAATCTTTAGTTGTTTGAAAATCATTTTTTATATTTATTATGATGAACTTGTTTTTGATAAAATGGTGTTTTGGATCGGATTTAACTTGGGATAGTCGTCGATTCTCCCATCAGGTGATTTAATGTCGGTGTCACTCACGACAGCCTGGATCGTGACGGTATGTAAAGCTACCTAGAAATTAAATTTGACCAAGTAATTCTTCGATTGATAAGTAATTGAGTGTAATCAAATTTTCAGGAGGTTGGTAAAGTTGTTAGTAATTACATGACGTAATTACAAGGTTACTTTTAATTAGTATTTCCTTTTTATTTTAAAATTTTAATTTCTTTTCTTTATTAATTTATCTTTTATGTTTAGTATATTAATTTTTCTTTTTTATTTTATTTTAAAATTTATTTTTTATTTTACATTATTTATCATTCATTTCGTTTCTTCCTAGTATTTACTAACATTTACTTCGTGATTTCATAAGTTACATCAATTTCATTATCATGTGACTTTCCAACAAGACTCTAGAAGTGTGTATAACATATCAATAATATTCTTTAAATCTTAAGGTATTAAACATGTCGTGTCATTCCTATAAAAGAATGTGTCACTAAGGCTAGAAGTAAGAATAAAACTTATTAATTATGGAAAAATAAATTTTTAAAAAGATTAAAAAAGAAAGTGAGATACGCAAATTAAAACGAATATAAAATATGTATTTCTCTTAAAATTTAAAATTTTACTCACAATTTTCTAATAAAATTTTGTAGTGCACTCGGAAATGATGATGAGTTTTCCTAAGTTAAGAAGTGAATACTGAATGTAGTTTTAGCTTTAGGGTTTACTCTATATACCCAAAGATAAAAGTATAAATATGATAATTCTTAACGAGTTTATATTTATCTTGTAATAAAAATTAAGTAATCTTCATTCCAATAAATCAGTAATTATAAAATTTTGTAGTGCACTCGAAAATGATGATGAGTTTTCCTAAGTTAAGAAGTGAATACTGAATGTAGTTTTAGCTTTAGGGCTTACTCTATATACCCAAGATAAAAGTATAAATATGATAATTCTTAACGAGTTTATATTTATCTTGTAATAAAAATTAAGTAATCTTCATTTCAATAAATCGTTAATTATAAAATTTTAATTTATTCATCAATCATTAATTTGATAATTCAATATCAATAAATTAATGCGTTAGTTTTTGTAATTAAATTACGATTTGATTTTGAATGGCCCAAGTAATGAAAAGTGAAAATCCATCTAGTTGAATATAAGCATGTGTCTATTTAACATATATGGTGGAGCTAGGCTTCCCACGAATTCGAGTTTTCTATATATAGGCTTGATTTGTGGAGAGGTATAGCTGGCTTAAAGGTCAAAGCATGAAGCTAATGGCAACAAAAAAAAGGTTGAGGTTTGAAATAGATGAAAAGAAATCCAATCAAAACAAGTCTAGTGAAGAAAATGAAATCCTAAAAGTAAGCAAGTAGTTGAATTAGCTCAATAAATTTAGGATTGTGCTAAGTAATGAAAAATCAAATTAAGATGGCTTTTGACTATGAAATTTTATTTATTTTTTAGTTAAATTTTGAAAAATATGGTTGATCATAAAATTTGGAGATTCAATTTAAAGTTGAATTTCAGAATTTAATTTTAAGAATTTGAAAAATCACAAAATAGTGTTTTCATTCCAAATAATTCACAAACAATCAAAAATAACTCTAATTTATATTCATGACTGAACAAAACTTCAATTTTTAAACACTACTAAAAAGCTGTAAAAAAACGACAGACAAAAAAGCGACGGACGGTGTCACTCCAAAAAGCAATGTCATTTGCCACACTGTCCGTCGCTTTTTAATAAAAATAATTATTTTTAAAATTATTTTATAAAAAGCGACAAATGGCATCTCATAGTCCGTCGCTTTTTTTGTGTGGATTTTTGCGCCAAATATATATATATAATTAAAAATTATTTACTTAATATAAGTAGTGACGTCGTCCGTCGCTTTTTGTTAAAAATAATTATTTATAAATTAAAATTTAACCACGCAGTCCGTTGTTTTCAATTAATTTTAATTTATTAATTATTTTTTAACAAAAGCGACTTATGGCATCTCTTAGTCCGTCGCTTTTTGGTCAAAATATCTGGTCAAACACTTTCAAAAAGCGACGCACAGTGTCTCTTTGTTCGTCGCTTTTTGGTCAAACTATTGGTCAAATATTTCAAAAAAAGTGACGGACAAGGAGACGTTGTCCGTCGCTTTTTGTTTAATTATGTTCCAAGACTAGACGAGTTTTTTCCCAATTTTTCCATCTCTCTTTCTCTCTTCTCTCCCTTCTCTCTAAAAGCAAACGTGTCGCTGCCACCACCGTCCGTCACCACCGCCGCCGCCTGTCTTCCCCATCCACTACTGTTAGTCAGTCGCCGCCACCCATCGTCTCCGCCAACCACTGCCTCTCCTTCTTGTTATAAGGTTAGGGTTTTGATTTTAATTTTTTTTTTGCAATTCTAGTAATTATATTTGATTTGTTAGTTAGTATATTGTTTTAGTTTGTTGAATTGTGTTATTTAATGTTAATTTGTTTGATTATTGTTAGTTAGGGAGAGAATTGGGAATTTTAGATTTTAGGTTTTTCTTTTAAATTGGTGATTTTTAGATATGATTGTGAACTAATTATTAGAAGTTAGAACTAACAAATAATTAGAAGTTAGAAGTTAGATTAATTGAATTTTCCAATCTGACATTGTATTTGTGCTTATATATTGTTGTCAAAAATTGGGTTACTTGAATTAGATTCTTGAACTTAGAACTTCTTGAACTTAGAAATTCTAGAAATTAGATATGAACTTGAATTTTTGTAGGATTTTAGAACTTTAATAAGGTTGTGAACTTTAGAAATCTTGAATTATTGTAGGATTTTAGAACTTAAGGTTGTGAACTTTAGAAATCTTGAATTATTGTATTTATAGGATTTTAGAACTTTAGGTTGTGAACTTTAGAAATCTTGATTTGTAGAATTTATGAACTAATTAATAGGTTGCGAACTTTAGAAATCTTGATAAAATGTAGTCTTTATGAACTATTTAATTAAGCTTGAACTTAATTTGAATTACTTGAAATCTTATTGACTTTTGTATATTTGAATTTAATTAGAACTTTGAACTTAATTTATAATAACTTGAACTTAATTAGGAATATAACTTAAAATCCTGTTGAGCTTAATTAGAACTTAATAATTGAACTTAATTAGAGTTTGAACTTAATTAGAACTTTGAACTTAATTTATAATAACTTGAACTTAATTAGGATTATAATTAATTATTTGAAATTTTAAACTTAATTAGTGTTTATGAATTAATTAAGCTTGAATTTTGTAGTTAAATTATTATTAAATTTAATTTATAATTGAATATCTATATTTTGTAGATGGATCATTGTTTGTGGATGTATAATATGCGTTATGAAACTGGTGGTGGTTTGAAACCTGTTAGAGGTTTTATTGAACATACAATGACACTTGATATTTACAAGAATAATAGATTGGTTAGGTGTCCTTGTAGTGCATGTAGGTGCTTAAAAGTTTTTGAACCAGATATAGTCATGGTTCATTTGTACCATAATAGATTTAAGCCTAGATATTTTGTATGAGTTGATCATGAAGAAAGAGATGGATTGAATGGTATGTTTTATAGTTTGATGCCCGTGGATGAATATAATATGTTTGCACCACATGGTCAAATTAGGGTTGAACAAGATGATAGGGTTGAACATGATAGGGTTCATGAAATAATCAATGATGCTTTCGGGTTCAAGAAGGTATGGAACCCGAACAATATTTTGATGAAGCTCCTAATGAAGAAGCAAGATGCTTCTATGATCAATTAGAAGAGTCTAGTAGTCTATAATGTGAAGGGAGTTCACATTCTTCCTTGTCAGTTGCGGTTAGATTAATGAATATTAAATCAGATTGGAATGTTCCTAATGCGGCTATGGACTCAATGGTTGATCTTTTGGGTGAACTAGTTAATACAGAGTTTAACATACCTAAGAACTTCTATCAGGTAAAGCGTTTGGTTTCTAAGTTAGGATTGACGTATGATAGAATGCATTGTTGTGTTAATGGTTGCATGTTGTTTTACAATACTGATAGTGAATTAGAAAATTGTAAGTTTTGTGGATATGCTCGTTATAAGAGGACTCCTGCTGGAAAGATGGTCCCAGTTAAGGCGATGCATTATTTACCTCTCATTCCTAGGTTAAAGAGGTTGTATGCATCGATGCGGTCTGCTCCACATATGAGATGGCATCATGAATACAGAAGGTCGTCGGGTGTTTTGTCTCATCCATCTGATGGTGAATCATGGAAGCATTTTGATAACGTATTTCCTGATTTTGCTAGTGAACCAAGAAATGTTAGATTGGAATTGTGTGCCGATGGTTTTACACTATTTTCTAATGTTGCTTTGCTTTATTCTTGTTGGCCTGTATTTCTTACTCTGTATAATCTTCCTCCTGAAATGTGCATGACAAGTCCCTACATCTTTCTAAGTTGTGTTATTCGAGGTCCCCATAATCCAAAAAGTTTGATTGATGTCTATATTCAACCATTGATAGATAAGCTCAAACAATTGTGATTTTAAGGTATATTGACTTATGATATATCAACTAAGCAGAATTTTGTTATGCGTGCTTCTTTAATATGTACTATTAATGATTTTTTTGCATACCGGATGTTGTCTGGTTGGATGACAGCTGAAAAACTAGCTTGTCCGTATTGCATGGAAAATAGTAATGTATTCACTTTAAAGCATGGCAGAAAAAATACATGATTTGATTGTCATCGTCAGTTCTTGCCAATGGACCATGAGTTTAGACGGATGAAAAATGCATTCAGGAAAAATAAGATTGAAAATGACCTCCCACCTCCATTACTTACAGTGCATCAAATTTGGGAAAGAGTTTCTCAATTGCCTAAAGTTACAGAAGCTTCACCTTCTAGACTTGTGTTGAACATAATTAGATCAAACAGAGCATATTTTGAGAGTTGCCATATTGGAAGGACAATCTGCTACGGCATAATCTTGATGTGATGCACATTGAAAAAAATTATTTTGACAATTTGTTTAACACAGTAATGAATGTTAAGGGCAATACAAAAGACAATTCAAAAGCTAGAATGGACATAAAGGAATATTGTAGGAGAAAAGAGATGTGGCTGCAGAAATTACAAAATGGTAAAATAGTTAAGCCCAAAGCTAGTTTTTCATTCACATTGGATGAGAAATGTGAAATTTGTGAGTGGGTTAAAAATTTGAGGATGCCGAAGGGTTATGCTTCGAATTTAGGAAAGCGGACAGATATGAATGAAGGAAAATTGATAGGTATGAAAAGTCATGATTGTCATGTATTCATGAAAACTTTAATTCCTATCGCTTTTAGCCATCTACCCGAAAGGATATGGAAACCAATCACAGAGATAAGTCTTTTCTTTAAAGATTTGTGTTTTGAAAAGTTGTTGGAGAGTAGTTTAGATAGGATGGAGGAAAATATTTCTGTTATTACTACTAAGTTGGAGAAGATCTTTCCATGTGGTTTCTTTGATGTGATGGAGCATCTTCCAATTCACCTTGTACAAGAGGCCCGCCTCGGAGGTCCAGTTCAAACAAGATGGATGTATCTATTTGAGAGGTAACATTGAAATATTCACTAAGTTATATGTATTCACTAAGTTTATTTTTCTTAATTAACATATATATATATATATATATATATATATATGCAGAAAAATTGGCAATTCCAAGCAAACAATTAAGCAAAGGGGAAAGATCGAAGGATCAGTTGTTCAAGGTCATATTGGGAGAGAAACTGGTGATTTTTATTCTTATTACTTTGGGAATGAAGTTTCATGTAGGAGAAACAGGCCCAATCGCAATGATGAAGGTGATGTCGATCCTTTGTTTCCACCGTTATCCATTTTTAATCAAAATGGTTGAGGATCTAAAAAGCGTGGAAAACGAGGCTACACTAGTATGGAAATGGAATCAGCTGTGACACATATTTTACTTAATTTTCCAGAGATTCAACCATATCTCAAGTAAGTGTTAAAGTATGTTATCAAATTACATACTAGTAAGTGTTTATTAACTAACAAAAATCTGAATATACAATTATCAGTTTGTTCGTAAATACATGGGGTAATGGAGCCATCTATACGGGATTTTCTAAATGGCTAAGAGAATATGTAAGTATGCAAGCTTATATTGAATCATTAAGTATTTAATAATGTACTCATGTTATACTAAATGGTATTGTTTTGAATAATAATATTCAGGTTTACGATGACAATACTCAAATGTCGAACATTTGCAATTAGTGAGAGAAGTTGCACTTTGACCTGAATCTCAAATTCAGACAATGAATAAGTATTGTGTCAATGGTTTTAAGTTTCAAACTGAAGAAATTTCTAAGAATAAGAAAATAAATAATAGCGGTGTCTGCATACAAGGTGATGTTGATGGTACTGGCCAAACTATTGAATATTATGGTGTCATTCATGAGATTATTGAAGTAAGGTATTTAGATTGTCCTAAAAAGAAGATTGTATTATTTCGTTGTAAGTGGTTTGACCCATCACGTTATAATGACCCGGAAGGTCATTTTTAGAAATTTTCATAAAATTACCGTGTTACCGCTCCCGATAGTTGTCCCAAGTCATTTATGATCAGTCGTTGAAGTTGTTTTGAGAATTTTTAACTATCCGTTTAACGTTGGTTAATTAATTAATGGGTAATTTTTAAATAATTAATTTAGTTGATAATAACGGGTCAAATCTGAAATTTATTTAAGACCCTATACCATTTGAACCATATATATTAAAATAAGTTGGTAGAAATTTATCACTTTTAATACATTATTATTTTAAGAAAAAGAAAGAGTGGCAGAAAACTTACCTAGGTTGCGCCGTCGTCGTCACTGCGTTTCATGTGAGAACTCCAGTGCTCAGATCTCTATATTGTTAATATGTTAGGAGGAAAACATTCTTAGACATTAAATATTATAATAATATATGGTGTTGGGTCCTTATAAATCTAGGGGACAAGGATTAGTGGAGTAATCATGGCTTAATAATGAGCCTATTATTGAGAAAAGAAATAGATAAAAGAATGTGTGAATTTATGATTTTTAGATAGCTATTACTATTTTTTCGCTGGTTATATTTCAGCTTTGCCAAATATTTTTATGAGTAATCATTGGGTAGATTTGGATGATAAATGTTTAAGGTATATGACTTTCTACGTTGTTGGTTAGGAGGTTCTGGTTTACTTTCGGGGCTTTTGCAGGTTGTGTTTATCTTTAATTAGTTTCAATTTTTCTCTGATGATTATTAATTATGTTGTGAGGTTGGTACGGTAGTATATGAAATCAAATATATGTATATTATATTATACGAATACAATTAGATTTATGTTATTTAGAGAAATTAAGACTTAACCCTAGGCTTGAAATTTAAGAAATATGATTTGACTTATTGGTTGGCATCAAGATTATGAACTTAATTATAGATTTGGGTGAGCTTTTGGATCTAGGTTAAACCTATAGTAATATGGGTGTTGTTAGTTTCGAAATCTTATCATGATTATGTACTTGAATAGATTGCATTGACTTGGAAGCTCAACGAAAGGGAAAGGCTCAAGTCCCGAAGAAATTGCTCGATTATTTGAGGCAAGTGAATTTCTCAACCCTTGTTAAGTGTATAGAATTCGTGTGTTTCCTTGTGGTATGTGTTGGGGAGTAATGGGACTTGGTGATGGGTTGACTTGTCCATATTGAATAATTTTAATGATGAAAAAAGGGTAATAAAAGGCAATGTGATTAATTATTGGTGTGTGATGTGTTGAAAATGGTTTGAAAGGCTTATTGATTCATTGTTGATGTTGTATCACGATTGTGTTGTTGTGAAGTGTGCATTGTTATGAAAATGGTCATCTCATTATTTATGTGAACATGTTATTTGCATTGGTTCTGAGACATGGTTGTGACAAGTGTTATGTGAATTGAGGAAGAATAAGAAATTAAAGAGGATGTACCATTTCGAGGGACGTGTCGCGCACCGCGACAGATATTATGATTCGAGGGATGTGTCGCGCGTCGCGATGGATACTATGATTCGAGGGTCGTGTCGCACGCCGCGATGAATTTTATTATCGAGGGACGTGTCGCACGCCGCGACAGATATGTCCCCCATGGGTCCCGGACTAAGAGACAGCGGGTGTGTATCACTAGGTCAGACATGCATCACTATACTTGACATTGCATTTCATTGCATTGCATGTCTTTATCATTTGTGAACTTATGAGTACTTGTTTGTGGAACTTGTGACTGGTGAACTTAATCTTGTATGTTGTTGATCTGTAATTGTTGGGGTGATATGATTGAACTATGTGCTATGTAAATTGTGAACTATTACGTTGCGCTGGTTTTTATGCAGGTTGTAGTTGTGGAGGTTCGGTTGGGGTGTAAGGAGTACCCGTATTCCATACCCTTAGCTTGTCTTTAGAGGTTTGCTTGCTGAGTACCGTGTGGTTTGGTACTCACCCTTTGCTTCTACAATTTTTTTGTAGGTTATGAGCCCGAATTTTCATGATACCCTCTCTTATCTTCTTGTCCGAGGCTTCCTATGGAGATTTGTGAGGTAGCTAATTGTCATCTTAGCAGACCTTCTTACTCCTTATTTATGATCTTGTTCTATTCTAGAAACAACATCATTTAAGACTTGTTTATTTCTTTCATATCTATTGTAATAAATTAGAAGTTTGTACATGTGACAACCAAGTTTTGGGGATATATATATAAGTTAATTATGAACTTCCGCATTTATCGTATTATTTGGGTTTTAGGCTGACTTGTTTTGGTGGGATAAGACGAGTGCCATCACGATCATTTTTGGGTCGTGACACACATAGAGGCACAAAGGTGGACTAACAACATAATATAATTGAAGTTAAGCACACTAGGAAATACAGAAGTTATGATCATTTTATCATTGCACAAAATGCTAAACAAGTGTATTACGCTACATATCCATTGCGTAAAGACAAAGGTGATTGGTGGGTTGTTATAAAGACTAAACCTGTAGGAAGAATTGAAATTGACAATGTCTTAAATGTGGCATACCAAAATGAGGTTGCAATTATTCAATAACAAGTTGATGTTGAATTGGAAACCACACTAGAACATCCTCAACACATATTAGAAAAAGTATCTAATGATGAGATAATGACAAATGTTGAGGATAAGGGAAATGAATCATTCGATGATGAAGAATGTGACGATGAAAATGAAACAACTGAGGAGGAAGAATGGGAGAATGATGGAAATGAAACAAGTGAGGAGGAATAGAAGTATAATGATAGCTAGTATGTAAGTTAATTTATTTTGATAGTACTAATTTTATTTAATTTATGATTTTTTACATATTATCCATGTAAATTTGCGTACAGATGTCATCAGAGGGTGACGGTGATAGATCTTGCGAGCATCTTGGAGTTAGCCAGTCTAATAAGGCTAAAAAGAAGAAGTCTAGGAGACCCATATATCCTGAGGATATTCTAGGATCTCTTTCTTCTGCACCAGAGTGCATTACTCATGATACCCATTTATTTGTTGTTCCATGTGGTATGGCGGATCCTCGGGCATATTATCCTAATTACCGTCAACCAGCCAGTGCTTTCTCTACTTCACAATCATTGCCTCCACGGCGCTACGAGGACCTACCTTTACAGGTTATTCATCGATCGCGACCCTTATCGGCAGGTAGGATATCGTCTGGTACTCCATCTCTCACAGGTACATCTCTTCAGCTATCTGCCATGAGGATTAGAGATTTTATTAGTGAGCAGTCAGATGCTATGGTTGGTACGCCTCCATTGACCCAGCATTATGTGCATCTTGGTGTATCACCTTCACCTACACTAGATGAGACGTCTGCTCTGGCACTTGGACAGAAGGACAGGCTTGGCAGAGTCATGATTGAGCCGGATGGATCATCGTAACTTGTTTTGTTATCTACTTGTTACTTTATTTTATTTATTTCTTATACTTTAATATATTATTCATAAACTAACATGTTTATTATGTATTTTGCAGGTGGAATCCTGCAAAGGATGCTGCCCGGGCTTTAAAAAATTGTGTTAGGAGGCTTTTTACACAGGCTTATCACTCTTGGAGTGAGATCCCAAACAGTGTATGTTAGGCGATGTTTAATGAATTTAAGGTATATATATGTTTAATTATATATTTTTAATAATTTTAGTATACTTTATTTTTTTTATCATCTAACGCTATTCTTTTTTTCAGACTGTGTGTACTTAGGAATCGAGGTACAATATGGTCATTGAGACCACCTTTGAGAGGAGGGCATCCATAAGATTGTCTAGCTGGCTAAAGAAAGTTCGAGATACTAATCCATGCTCGGCTTGGATGTTGCCTCATGTTTTTGATGAATTGCGCCAGTATTGGAACACAAATAAATTCAAGGCAATGTCCAAACAAGCTAAAAAGGCTAGAGGCAGTCTTAAGGGTCGCTCGTTACTCACCGGAGGTGCAAAGAGCATTGGAACAATTACGAGAGATGGTAAGTTTTAATTCAAACTTTTAAATAAATAAATAGTTGATTAAATATAAGTAGTTGATTAATATCCTCATATATTTTATTTTTATTTATAGAAAAAACAATTGGGGCGCACTCCCCTTGTACCAGAGGGTTTCAAGAAGACTTATGTGAAGAAGAAAGAAAACGAGTTGGATCCGGATGTGTGGGTGGAGGAAAGGGCCGAATGAACTTTTGTAAGTTATTTAATATGAAAAGTGAATATGAATAGTGAATATATATATACATATATATATATATATATATATATATATATATATATATATATATTTTATGCTAATTTTTATTTTAAATATGTAGGGTATTATCAGTACGTGAATGAGAATCTAGATAGTTCAGTCCAATTGACGCTTGAATTGTCCACTCAAATTTGGACGAAAAAAGTGGTAGGGAAGGCACACGAGGGTAGAGTCTATGGTCGAGGCTCTCAGAATGATCTACGACGACTCCAATCAGGCTTAGAAGGTATTAGATCGTCACGTCAAGCCGAGGCACTTGACAGTGTTCAGATAGCTGCTATGTCAGATCAAATAGCAAAACTTACAGCAGCATTGGCAGAGTTTGAGCGAAGAAGACTAGCTGAACAAGAAAGCATGAGTGCAACTGTTCAGCAAATCAAAGAACAAGTGTTGATCCTCGCTCGTCGACCTACTACATCGTCTCCTGACGAGGACATAGACGACGAGAGTCAGGAGGATGATGATTACATAGATTGCACCCCTTAGCTTCCATGTCTTTAGTTTATGGACTTTTTATAAATTTTGAAACGATTTTTGAAAGGCTTTATAAGTCTTTAAATTGTGATTTAAGTACTTTTGAAGATTAATTTAAGTTTGTTATTTTACATTTTGTGTAGCATGTTTATTATGTGTTTTGATTAATTGGGCTGAATTGATTTGAATTGAATTTGCAGGTGGGCTACCAGTTTCTGCTGTTAAAAAAATGCAGAAAAGCGACGGACAGGGTCCTTTAGTCCATCGCTTTTCTGGGTTTTAAAAAATTTAATTTCGAGAAAAGCGGCGGACAGCGTCGCTTTTTTGAATTTATAAAAAAATTAAATTAAATAAAAGCAACGGACGGAGTCTCTTTGTCCGTCGCTTTTTAATATTCTAAAAAATTATAAATTAAAAATAAACAACGGACTGCGTCGCCTTTTGGAGATTAAAAAAAATTAAAAATTAAAATAAAGTGGCAGACAGCGTCGCATTATTCAAGAAAATATATTATTTTTTAAAAAAAAAGCAACACTGTCCGTCGCTTTATGAAAAACATCGAGCTAAAAAACGGCGAACATGACTGCGTCGCTTTTTCGTCGATTTTGACCAAAAAGTGACGCAGTCCATCGTTTTTTGACTGTTTTTTAGTAGTGAAATAGCATTTCTTCGTTTGGAAAACAAAAATTACCTTTTTCAAATTTCACAATGAAACATGACCTAACACCCATTGATATTATGGTGTAACAAAAGTCCAATAAAATCATGGTGAAGGATCCTAATTTGGATCGGAGGTTAGGTTTTATATCCCCTCCTAAATATTTCACCTATTTATTTTATTTTTAAAAAAAAAAGAGAAGTAAAAAAAGTGACTATAATGGAAAGTCAAGTACATAGATGAGATATAATTATCTTATGCATGTTTTACAATTTGAGCTATGACCTCCTGATAGATCCAACAACCTTTAAGCCCATTTTATATCTTTGATTTTTTCACCTCTAATCTCTACATATGTCTTGGAAATTATTTCAAAATTTTCTTTACATATTTGATTATTTTTTATTTAATATGCTGTAAGAACTGGTGTGTTATTTTTACTCTAGATTATAAGAATGAATGTTGAGGAGCTTAGGGTTTGTCGATCAATTGGTCGGTTTGTCCTTCTCCTCAACTCCCTCTATTTATATTTCATATTTTATCCATTTTAATTTATTTTTTTAATATTTTCCTTTTTACATGTTATGTATATGTTTGGTGCTGATTTTTTGGGATTAATACAACACCCAAGCTCTACTGGGAAATTAATTTTTTTTAAAAAGGTTATATAAACTAGTAAATAATCTAACAAGATAAAGTCTAAAAACAATCACGTTAACTTTCACTAGTTTTAGCAATCATGAAGATATAATCCAACTTTTATGAGGTGTAAAGCAAAAAATAATTGTTATTACTAGTTTATAATGGTGTAAAGCATGTTTTGCAGGCAATTTCAGGGGAGGAAAAATCATTTGAACTTGGAGAAGGCAGATATTGTGTTGTGATAATATGTATTGCAATAATTTTGCAATTCTACTTCTTAGGGACTATTGGAGTCATCTATTCTGCTTATTCTTTGGTATCTGACATTTTGGCTACATTTCTGCTTCCTATTACCAAAGTTTTAGCTGTTTTTCTTTATGGCGAAAAATTCAGTGCAGAAAAAGGAATTTCTCTTGCCCTTTCTCTTTGGGGATTTGCTTCATACTTCTATGGTGATTATAAAGAGAACAACAAGAGAAAGAATGATCAATCTCCGAAAACAGAGACGATTGATAAAATGAATTGTACCCTGTGATTAAAAAGGGTTCTTATAATTATATGACAAGATTAATACAAACTTGTAGTAAGTATATTATATTAGTGTGGATGTCTATAACTTCTAGGTGTAGTTCCATTATTATGTGTAGTAATACCCACACCTTCACTATGTCCTCATTGTTTTCCCAGACCTCATAATCTTTTCTATATCCTCAAAAGGTTAATGTTATGTTTAAGGCAACCGTACGTACAACTACGCCCATGTACTAGTATAAATAGGGATATGATAGGTGATGGATAATATATTTAAACACTTTGAAGAATAAGAAATATCTCTTCACTTTGTCTCTATATTTCTATTTCTTTCATTTATTAGTATTCTTATCTTATTTACTTTGATTTTACAAAAAAACTGTTGTATTATTATACATTAGAATTTGTAGTTTCCTTTGGCTACCTCTGTCTAGATTTGTTCTATAATTTCGAAGATTGCCAAGAGGATTTGATTTCCTTGTTGATCATATTGATGATAGTAAGAGGGCCCGATTCAATAGTTGTTGGAATAAAGTCGTTTCTTGTGAAACATTGAATTCCGGTGAGGATAGCTTTAGCTTCAGATAGTGTTGCTTCAAAATCCATAAAACTCAACATATGTTGGGATCATGTTGCGCTCCCCTTGGAACATCCATCCACATTTAAGAAAGCGTATGTATAAGAAAAGCTTTAAGAACTTGAAAAAATGAAAAATCCCTAGTATCAACTGATGCATTTGTATATTAATGAAGGGGATGTTACTCATCAAAGCTTGTAATGAATGGAAATGATATTGGACTCGTATCTCGCTCTACAACCCTCATTAATCAAAAATTCCACGTGAAGAACAAGGTTAGGGTGTCGGGTCCTGGGTTAGATGTTGAGACCAGATTTTAGATAAGTCATCAGGTGTCGGTGTCAGAGTCGATCCCAATTCGAAAGTCGGGTTCTGCGTCGGGCGTCAAGGTCGAGTTTAGCAATATTTTGACAATGAAGGGAGGTTGAGAACCTCAAATTCTCTTTGGGTGTCCTTTGTCAAACAAAATGATTGCATCAGAGCTTATGTGGTTGGTAAAAAATGGGCTTCAGGTAATTCTCATGCCCGGAAGCACATGCTTCAGGTTAGAGAAGACGCAGAGAAACATATAATTTGGCAAGTTAACTCAGGTACTAGCTCTTTTTGGTGGGACAATTGGACCAGTAAGGGTCCTCTAGCTTATCAAGCCCTAGATTCACCCAAAAGTTCAAAACTGCAAGTGAAGATGTTCATCAACAATGGGAATTGGAACATTGACAAATTTGGAATTATTTTGCCAAGCATATTTGCGCATATATCTGTACAATAGTGATTGGCAACCCGAGAAGGAGGATCAAGTTTTGGGTATCTCACAGACAATGGTAAATTCTCTAATAGTACTGCTTGGAATTTGGTAAGAACAAAAAAGCTAATCAATCTCTTATCAACAAGGTATGGCATTCTTCTATTCCTTTTAAAATGTCTTTTCTTACTATGTACTAATGAAAATTTGAAAAACATATGGATTTCAAGTGTAATTGTTGTCCAATTGAGTAGGACCACACTTTGAACCATGTTTTCAGTGAGGTAAAAATAGCTAGTTATATTTGGAATCTTTTTGGTGCTCCTCTTGGTATTACACATTCTCATCTCCATATTAGATACATTCCAAATTCCTAGTGGAAGGAAAGAACAAAGGATGATGTGCATAAATTGATATTAAATATTACCCCTACTATTATTTGTTGAGCTATTTGGAAAGAAACTTGTGCTTGTAGGTATGGAAATCAAAAGAAATTTAGTAGATACAAGCTTGAGCAACAGGTGATTTCAACCTTTCAAGCGGCCACCATCAAGTCTTTCCTTGGATGCAAATTTTCTTTTCCTTGGAATGAGTTTTGTCACAACCTCGTTAAATTACAGTCTATTCCTAGATTATTGGTGGTATGTTGACAAAAACCAGAGCAAGGACTACTCAATCTCAACAACTGATGGAAGCTTCAACATAAGTAATGGAAGGGCTGGACTTGGTGGGGTTCTCAGAGATGAAAAGGGAGAGTTGATCATGACTTTTTTAGTCCCGATAAAGTGTTCCAGTCACAATGTAATAAAGGCAAAGGTAGCATGATATGGTTGCAAATGGTGCATTCAAAATGGTTACACTAACCTCAACATCGAACTGGACTCTTCGCTTATCATAGGATGCTCAAAGATGGAAAAGATAGCAGTTTCAACAATACTATCAAGAAACTTTTGGATATCCTTGCTCTTCACATGGAATTTTCGGTTAATAAGGATTGTAGAGCGAGAGACAAGCTCAATGTCATTTCCAACGATCCAATACAAGCTCATCCTTAACCTTTTCGTATCAAACAACTATTACTCCATCAAGCATGTCCACTTTATTCCTAACCCTCTTCTCGCCAAGGAAGCTCGATGGAAGCTAGGTTACTGTATATGATGATTAAGTCCACAAGAAAATTCTACTGTAAAAATGGCCCGGCAAGGGATCACTCCCTTTCACTAATATACAATTGCGTCAGTAGATACTAGCCCCCATTTTTAAATTTTTTCAAGTTTTTAAAGGTTTTCTAGTATATGCGCTTTCTTTGCCTCGTCAAATTAGAGCTCTCTTAAAAAATGATCAAGAGAGTCTTCCATATGTCTTAGGATTTGGCATGATAAGAGATTAAGAGTTAATTTGTTTTTGCTTAACTTCTAATATGGTATTTGGTTATCATATACTAATAATGTATAAATTTAGGACAACTTATTTCTCATGTCATCTTTTGTTCAAGGATCAACTCTTCATCCTCCATGTTTCACAATGAGGCATGGACACAAACACCTCTAGTATCTATCTTTTTTGGGTTGATATTTATATTGTTGGGTTCTCCACCCAGCACCCACCACTTTTGTGGTTTTTGGAAAAGAAAAACTGAAATTATGGTATCCACCATATTAGAACTTTGATTTTGTCTTCGAATTAAACATAGTTCTTATTTCAATAACTCGATCACAATAGCTCAGCTTGAACAAATTCTAATATATAATAATACAACAATTTTAATTTGTTGTAAAATCAAAGTGAATAAGATAAGAATACTAATGGATGAAAGCAATAAAAATAGACAGACAAAGAGGAGATATTTCTTATTCTTCAAAGTGTTCAAGTATATTATCCATCACTTATCACACCCCTATTTATACTAGTACAGGAGGATAGTTGTAAAGTGACCTTAAACATAAGTACATGACATTAACCTTTCAAGAATATAGGAAAGATTATATATGAGGTGTGGCAGATCAATGAGGACGTAGGGGAGGTGTGTATATTACTGAACATAATGATGAAATTACACCTTGAAGTTATAGACATCCACGTTAATATAATATATTTACAACAAGTTTGTATTAATCTTGTCATGTAATTATAAGAAGCCTTTTCAATCACAGGGTACAATTAGTTTTATCAATCATCTCAGTTTCCGGAGATTGATTACTATTCTCTCTCTTCTTGTTGTCTTTATGATCACCATAAAAGTATGAAGCAAATCCCCATATACAAAGAGCAAGAGAAATTCCTTTTTCTGCACTGATTTTTTCGCCGTAAAGAATAACAGCTAAAACCTCGGTGACAGGAAGTAGAACTGATATCAAAATGCCAGATACCAAAGAAGAAGCAAAATAGATGACTCCAATAGTCCCTAAAAAGTAGAATTGCAAAATTATTGCAATACATATTATCACAACATAATATCTTCCTTCTCCAAGTTCAAATGTTTTTGCCTCCCCTGAAATTGCCCGTAAAATATGTTTTACACCATTATAAACTAGTCGTAATAGTTATTTTTTGCTTTACACCTCATAAAAGTTGGATTATATCTTCATGATTGCTAAAACTAGTGAAAGTTAACGTGATTGTTTTTAGACTTCTTCTTGTAGATTTTTTTAGCGTATATAACTTATATGCACTTTAGTATAAATAATTTTGGCACTATCTAGGTAACTAATTTCACTTGTTAACTATGGATAATTATCTGGTAAGTTGGTTGGATTATTTACTTTTGATTCTATATCCATGTCGGATTCTCTAAAAATACATTAGTTTTGAAAAATTCGACAAACACTCGTTGACATTTTTGAAGAGCCCAAACAACATAGATTCTTTTAGGCTATCAATATAGTTTAAACTATATATTTTAAAACTAGATATAATTTTATCATTTTATCAATTAATACTTATGAAAGTAAACTTACATAATATAATAAATTATTTTATAAGTAACCTGATTGTGTAAATATAATATAGAGAAAGTAAATGGGGATCCAATTAATGACCTGAAAATCGTTGTTTATGATCATCCCAATTGTTGAAAACACAGTAGCAACAAAGCAATACACTGTTTGAAACTCCAATACAAATGTGTAAGTGATAGCTTGTTGTGCCTTTTTATATACCAATTCCACCAAAGGAAATATAAGCCCCGCCGATGCAGCAGCTGCTAGGGTCATAATAAACCCTATTATATGAATTTGGTACTCTTTTTGGTATGAATTTTGTATGAACCAATGTTTAGTCTTGGTATGATATTAGTATAGAAATGATCAGATTAATGTTTATAATTAAAGAATGCTTACAATTGACTTGTTTGAATTTGGTAATTTTTTGGTATGAATCTATGAATTAGTGTTTAATATTGGTATGAAACTGGTATAGAAATTGGTTAAAGACTTGCATGCATTTGGTATACTATTTATATAACAAAAACACAATTACTAATAACAATTGGTTTGAAATCGGTGTTCTTTTGATAGGGAGACCACAACTTGAACCCTGGAAGGGGTTTGCTGATGTGAAATTCAAGAGGTCTAAAGTTACGTGCAACACATGTCGTCGGGATGGACACAACAGAAAGACATGTTTAAATTACCCTACTGAAAATTAGTCATAATTTATTTTTATTTTAATTTAGTTGTTTAATTGTGATTTAACTTAAAGAATTTCGGTTTCAGAACATTTATTATGTGTACTACTTACTCTCTGTGTATGCAGTGTTTTTCAAATGTAGACTAAAAAAATTAAAACTGATTACGGCTTGTAACCATTTGGTATCCACATGATATCCAATTGGTACCCATTGAAACAAAAATCAAGTCCATCAGTGTAGGCATTTGGTATCCAATTGATATCGAATTGAAATTTTAAAGTCTAACCATGTATGACATTAGTATATAATTGGTATCAAGCCGAAAATACAATTGTATGCTATTTGTATCCAATTGGTATCAAACTGGGAAAATTAAGTCTAACAATGTATGAAATTGGTATCTAGCCGAAAATACAACATATCATTAAGATTTCAACTAAATGAGCCAAGCTAAAACTAATTAATGTTATTCAATCGGTATCCATTTTGAAAGTTTAATTGTAACAACGATCTAAATAGAATTGTAAAATATTTAATTCTTACTACTTTGTGTATGCAGTGTTTTTCAAAACTAAAATCCTAATCTAAAATTGGTTACTGCTGATATCCAATAAAATCCTAATCTAAAATTGGTTACTGCTGATATCCAATTTGTATCCAACTTGAAAAATTAATACTAACACCATATGAAATTGGTATCTAAGTGGTATCCAATTTGTATCCATCTGAAAAAATTAAGTGTAACAATGTATGCTTTTATACTCAACATAAAACATACTTTTGATTTCCCAAAATCATGAACGAAATCAATAAAATTTGTTTAATACTGCATAGAATATATTGTTGTCAAAAATTGGAGCAAAAAATAAATTGCATCCTAAAATCAAAACATGGAATGAAATTCTAAGCCAATCATCTATCTGCCAACTGTTCTTCTTGGTTTTGGTGTAGGATAATTGGTAGTATCTGGAGCATGTTCTTTCGCTATGTGTGGTCGCCTTTTTTTACCCTTACGATTTGGAGGAGTGAATATTTTCTTTGATTCTTGTTTCTTCTCCTTCACTTGGTTTTGTTTCTTCTTTTGAGGGGTAACTCTGTTCTTTGTCGGATTTGAGTTAGAATATTAAAATTTGAAGGCTCTATTTCAAGATTAGATGCATCCTCTACAGATCTCAAACTCTTTTTAGGTGTATGAAGAAGTTTGTGTTTCTTTGGCATGTTTATTTATGAATTGAAAATTTTGATTATTGACAATGTGAACAAGATTTGCGGCAGTTTACATATGAATAGAGAAGAAAAAGAATGAAGAAGTTATGAGAGAAAGAAAAACTAGCGTGGGTGGAAAGAGAAATAGGCGTGGGTATGTGGGAGGGGGTGGGGTGTGGCATGTGATGTGTTAAAAGAAATCCCTTAAAAGGTGTAATTGATAATTATAAACTTATTATCTCTCATAATTTTCTCTTTCTCTCACCTATTAATATTATATAAATTAATTAATAAAATATAATTAATTAATTTATAAATTAAAACTGATCTGTTAATACTTGTAATTAAAACTTTATAAGTAGTAATAAAAAAAAGTACATATAAAAGCTATAATATTAACCCTTAAATAGATATGTGAGGTGATTTTTCCTAATATAACTTCATAAATTTTGTAGTGCGCTTGTAAGTTAGGATGAGTTTTCCTAAGTTAAGAAGTGAATACTGAATGGAATTTTAGCTTTAGAGTTTACAATAGATACTCTATATATTCAAAGACAAAAAAATATAAATATGATAGCTTTTAATGTGTTTATATTTATCTTATAATAAAAATTAACTAATTTTTCCTTATTTCGATAAATCGTTAACTATAAAATTTTAATTCATTCATCAACCGTTAATTTGATAACCCAATATCAATAAATTAGTTAGTCAATTTTACAATTGAATTATTGATTACGATTCGATTTTGAATGGCCCTAATGAAAAGTAAAAATCCATCTAGTTGAATATAAGCATGTGGCTATTTAAGAAACTAAATAAACTAGTCAGTACCTAGGGTGGAGCCGAGTTCGCAAAATTTAATAATTTTAGTATAGATTTTGTATTAGTATTTAAACTATTCGTTTAATATGTATAAATAATTTGTTAAGAAAAAGTATTTTTTTTTTTTAAATCTAGAACTTATAAATTTAAAATTCCAGTACCGTTAATAACTAGTACATGAAAAAAGTTACATGGATTCCACAATCTCAGAAAAGCTATACATCTTTTTCACTGAGACAGGAGAAAATAAGCTAAATTGAACTGAGTTTTTTGGTCCAATAAAGGAAAGATACATGTATGATCACAAGTTCACAACATTTACTTGCTTTCAAGCAGCTTTTATATATAGGCTTGATTTGTGGAGAGGTGTAGCTGCCTCAAAAGTCAAAGCATAATGGCAACAAAAAAAGGCTGAGATTTGAAATAGATGAAAAGAGGTCCAATCTAAACAAGTCTAGTGAAGAAACTGAAATCCTAAAAGTAAGCAAGTAGTTGAATTAGTTCAATAAATTTAGGGGCCGTTTGGTTACTGGATAAGGGCAAAGTTAATACATGAATAACTTGGTTATTCATGTATTGATTTTTATACCATGTTTGGTTTGTAAATAGAATAAAAGTTATCCTTGTGTTAGTTTTATATAATGTTTGGTTATATTTTTGTAATTCTACATAACTAATACTCACATAAATACCGAAAATCGAAAAATCGAAACGAACCAAACTAATTCGATTTTTCGGTGTCGGTTTTTCGGTTCGGTATTCGGTGTCAGGGTAAGAAAAATTCGGTGCACCGAAAAACCGAAATTTTATTAACTAAATTTAAAATAATATTTTAATTTTATTAATTATATACTTGGTAACTTGTGTTTGTGAGTTGTGACTCCTATTGTTTTTTATTTGAATGAAGTTGAATATTAAGGCATTTTTAACTTTGTATTGTTTTAACTTTTAAATTTCAAGTGTTGAATTCTTGGTTTAAATTGTTGGCTGCTATTACAAAGAGTGTTTGTTGAAACAAAAAATCGGAAAGAGAAAAAAAAACTTCTTTAGTTCTTTGTTGGAAACTTTAACTATTAAATATGTTAATTGATTATTTCGAGTTTTCAACTTTTATCTTTAGTTAAACGTTTTGATAATTTAATTTTCACTTTATTTTTTATTTGCTTGCACCGAAAAATCGTTTTAAAAACACCGAATTAAACCGAACCGAAGTTTAAAAAACCGAACCGAAATATTTTGGTTTGGTATTTGGTGCACATTTTTTCAAAACCGAACACCGAACCGAAGAACCGAATGCCCACCCCTAGTTGATAGGTTTTTAAATATTGTATAAAAGTTATTTATGTATTAATTTTATACGGTGTTTGGTTGCATTTTTTGTAATCCTACATAATTAATACCTACATAACTTATGAGGGAATCTATGTATAAGTTATGCAGGATAGAAGGTGGAATAAGTTATGTGGGTATTGGTTATACATGTATTAAAATGTTAAATTACACATTTATCCCTATTAATTTATTTTTAAATCTTTTTTTATTGAAAACTTTACATAACTATTCTATTTTCCTAACTATTTTTGTTTCTTATTTCTTTTTGTATACGAACAACTTTTTATTTGTTTTCATTTTGAAATCAAAATATAAATATTTTATTAATATTATGAATCGGAATGTATAATTTTGACAACACTTATGCTAATGATATATTAGCACTATATATTACTAAATATATTCCACATATTTAATTATCATGTATTATTATTTTTTATTTAGAATGTGAATTTATAATAATTCATATAGTTGGTATACTAAAAATGTACTAACAATACATGCAACATATTGATAGAAATTTACATTATATAAAATAGGATAGTATTATGTACTTAATATTAATAATATTTTATTTTTATAAGCTTTAAACATTAAAAAATAGAGGAAAAAAACAGAATTCCTACTTAAGTATAGAGAAAATTCCTTTCTTTATTTTTTTAGAGAGAATTTATACTATTTGCTTGCTTATTTATTTGTAAATAATATATATTAATTTATATTAAATTCAATATTCAATAGTTAATAATTTATGTAATGTAATCTCTACATAACTAAATAATACCCACAAAACTAATACATGCATAACTAATACATGCATAACTAAACCCTGAATAACTAAACCCTGCATAACTAATGCCTGCATAACTCTAACCAGTAACTAAACGGCCCCTTAGGGTTGTGGTAAGTAAAAGAGGCCATGAAATTGTTTTTAAAAAAATTTGGAGTTGAATTTCGAAAAATACGTTTTTATTATAAAATTTGGTAATTCAATTTGAAGTTGAATTTCAGAATTTTCAAGAATCTAAAGAATAACAAAATAGTTTTTTCACTCTAAATTACTCATAAATAGTCAAAAACAACTCTAATTTATATTCACAGCCGAACATAACTCTAATTTTTAAATATCATTTTTCCATTTGAAAAAAGAAATATTTTTTTTAAATTTTATAATGAAACATGACAAATACCCACTAATATTATGATGTAACGGAAGGCCAATAAAATAATGACGAAGGATCCAAATTTGGGTCAGTTTCCTATAAATACTAGGGTGTACTTTTAACCATTATAGAACAGACAATAATGGAAAGCCAAGTGTGTGTGTGTATATATATAGTTTACCTACTGATAACTCTTGAATCAGTAAGATACTAATCCTTATATAATCAAGGTTTATTAAGAAAATTTACTGTGAATTCAACATGAACCAACTCAATGAATAGAAAATTGTAACTCTTTTGTCCCTTTTTTTGGCTACCTACTTACTCCACATAGTAGCCTTATGTATATATTTTTAAGACCCTAAAATAGCCACAATCAAACAACATTGTTTGGACTTTGGACTACTACTTCAATATTTTGACTTAATGAGTTTATAAGGTTAGACTCGAAATGTTATAGATTAACTAAAGGAGTTCAATTTCCCACTATTTTCATGTCATGATGTAATTCTTATAAAAATTCACCTATTTCTTTCGCTATTTCGAATATAGTATCATCAAAGGTTTGAGTAATTCCTGCAAAAACTTGCCAAGGATAGAAAACAGTAATATAACAGCTTCTACAGGCCGAAAGTCCGATCCCAACCAACAAAAAGTGCAACTTCTAGGTTAAATTGACACAAACTATGCCCTAGTACATCCTATGGAAGTAAGTCTCACTTCAATATTTATCGCCCAAGGGGATGGTAAGACTAAAGTTCCAACTAGGCCAAAAAAAAAAAAAAGCCAATAAGGTACAGGCAGACACCATAATACAACATCAGATTAAATTAAGATGATGGACTTTGCTCGTTAGATTCCTCTTCAGGGATAGAGAGATTGTTTTCTAAAGCGGAGATTTTTGAGCTATGTATGGAGTTCAGTGATACTGTGTTATCCCCAGGAAAGGGAATCGGAGAAGTAAAATTAGTACTTGGCCCAGTGTAAGCTCCATCAGTCCGTTCTGCATAAATTTGATTCGTGGGAATAGCAGTTGAAAAAGTAGCTGCATGCTCTAACCTCTGCTTCTTGGGATTCTGATCTTGCTGGTGACCAGGAATAAAGCTTCCAACGACAACCTGATGCACTCAAAATGTTTAGATGCATTTCAAGTAAAGTTGAGCTAAGTTCATCGAGTACTTCGATTCTAACCTGAACAGGACCAGCTGCCATAAGCATGCCTGCAAGGCCACCTCCAAAAACTCGACCATCAGGACCTGAGAGACACGCACTCATCCCACCAGATCTGCTTTTTGTTACTCCGTTATCACTAGACATATACGATCCTGTCAGAGAGAGAATTTCAAAACAACCCTGCAGAAAGCATTTAATCATGAACCATAAGTTAGAAGGCAGCATCTAAGAAAGAAAGATTACCTACAACTATTTCATTGGATTGGTTCTAACGTGAGATAAAGGGACGATACTTCTCTATACATACAATAGAAGTTAAGTAGTATGTGTTACCAAAGAAGGCAAGGATGTCTGAACTCTAAATTTTACATGTGACTGGCAGTTACCAATACAAGAATGTTCAAACTGCAGGGGAAAAGATACAAGAGGAGGCAGAGTGCCTTGGCAAAACAACAAATTTCTCCATATCGACTGTATGTACAAGGGAAAAGGAAACCAGAGCTTCAAGACAGCAGCACAGCCTCTTTACAATGCAGCGTAAGGCTGTATGGATCTATGAATTCCAGATACCAAACACTTGGGAGTATCTCGGTATGCTGGACAAGCATAGTTGGCCTTGGGATAAAAATTTAGTACTGTCTTAACTCTTATCCCATGTTTGGCTACTAATCCTGGGATAAGTTATACCACGAATAATAGTAACGGGATTAGTTATCCCGGGATAAAACAATGAAAATGACAAAAATAGCCATGAAGTCCCTCAAATCTTTTTTGTACTAAATAAGGTGGGGGTATTTTTGTAAACAAACAACTTCTTAGAAATTATGCAATGCATGTTATAATACAACAAACCAAACAGTCAATAAGAAGTAATACTAGGATACCAATCCCAATATAACTAATCTCAACGTAAGTTGTCTTCAAACCTAACGACTCTTAGAGCATTTCTCTACCTTTTTGAAGACAAGGAGGAGATCAGGCAGAAAGCAATAGCTCTATTGCATGAGAAGAATACATAGAATATACAATATATACAAAGAATTCACTACAAATGAACCACATTCATGCATGGAGATAAAATTTCTAGAACTAAAGGGCTCGTACCTCATAGGTCAAAGTTCCACCAGAAGAATTAAGCTGACTAAGTGTAACATTTGAAATTGCACCATTGGCAGTCAGCACACAAATAGCTCTAGACCCTTGTTGAGCAAATGAAATAATTTTCATTGCAACATCCTAATACATAGAATTCAAGAATGAAATCCATTTGATATTGATAAACTCAAAATAGTACAAAAGCCATGAAAGAACAGAAATAAATTTCAATAAAAGAACTCAACAATTTTCTGACAGACAATTATCAACCTTAAGTACCAGTTAAACCCATATGGTAGCAGTAGACCCTGGTCACAAATTTCTAAATTTACATGCGTTCACGTTTATGAGATTTAGGTGTCTTTCAACCTTAAAGGTCATACTCCCAAAACGTCTCTCATGCTGAAATGGTAATTATAGACCTCGGAAACCACGCAGTAGTTCCATATAAAAAAATGATAGAAATCAGCATAGGAAAATGCTTTGTTCTCCACCATTAAATTATCAATTCTCCTAACTAATTGTCCAATGTGACTTCCCTTTTCCCAAAAGTTGGCAATCTGAACTTTTTTCCTCGAGGGGTCTAGGCCTGCCCACTCCATCATATACTTCATTCCAGTTCAGCAGTGTAAAATAACCACAAGAATCCAGCTAAATGGCCCTAAACTAGCATTGCAACAAGGCAAAGCCCAATACATTTATCTGAGTTCAACGCCTCAATAAAAAAAGGGATATTTACATTATATATAGTATTGTTTTTCTGCTACTATATGTTGTTTCTTGTACTTCGATTATAGTATTATTTCGTTGGAGTTACTATTCCTTTTTCCAGAAAGTTTTTTCCATGCCATCTTTAGTATTTTGTCGTGGCTTCTTCACTTCCGTTATTTCTTTTCCCGAACTGCTTTGATATGCTTTTCCTTGAGCCGAGGGTCTATCGAAAACAACCTCTCTACCTCCCAATGTAGAGGTAAGGTCTGCGTACACCCTACCTCCCCAGACCCCACTAGTGGGATTACACTAGGTATGTTGTTGATGTTATAGTATTGCTTTATGGATAAAGATGGATTGCAGAAAGCCAGAACCCTCCCATCCCTCTCAACATATGGAAAAAGAAAGACACAAGGAGGAAGTTGCCTACCTATTTTAGTTTAATCGTCCATCTATATATGTTTACATAGCTATACATACATAGGTCTCACAATTCACAAAATGCCTCTGTTCTCTAGTCTGCTACTTTACATTTTTGCCACAATGCAGTTGACAAATCATGGACAACAGAAGTGCAGACATTGTTACAAGAAGCTACTTCGATCCAAAAGTTCTTTGATGTTCAACAGGTAATTTAACGGTGGGAGAACAAAGCAATTTTATCTCTTGACATAGTGAATTAAGTTTATGCATATAAATAAAGCTATCTGAATATAAAGCAAGCTTTTGAAAGTAGTAGTATTGCTGTAAAAATATATGAAATACTGATATGTAAATGCATACCTCGCCAGCATTAACAGTAAACACATGCGGTGTAAAGTTTCCACCAACGGAGTATGCTACTTGTGGTGATATATTTGCACCAGCAGAATACGCCACTCTTTCCCCTAAGGAAATCAAATACCAGTTCAATAATAGAACAACCAAACCTGAACCTTCAACATAATACAGAACTGAACATTTAAGCGAATAATATCAAGCTTCCAATAAATAAAATGAACAAGATATCTAGATAGATTACTTCAGAAAAAGGTTATCACAAAGAAGTCAATCGGTTTTCCTTTTTTATTTAACCAGTTCCCACATCCACTTGAATTCTAGTTTCCCAACACCGATTTAGCATATTCTCTGTCAAATGAAAATTCTAACATTTGCATAGTTTAATGATGAAATATATTTTTAAGTGCTGCATACGGATGATTCTCTTGTTATCACTCTGAGAGCATACTATAACATACTGCCACTGAAGGCACCTGTTGGTATCATTAAATTTTGAAAGAACTCTTGAGGAAAATCAGGTAGTAAAAGGATATTACTTTTATCAGGGCAAAGTAAATATCAATGATATAAGTTGTTCATCAATGAGGAGCAAAATATTTTCATTGTTATTACTAGTTTTCTAGTTCAAATAACATCTATGACATCAGAATCAAAATTTCTTCTAGGATGGTAGATGACAGAACGTTGTCTTGCATGACATCCATGCTTTGTTACATCATTTTATTCAGTTCTAATTTTCTACTGCAGTGTTGAGACCTACAAAATCATTAGATTGATAAAATAACTTCATTTCTACTGCAGTGATATGAACTATAGATTATTAGATTGACAAAACAACTTTTATAGTTTTAACCACAACCTATTTTCAAAATCTGTATTTGTTCCATCTTGCATAATAACCAACACCTCAAACCAAGCATCTACATCTCATGCATCAGGTAATTTATACAATCACATGCCTTCTTATCCTTTTGAAAAGGCAATTAGCTTCTTTGTTAAAATTCACTTAGTTCCCTTCATTTCAATTTGTTTGTCTTACTTTTCCTTTTAGTCCTTTTAAAAAAGAATGCCTCTTACCTTTTTTGGAAACTCTTTAATTCCAACTTTCCATATAACATGTTTAAGACCACAAGATTAAAAAACATTTTGATACATTTTACATATTTTTAGTTTAAGACCACAAAATTCTAAAATCTTCTTTTTTTCTTAAACAACGTGCCAAGTCAAAACTAGACAAACAAAGTTCTTTATTCTGTTTCACATCATTTTCCCTGCAAAAACTGGGTAGACACAAGAGTGTGACCATATAAGCTTATTAAAATTCATAACAAGTGGTATACTCTACTGTCCGCATCATACTGCTTCTCCTCCAGATAACTACTGAACTATAGATGCTGAAAAATATACCCTCATTCAGCATCATAAATGCCAAAGAATGAGACCATTTTAGATATGGGACCCAAATTGAACACTTGAAATAACTACTATTTTTTTATTTGTCTACAAGATAGAATGCAGAACAAAACAGAATTCAGAAAAAAAAACTTTCTACAACAGCAAATTCAGCATTTTGTATATTAGTAATCACAAATAACTATTCAACAGAGTGTAGACCATTTATATCGAAAATCATAACCTCTGTTCAATAGAGAGAAAACTGTTACCTGGAATTCCAAGCTCAAACTTGCTGTGCTTCTTCTTAAAAGATTCAACGGGGCGGTTTCCACTGTTTTTCCAACCTGAAAAATCTCCTGAAAGTGGAATTGAAGCTGATATTGGCATTGGTGATAATGCAGTATTTAAAGAACCATCTGGTCTATATTTCTTAGGCCTTCCCCTCTTTTTCTTCCCTTCCGTAGACGGTGCTGCCACACTCATTGGAGTTGCAGGTATGACTGCAGCCATTGCATTCACATTTTCATTACTTGGGGTTATTCTATAGTTTTCAGAAATTTCATTACTTTTAACTATAACCCCAGAATTATTAACCCCTTCTTTGTCCTCCATTCATAAACCCCTTAAACCCTGAAAACTATTAACAACTTAAATCCCAAATCCCAAACTAGAGAAAATCAAGAAAATCTCCTTTGAGCAACAAACAACAGTAAAAATACAATCTTTTTACCAATTAAGTCACAACAGAGCAAGCAAACAAAAAAACAAATAAGTAAAAAAGCCAAAACCCCTTGAATCAAATTTTTGAAAGAACTAAAAACAGCAAGATTATTTTCTTTGCCCACAAATAAAAAACAATCTTTACAAAATACGACAGAACAAAAAATTAACACCAACTAAACAAACTTCTACCACTGCAGAGCAAAGCACAGAGGTACAAAGAAGAAAACTAATTTTCAGAAATGAAAAAAGAGTAATTTTTTTATTTTTTTTTGACAAGTTGTGAAATTAGGGTTTTGGTTGAAAAAAGTTGAAGGACAAAAATTAAAAGATTGAAAATTGGGAAAAAAAGATAGTAAATTGAGTAATTTAATTTAAAATGTGGAAAATATAACTAACAGCTGTATTATTTTAAATTAAATTGCAAATTCAAAGTATTAACTTTGTTTAAGTAAATGGTTTCACGTCCGTCTTGGAAATTAAATAATTAATAAATGAATGATTAATGAGTCTTTAAATATTGCAAAATATTTGAATTGGAAATTTCCTTTTTATTTCTGAAAAGGAAAAAGGAAAATAGTTATTCAAATCTGTAAAGTAAATTTTCAAGGCTGACACTTTGTTGTCAAAATATAGAAAAAGACTTTAGAAAATGTGAGGAGTATGTGCAATTGCAATAATATAGTGAAAAATTGCAAGATATTCCAAGAATGCAGGAGTATGTGCAATTTATAGTTTCGTCAACTTGAGCAGTAGTCAGAAAGTAGCCAGCATCTTGCGTCATTGTCTTTGTGGGACTTCATCATTGAACAGAGAATCCCAACATCCTTGGACCTCTTTCAAAATGTTGGAGATGGAGAGGCAAAACTAGACTCCTCGTTTCAATTTATTTGTCTTATTTTTATTTTTAATTTATTTTAAATAATATATTTAAAATTATAAAATTAAAAGACATTTATGTGCATTATACATATTTATAAGTTAAAATCACAGAATTTAAAATTTTTATTTATTTTTTAAAATTTCATACCAAGTGAAAATTAGATAAAAAAACTGAAATAGAGGAAGTACTCTATTTCTACTTTAACTGATGCTGAAAACAAATAAGAAGATGATTAGGGTTAATTATTAGATACTCGTCTTTGGTAATGGTTAAAGTGCAGTTTTTAGGTGAATTTCTAGTTACCTAAGTTTTGGTGAACATAATTATTCGATATTTATATGACAAATATAATCTGTATGTGACGCGACTCAGATCGTTGTGAGTGGCATCCACACTAAACCACTTAGCGAGAGAATCGATAACTAACTCAAATTAAACCCAACACCATTATTTAAAACAAGTTCATCATATAAAAGTATCAAAATAGTTTTTCAAACAACTAAGGATTGAGCTCCCATAAACTCAATCAATAGCCAAAACAGTTTAGACAGCTAAAGAATTGAGCCACCATAAGCTCAACTCAAAGGTTAAAACAATTATGCGGAAATAAACCCCTAAGAACTGAAAATCGTAGTATCAAAACTCTAATGTCTAAAATGATGGGGGTTCAACCCCGAAACTTAAAGCAACAAGCAATAGTCTAAGAATGTCTTAGTTCGAAAAGATGGACCAGAGAAACAGAGGAATCCATGACAGCCTGGAAGAATAGTTCACCCTTGGATTCAAAGTCAGACGTTCCTTAACTGAGGTCTTGGATCAGCCACTGGAAAATGCCCTGTACTCAACAAGGAATGTACAGATGTAGTATCACTACACAAACCACAGTGTACTGCTAGGATCACACAGTCAGTCCAAGATATGAATGTAAACAATTTACCATATTACAGTAATACAGAATAACACATAACAATTATCAATTCAACAAATATTTGGATGCATGTCTCACAAGATCACAAATGCAATGGCTGGTCCTCTCATGGAACCATCAACACAAACGTGGTCCTCTCATGGAACCCAAATGCAATCTATTAGTGTATCTAGTACCCGAGCCATCCATAGTTAGTATATCAGTGTGGTACTCGAGTCAATTATATATGGATATCCCCGTATCAAGTGTGATATCCGAGCCAACCATTAGTGTATAGCAAACGTGGTATTCAAGCCAACCGTGAAAATATCCTGTATCAGGCATAGAAACCGAGACAACCAATAAATACAAACAATCATGCACAATCACAAACACATGAACAATAAAACTTCAAACCACTAGTCGCATAACCAGTTCATTGCATGAGATTATCAACACTACGTCATTTCATATGCCTCATTATGTTTTTCCTAACATGCATTGTATTGTATAAATGATACTATAAAGCAGTAGACATGCATACAAACATAAATCGGAAACATACAACCATCACCTACCTCGAATCAAGCCTCTCAGAAATTCTAAAGAACCCGAGCTTTCCTGTTTTGAAGTGCCTTGACTTGTTCTTGGTCTAAAACAATAAATACAAGTAACAATTAATCATACATGCCTAATTATACTCAGACTATACTCAAATCCTAATTCTAGACCAATTCATGATCATCTTCCCCAGCTTATTAGGGCTTTTTTCCACCATGAAATCATGTCAAAACCCTCCCCCAAGATGAATATCTTAGATTCTAGGGCTTAAGAATCAATGTACGAGATTGAGGAGTAACAAACTTACCTTTATCGACGAATTTCGTGGGAAATTGAGTGCAAACAGCCCTTACCCCGCTATAGCGGTCGATCAGCACTCTCCGTTATAGCAGTCAGAGACCCGCTACACTACAACAAATTCGATTATTAGGGACAAATAATTTCGTCATTTATAAATCATATTTCGTCACTAAAAATCTTGTGAGACGAAAAATAATTCGTCAATCAGTCGTCATTAAATGTGTGTCGCTAAAAGTATACAAAGACGATTTAGTGCTTCGTCGCTGAAAGTATTATATTAACTACAGAAAGAAAAATCGTCCCCAAATGCATAAACATTTGTGACAAATTTATTTGTCTTAAAAAGTATAATTTTTTTGTAGTTAATAGTATGCTTTGTCACTAAAAATGTTATTACTACAGACAAAATTATGTCGTCGCTAATTATTTTACTTCAATCAGTGACAACATCAATTGTCTCTAAAGTTATATATATTTCGTAGCTGAACAAAATCTAATTTCGTCACTAATGACTATATTTTATGTACAAAAAATTATTTTATTTTTTATTGTTAAATCAATTATTCACTTGCAATTACAATACTTTTCACTTTCAAATACACAAATAATTTCTTTTCCTATCATCGCATCCTAATTTTTTTAACCCCTCCCCGGGAGCTCCAACATTATGCTTTCTTGGGGACTCGAACTCACAACCTTAAGGTTGGAAGTGAGGAGTGCTTACCATGCGATCAACCCTCTCTTGTCTCTCATTTTTATTTAACATCGATACCCATAACTATAGTCCTTCATCATAATATATTTGAAATCCCAGTTGGTTAATTTCTTTCATTTGTGCTTTCATTTTTAGTTTATTTCAATTTTCACATTGATGGAAAAAGTTAATAGAAATTCATGAAATATTTCGCACCTTTGCAAAGTCTAAGTTTGTAAGTGGATATTATTTCTGTATAGTTGCTCTACATACGTATGCGGAATCACTATTAAATATGCACATATTTTTAAACAGAAGTAAATAGATCGACTTAGTCTATGCAGTTTACCAATCACAAAATCAATAGACACGCACAAAAATTAGCACCAAGACTTGAGAAATTATTTTTTCTATCGTCTTTATCGTTGAAAGTGTATCAAATAAAAAATAAAAGTGTTAAATCAACAAATATTAGTGATCTAGTGGTAGAATGGTACCCACTCGCGGTACTTATAACCTGGATTATATTTTTCAAATGATGCATTTTATAATTGTGTAATTCAAGAAAATTGATGAATTGAATTTTTTTATTTTTACAAAATCGATCGAATTCGTTGGTTTTAATTTTTTCCCTCACCAATTAACGAATGGACTCTGTCTATTTCTTATGAAGCACTTGTATTATTCTTTTTGTAAGTTGTCACTTGTAATTATGAACAATTGTAGCAAAAAAAAATTTGTATTTAGCTATGAAGTTTTTTGTAGCAAATAGTTGAATTATTCACTACAAATTTTAAGTCGTCGCTATTTAACACCTTACATATTATGTGACAATTTTTTGTTGTCACTAAATTACAGATTGATTAGAGACAATAAATGTTTGTCACCAATTATTTATATTATTAGTGAAGAAAATAAATGTCATAATTAAATCTATTTTTTTATAGCTAAAACTTATAATATTTAACTATGAACTCTAATTTTTCGATATTATAACAACATATTTTTTTAGACGAAATTTTTTTGTGTCCAAAAATTAATAAATTTTAAGACGAAAAATATTTTTTCATGAATTAGATACATTATTAGTGACGAAATAATGTGTCACCGATAACTTTAAATTCGTGACTAACACTACTTAACAAATGACGCCAATTAATTTTTTGGTGGGAAACTTTAGTGGACAAAACTTTGCTACGAATTTTTATGTTTCGTCACTAAAAGTATGTGTCTCATATATTTAAGCACGAAAAGTAAATTTTGTCACTAAAAGTGAACAATTAGTGACGACTTTGACGTCATAGCTAATAATTTCGTAGTTATATATCATATTTGATGTAGTGCTATAGCGGCATATGTGAACTTGAGAGACTCGAAATTCCAAAAAATCTCATTTTTCACAACATGTCTCCTTTCCTTGATGTCCCGAACTATCCCTTAATTTCACGTCGAATTCAATTTCGGGAGTTCTACTCGCTCGAATTCGATTTCGTGAAGTCCTATGTGTTTCTTAATGTATTGGCTACAAGAAAATAACAACCAAGCCTAGAAATTTCATCCCACCCATTCCTGGATGGCCCTAGACCGCACCTAGCCCAGGTTCCATCTGAGGCTGGTCTAGCAAAAAATATTTAAGTCACTGCCCGAAAAGTTTTTTGACCTAAATTCTTTCATCTTTAGCTTAATCATAAAGATCGGAATGGATCGTTACAGTATGGATAACTAAATTTTCTTAAATTTAATCCCACAAGAAATATAAATTATATAAAATTCAAGTATATATTAACTCAAATAATTATTGTGAATTAATATAATTGAATTAATTATTTTAAATTTAATAAATATGAATTTCAATTATGGTCCTACTTTGTTAGACTAGTCCATTGATTTGGACAATAAATAATGAGTCCATTTTATTAAGACAAGAGGAGGAGGCCTTTACCATGAAACATTGTCTTAATGTTGTACTAGGAGGCATCAGGGCAACAAGTTAATGTACAGAAATTTGACATTTATTTTAGTCAGAATACCTTTAGTGTTGCTAGCTTTGTGGTCTTAAATATATTGCAGGTTTAGATGGTAGAGGCCCCCGAGAAATATTTAATCTTGCCATCAATGGTGGGACAAAGTAAGAAAAAAAAGTTCGTATATGTAAGATAAAATTTGAAAAAAGCTTAATGGAGAAAAAGTGATATTTTATTCCGAACGAGTAAAAAAATCTTACTCAAAACTATGATACATGATATTCCTACTTATTTGATGGCTCTTTTTTTATTACTTGATAATATTTGCAATTTCATCCAAACCGCTATGAATTAATTTTGGTAGAAGAACGAAATGGGGAAAGGTAATCCATTGACTCTCATGAAATAATATTCCCTCTGTTCGGATTTACTTGTCAAATTTTGACTTGACACACTTATTAAGAAAATAATGATTGATACGATTCCAAACATATTTACTCATTACATTTTTCAAAAACATTAACTCAATGTTAATAAATTGAGGATATAATAGGAAAATAGAATTGTCCTTTCTTGATTTGTCAATAATGACAAGTAAAAATAGAAATCAAATTAGAAAATATTTGACAAGTAAATCTGAACAGATGGAGCATGTGTTATAGGTGTTGGAAGGAGGAAGGAGGTACGAATTTTTGGAAGTTAAAGCAACTTAATATAGCAATGTTATCAAAGATGGGATGAAATATTATGATCCAGTTAGATTCTCTTGTTGGTAAATTATTGAAGGTTAAGTATTATTCATACTCTAATTTTCTGTAGGCTACCATTTGACACAAATTTGAGCTTTGTATGGCACTCATTATGTGAAGAAAAAATTGTGTTACAATAAGGGTGTTTACATCAAATTGGAGATGGACGTGCTACATAAGCGTACACTGACTCATGAATATCCATTACTAGTATCTCGTTTAATCCCTTCTAAAAACAGGTCTAGTATCGATGATCTAATGGTACCCCATAAGAACTTCTTTGGAACTTTATAAACAAGTGTCCATACTTTTAAAAAGAATTAATTGCAAGGGTAATACGATAAAAAATTAATTAATGCTTTCTTAATTTAGTAAGGTGATCAACTAATGTGGGATAACTATTTTTAGTATAGTAATCAACTAATATGGGACAGATAGAGTATTTTTAAATTGGTTTGATTTTGATTTTTACCAATAGCCGTTCCAAACTGAACCACGAACACCCCTAATATACTCTCTGAATATTTTTATGATCTGATTTGCGGTCTATTATTTGATCTATGATCATAGATCACTCTTTTTCTTTCTATTTTTTTTATTTTTTTTCTCCTTTTGTCCATTTGGACATTTAAAACCTATAAAATAATATTTGAACACTTTAAACATATAAAAATAAGTGTAAGAACGTGTAAAACTTCAAGTAAAAAATATAGGATGTGTTTTAATTTCAAGACACATTAATTTAATTTCTATTAATATTTGCTTCTCTAAATAGAAAATCAACAAATCAAGTTGTTCATACTTTAATTAGGTGGTTGTTTTTATGTCTGGGCCGATGGAATAGGGGTTTGTCCTCCATCTTTTATTTCTGATGTAGTCGATTTTTATTTGAATAATATTGAGAAGACACTTTTTCAGGTAAATAAATGTCAATAGTGGTATCTTATTCAGGATACCTAGTTTTGTGCCCTGTGACAAATGACGTGTCACGCCAAGTCAAGTGAAAGAGCCAATAAAATTATGTCACATGTCAAAATGGCATAGCATGTCTAGTCAAATAAAAGGCAAATGAAATTATGTCACATGTACAAGTGACATATTTTGATTGATCAAATATGCTCATGTTATTTTAATTTGATTCATCGATAAGAGTTGTTCTCATAACAATTTTTCATCCTACAACTATATTTAGGGATCTCATAATTCATAAAAGAGACCAAAAATTCAACAAGAAGCCTAAGAGATCAGTCCGTGGATCAAATCTCGCAGATTTCTCTCAAGCTACAAGCATTACAACATGCCGTCGTACGCATTTGAGGTACCATTACTCCTGCTACATGTATATTCATTTTATTTAGAGATGAAGTAATCCAACACCTCGGGTACAACGAGGGGATTAAATTTCTTAAGTACGCACAATGAATTCTCTGGCCTCAGATATTTTTTAAGGTTTTGAGTTTTTAAATTTTTTCAGCTTATTTCAATTTTTTGATTTATTGGTTGAAAGACATACAAATATACTAACAGTTCTGGCCTCCAGGTTAGGGTGGGCTTGTTATGGTACACAACGATATAGAAACATCGGATCGATAATTTAAATTTAAAAATATTATATCATCATCATATCAAATTAATTCGGTATGATTCGTGTTGCGGAAATATCGTGGATTAACTAGCACACAATCACAAACAAAGAAAATAGAGTAGAAAAATAACACAAGAATTTAATGAGGTTCGGCTAGGCCTACTCTTCTAGCAAAACCAGATAGAGTTTTCCACTATGAAAGAAAGAGAACAAGTTTTACAATGCTTAGGATCCCCAACTACATACCCTATATATAGATCCCAAGTAGTCCTAAACATATAAGGAAAAGGTTTTTCAATCCTAAAAGGACAATATTTTCCTTTTCCAAATCTATTAGGATAAAGGGTCTCCTAAACTAATAGGAATTATAGTTTCCTAAAATAAACAAGGAAAAAATTCTAGACATAATTAACAATTCGATATGTTTAAGTTCGATTTCAATATTTTGCAATATGGTAAATCAGAAATTTTAACTTGTTCGACTTCAACTTGCATATAATCATATAATAGATAATTATGATTTCAAATTTTCACGAAACCTCTCAGTGATATCATACTACTTAAACATGTAAAAATATGTAAGAGAAAGTACAAGCAATTCTCTTCGTTAACTAATTACACAAAAAAAACATTTCTACTATGATAGAGTAATTAAAGTTTCAACATCTAAATAATTTTTGTACTAATACAAGTATATAAATTTATTAGTATCATAATAATATATAGAGAAAATGGCCAAATGTCCCCCTAATCTATAGTCGGATTCTCAACTACACACTTATATTTCACGGGGATCCTATTACCCCCTTGGACTATTTTAAAGCGGAATATATACAACCTTAAAACTAGACAGCCAGATCCTTTCCATGTAGCGTGCAGCACGCGCTGCCAGTTGTCAAATATCAAATATATCAACAAAAAAAACGTAATTGTTGTTTTTCTCTTCATCATCTTCTCCACTCTTCACTTCTCCTAAGCCATGCTTTAATTTCTTTCACTATAACTCCCCAAAACCTTTATCTCTCTCCACCCCATTCCTCTCTAGTCACCCCCACCTTCCATAACCCACAAAATCAAATATTAATATTCATTAGCAGCACTACCACAACAACTTTATTAGCTATTTGGACCACTCATTTTTTCCTCTCCCACTCAAATTTCACAATTTTAAGACCAATTTCAAGCTTGAAGTTCTTGCTAATCGTCTTGGAATTGGTTATGAATATGTCATTTTGATTTCTTTTTTAAATAGTGGAGGATTTACACCTTCTAAGTTCTACACTCGAAGAAATCACGATTTTCAGGGCTGAGTAGAATCAATTGATGGTTGATGCTCAAGCTTGTGAAATTCTTATTAGTGTAGTTTAGATTCCTTCATCAGACGATAATAGAGACGAAAAATAAGATTCGAAAGTTGATAAATTTTACCTGAGCAAGAAAATTAATGACAATTTAATTTTTTTTTTACTACATAAATAATAGTTTTAATGATTATTTGGTGATTTGTAGTGTTAATGGTTGTGAATAATATTGAGACAAATTATGAAAAAGTATTAGAAGATGGGTGAGGAGATGGGGCTGCTATGGTGATAGTAATTTAATAATGGTGATGAAGGAAATGTGCAGGTGGGGTGGGTGTTGAGTGATGAGGGTGGGGGGGGGGGGGGAAATGAAAAAAACTAAAGAAAATAAAATAAAAGGCAAAAGTTAAAAAATTATATTTATCAAAAAGTTAAAATATTTTAAAACTATTTTTTTATCAATTTTTTTTTACTCTCACATGCCTTTAGGAGAGTGAGCATACTCTTTGTGCCATATCAGCATTTAAGGGTATATTTATGCCGCTTTAAAATAGTTCAAGGGGTAATAGAATTCCCGTAAAATATAAGTGTGTAGTTGAGAATCCGTTTATAGATTCGGGGGGTATTTGACCATTTTCTCTAATATATATAAATAATACATATAATTATATACTTTGATATAATATTCAATATTTCAAATTTAAAATGTATCTCAAATATTTTGATTTCGATATCAATTGTACTATATCTGTCAGTGCTCTGGGTAATAAAAAAATTGTGGAATTTTTGTGTCTATTTCTGATTCTAAAGACAAAGATTAGGAAAAGCCTCGTCTGACTATTTTTGTAGAACTCTTAATTATTATTTTTTGCATCCATTGCTTATCTGTTCCGTTTATCCGGTCCAACAGCTCATCTAAATGCCCTATATAATTATTTTATAAAATGCTTTTCTTATTTCACTTCGAGTAAATAATACTAATAAACATTTTGATTAGTTGGTAACACGTAGTATTGAAAGTCATGTTTAGGAATTTTTTTTATCTTGCAGAATATAAATCACAAATATTTATACTGATCATGCATATAATTTCTAAATCACAAATGCTCATAGGAAGTGGGCTATTTTGGCCCTGATCCTGACAATAATTTCAAAAAATTAATAATAAAAATCGACATTGATCAATTAATTAAAGGTTTCAAATTTGACCACAAGATTAATAAATATTTTGATACATTCGACGTACCACACTTCTAATAAACTTGATAAGATACGGAAATATTCAAGATCAATTCCCTCATTTGCTAATATCATATCATTTTTTGATTGTTAAAATTGTGGCAACAAAAAAAGAAAAAACTCTAACGGTTTGGTAAAAAATGGTAATTAAGCGTGGAGAATAGACCTCCAAAAATTGAAATATCCGGTATTATCCTTACCTTTCGCGCTACAATTAAACTTACGCCTTTCTATGTTTCACTTTCACCTTCCTCCGTGAAAGGTCACTTTCAAATATATACCTGTAACACATTTTCAATAGTTTACATTCTGTTGAGGAAATGAGGACCGATGATTATCTTATATGAATTTCTGATCATTAGAAAAACTTTGTATTTTGAGAAAACAGGGGATTCTGCAAATGGAAGGAGAAATGGATGATTTCAGTGTTGAATGTTTGGATGAATTGCAAGAAATTGAGTGGCAATACGAGTATGACGCGGCGTTTTTCTATGATTTCTGTAATCCGGAGTCGCCTTTTCAGGCTGCACAAGCCCAACGTTGGTTTGAAACTGCAGGCAACTATCCGCCTTCTCGTAAGACATACATAAATGAATTTGTTTTTTTTGATGGTTGATTATTTTGCGTGAAAGTTACTTATGTTATATTCTTGTATTTCATTCACGGGATAAAGAGAGAAAAAGAATGTATAGTTTGATGATTATCATGTTATTTTCCTATCAGAAACAACCTTTCTACCCCCGTAAAGTAGGGTAAGGCCGGCGTACATTCTACCCTTCCCAGACCCCCACTTGTTGGATTGCAGTGGATATGTTGTTGTTGTTGCTCCCTTATACCTGCCAAATCTTAAAGATTATATTAGAGAGGGAATACTTGTTTTTTTTTCCTAAAACAATAAGTGTCTTATTGTTTAACTTATTGTTGTTTCAGTATTCGTGCAATATTTTTGATTCGGACTTGTTCTTCCCTTTAACCGTTTTCTTTCTTGATCTGCTAAGAGGAGTTTTTATTTGGTGGTACTGGTTTATAACTGTCCTCACTTTTTCTTATGTTGCTTTTGTTTTGGAACTTCTTAGCTCTCATTGTAAAGTTAAATCTGGTGAAGGAGACCGCAGCAGCAGAATGTTCACTTGGTCCCTCCAGGTTACGGGAAGAACAAACCGCAAAATCAAGCAGCAGCAACTCGTCAAATATTCACACCGGTTCTGCTGTTTCATCCTATAAATCGAAAATTGAAGGTTAGGTCACTAGCAACACTTTTTGGGAATGACTTTCTAGTTATATGTTTGCTAAGGTTTTTCAGGTTTTCCCTTATTTTGTTAACAGAATGTAATTTAAACTTGTATTGTTTCTACGCCTTCAGAACCATTATCCATCGATCAAATGGCTCATGAAACTCCTGAAGCTAAGATAAACTCAGAGACCAGATCTTTCAAAGCTAGAGTTTCAACTTTAATGAATCCCACTGCTAGTCATTTGGCTAAACTAAGGTATGCCAAAAGATATTCTAACTTCTTTTGAAAGTTTTTATCATTTCAAGGGTGACATGTTGCGTAAGCGACTTTTAAAAGTTTTGTCTTCCAATCACCCTATCCAAATGATTCTTCTGATCTCTAACTACTTCAGTCAAAAACATCAATTGTTAGGTCCCAGAAACCACCAAGCAAGACCGATGTGAGAAGCTCATGGAATTCTTCAGGATCTTTTAATTTAGCTACCAAAAGACAAAAGCTAGAGAGTGGTTATCTGCGTAAGGTAAATGCATTAGTTACTTTTTGTTGATACTATTTCTGTTATAGTGTGCTTGAAACTGCTCTATGGATTCTAACACTATCCTAAAACAGAAGGGAATGAATTCTAATTTAGTCTATGTAATGAATTCTCTGTCAATTTAATGTTCCGTCTGCCTTAACTCCGTCCATAGGATTTTTTTCCTTGTGTATTCCAAGTTTAGATTGGAAGCTTTTACATCGTACTTCCTTTGTTACATAGATCTTTGTTGCAATGCCTTATGAGTTCTGATGACTTGAAAGGTATTTCCAAAGGAATACATTAGCTTGTTCTCTGTGAACTCAGTCTACTTGAGGAAAGTCCCAGTCAGATGTAGTTATGGTCAGATACCAATGAAGCTAAAAGCTTGAAATTCCTTGGATGTACACAGTATCTTCACTTTTTTTCTTTACTGACAACAGTAAGGTTCTGTCATCTGTGACATATTTATGAGGAAAAAAAGTTGTTTAGGCGCACAGTTTCTTGAGCTATAACTATTGTTTTAAAATCTCAAATATTACAAGTCTAGTTGCGGTGTGGACTTTCCTTTCGACAAAACATGAAGTAACATATCCAACTATAATGTAAGAACTTGTCGTTACATTTTCAGTAGCTAATGGTGGTTTAGTTGAGTTAGTTTTATCTGGTGTAAAAGGTCAAGCCTGGTGAAGCTTGTTAGGCAGTCAGAGTGAGTTGCTTGTGACAAAATTCAGCGGTTTATGTTGGTCTGCTTTCGCTAATAGTAGAAAACCTTATCATTTATATGTAAGCTCTTGAAATATTTTTTCGCCGTCATCTTATCTTTTCAACCATGTTGCTCATTTAAAGAATCAAAGTTTGCTATTCACAAGATATACAAAAAAAGTCTAACATGAATGATTAAAGTCGTTATTTCGCATTATTTGAAAGATGTTATATTTAACATGACCTTATGAATCTTTTTTGTTTATAGATATTTATTCTGGTTTCAAGTTTATTTAACTTGGCACGTCTTATTAAAGGTCACTATTCCTAGAGATCCTCAACTGGAAACCATGCAGAGGGCGCTAAGACGAAGGTATGTAGTTAAGAAGTATAGTGTCCCACATAGGGTATAAAAGCACATCCTTGGCTACTTTACTCACTCTTGAAAGATTTTGGGGCATAGATGCTCAGATTGTTTCACGAATTTTAATTCGGTGGATTTCTTGATTTGTTTATCCCTTTATTAACAGTTGAATGATCAACTTTTGATTTGTTTCTAAAAATTTCAGGTGTAAGAATGATTCAGAGTCAAGTGAAAATGCAAAAGCTAAAGGCCAACCTTCAAAAGCACAACCCTTGAACACAAAAGTTGGTAGTTTTTGATATTGCTCTCTTCCTGAACTCTACAAAATTATTTAAACAGCATTAGCATATAATTTATTCAAATCTTTCATCCGAGACTTGTTGTTTGTGCTTTCTCTAGATTCTCAAAGCTCCTGTGTTACCTCCTCATCCGAAGACCACATTGAGATCAACAGAGTTTCATGTAATTACACATCGCTCTATCCTCCGCTCCAATTCTCCTCATTACTGCTAAATCAATGAAGACTTTGAAAAAAATTCTGTTGTATACTTACCAATCTCAATCTGCTTCTTCATGTTTTTAGGCTTTTAAGTTGAAGACTATGGAGAGGGCCTCCAGAAATTCATCTGCTAATGTAGGTCACTGTCCTTCCACGGCATTCTTATAGAGTACAGCAAATTTTGACACAGAAATTTTAAATGCTATATAAATTTTTTTTACTCTACAACTATTAGTTAGTCTCACTCTGTTTCACACATACAGATTTGCCAGTATATGTAGAGGGTTTTAAGGAAATATTTTGAAAATAAACAACCAAGTGATGAATTCTGAAAGATATATAAATTGATAGAATCTAATATCTTTGTGTTGGGTTATTGCAGTTGTCAAACAGCCAAAACGTTGAGTCTGCGGTACATAGCACTCCTGTGGATTTTAAAAGGTTGGATTGATAGGTTTCTGTCCTCATCCAATAATTGAATGAGACGAATTTCGCATATACTAAGTTGTATTTTAGTTTATTTTTCGATTACACTGAACTAACTATTTTAAAAGCTCACATCATCTCTTCAAAAGTTTTTCCTCCTAACTAGGTAGATCATCCATTTTACTTTTATGATTCACCAGATGGTTTAAGCACACCTATGTTTGCATTGTTTTCTCAGACCAAACACTCAGAATGCTGCGAAGCAGGGGAATTCTGTAACACCGATCAAATCAAAAGCTTTAAGATGCAACAAGGTACCATCAATCTAACCATGTGAGCTGTCTTTTGTATTTTCTTTTAGAGTTTGTGGTATATGCTAGTTGTGAAACTATATCATGTCTTTATACAGATCTTCCCTAGTAGCGAAGATACTAGAATATGTGAAAACATTGGAGAAAGAAGTACAACCTCAATGGTAATGCAGTATCATTTATTTACTTTTATCAATCTTCCATTATGTATATTTTTCTTCTCTGCTATTATATGAGGCTCTTATGTCCTATCCTTCCACAGGATTGTAATTCTACAGTCGATCCAAGGGTTCCAATGCATCCGCCAGTAGAACTGTTTAAGAAGGTATGTGCTTCAACATGAAAGTTTAGTCATATATATCGGATTGCTTTTAACTGTTGGTATATGATCTTAAACATGAATTGAATGCATTATATATCTTTATATTCATCATCTTACTGTCATGTCTTCCAGCCATCTAATTCCAATCTTCGTTTCATTTTTCATTCCAGTTGTCCCTTAGATCTGAAAGAGAAACTAGTGTAGTATCTGATCAGCCAAAAATCTATGCATCTTGAAAGGTGCATTTGAAGTTTTTTAAAGAAGAATCTATTCTTGTACCTACTGCCATCTGTTCAGAAATGTATTCGGAAGCCAAATCAGTGTGCGCCACAAGGGGCACCGCACACCAAGGATTGGATACTAGTCCAGCAAGAAAAGGTACCTGTTTCTTCAATTTAATGAATAAGAAAACAATAATCGTTGATACTCCCTTCATTTCAAATTGTTTGTCTAGTTTTGACTGCGCATAGAGTTTCAGAAAATAAAAAAGACTTTTGAATCTTAAACATGTGTGGAAAGTTAGAACTAAAGCGTTGTCAAAAAAGGAAAGAGATATTCATTTTGAAACAGATTAAAAAGGAAAAAGACATTCTTATTTTAAACGGACTAATAAGGAAAGTAAGACAGACAAATTGAAACGGAGAGAGTACTATTGAAAATAGTCATTTTATGCCTATCTTATTGTTTGCCTGAACTGCTTTCTAACCTATATACTGATCTCTCAGGAATTTTGGATACTATAAGAAGAATTTCTGATCAAGAAGTTCATTTCTTAGGTCCATCTGGCTCTGGCTATTGTTCGGGATAGTTGTATTTCTTCAAGTTGTTTCTTTGAAGTAGAAAATATATAGAACTTCTAAGATTAGAGAACCTACTTTATTGGATATTGGAACGAGACGGAGTCTAAATGGAACGAAATGTATACTGATGATTCATAGTTGACTCCAACTAACTTTGGATCGAGGCTTATTTAGCTGTTGTTGTCGTTGTTGCTGCTTGATCAGACAAACAAGCTAGTCGATTATGGAAACTGGAAAGGCAGGCAGCTTTCTGGCACATAATCAAGCTCAACTGCTAAGTAAAGTACTGAAGGCTGAAAAAGAAATTTACTTAGCTTTGCAAATTAAGCAAGAAAAAATATACTGAGTTGAACAAAAATATATAATCAACAGATGAATTTGATTAATGTTTATATGTTCTTTTAAATTTTTAATGCAAAATTAATAAAAGGGCATGCTGAGGAAATCCATAACTTCAATATATTTATGTGGATATCCATAACTTCAAGATGTAATTACATCATAATGTATAGTAACTCTCACACCTCCCAGTGGTGGATCTAAGATTTTAAAGTTGTGGGTGCTCTCTTAGCTTAATAGTGGAGGAGAAAATTTTCACTAAAGAAGTTCAAAAAATATTTTAAAAAAACATGTTGAGAGTGAGATTCTAACTCAAGCTTAGCAACACCAAAACAACCTTAAGCACCCACCATGAGCCAGTAGACCAATCAACCCACTTGCTTATTGTGTGCTCTATGTTAATTTTATATCAATGCTTCTTAATTTCTACATGGATATACACATTCCGATACAAGATTAATGGGTGCTCGAGCACCCGGTGGGCTCTATGTGGGTCTGCCCCTGACCCCCTTGATATTCCTCCATAACTTACATGGTTAATGTCATGTTTATGACTAACCTTTTGTATGCCTCTAAGTAATACTATAAATAGAGGCATTAGAGTTCATATTGGAGACACTTGAAGATTTGGTGAACACTTGGAAGAATAAGAAAAACTCTCATCTCTTGTCTTCATATTTCTATTGTTTTTATCTTCTATGTCTCTTGTCTTATTAAGCTTTAGTTTTACAACAAGAGAAAGAATGTTGAAAATTTAATAGGCTACACGGGTAACAACTAAGGAATTTCATCAAATTTTGTAAATTAGAGCACCGATGTATATTGGGCCGTAGATTTTCCGCCCACATAACAAGAATTTCAATTGATTGACCATATATAGTTTAATATTAGGATAACTTGCATAAATTTCACTAGTTTATGAGTTAACTACTTTGATTCATGCATGTTAGTTTGCAATATTATGAATTTTACCAGATTTTGGACTTCAAATATATGAATTTGGCGCGTCCAGATACATGAATCTCGGATGCATAAGGTCAAAATTAGGTGTAATTTGTTCTAGATACAATGTATCCAAGTGGATTTGCATATATCTGACTCCCTCGCTCGCCTCTCTCCTCTCTCCTTTCTCCTCTCTCGCTCGCCACTCTCCTCTCTCACTCACCTCTCTCCCTGTATTCTAGTATACCAGATATATGTATCTAGGATCTAGTGTGATTCATATGTATCTGAGAATGTCGCTCACCTCTCTCTTTTGCTCGCTTCTCTCTCTCTCTCCCTATTTTAGTGTATCTGGTGACAAAAATATGTGTATCTAAGTGTATCTGACTTGAAATTTGGTATGAAATTATTAATTAATGAGACAATATGTGATTATTTCAAACTATAGGGAGAATTAATAAATATAATAGGAATATTTATCTATTAAATAGTTTTTCATTAATACTACACATAACCACAAAATATAACACCAACTACTACACTCCCCCCCACCCCCCGTCCCCCCAAGCCCCCAGATTAACTCCCTTGTTTTTTTTATTGCTTAGCTAAGACTCAGTTTAGACATCTTAACGTGAAAGTCATTAGCCATTCAGAAAAGCTTCATTCGAGTGACCCCCTCTTTCTTGACCCATTTACAATGTATAGGCATATATAATCTCTTTACATATTTTTTTGTATAATTTGTATGTATACATTATACTCTTATATTTTTGGTAATCCCCTCTTTTTTAATCTATTATATACCTAGGATACAATGTATATTTCTATATAATATATGTATAATCTGTGTATATACACAAGAAAATGGAAAAAAAAGAATAAGCCAACGAACCAAAATGCGTTTGGAAGTTCAGAATATTGAAACTCAAGAGAGGCTGTTTTCGATAAATCCTCGATGGAAGGAAAAATAGGTCAAAAAAAAAGTAACGAAAGAACAAGAAACAACCAACAATAACAAAAATAATAAATTGTAACAAAACAATACAATAATCGAGGTACAAGGAATCAATAAATGGTAACATCAAGAAAATGACAAGCAATTACAGGAGCAATACTACAACTACAAATATAAACATACATCAAGACAATACACTGCTACCTACTAGTCTTCTACCCTAATCTGTGACCTCTATCCCTTTTATCCAAGGTCATGTCCTGGATAAATTGGAGTTGCGTCATGTCCTTTCTAATCACCTCTATTCAGTACTTTTTCAGCCTATCTCTACCTCTTCTTACCCACTATATCCAACCTTTTGCACATCCTTACTGGAGAAACTACACATCTCCTTTCTACACCCAAACTATCTCATCCTTGTTTCCCTCATCTCGTTCACTGTAAATGTTATTTTTACCTTGACTCAGATATCCTTATTCATAATCTTATTGCTCCTCGTATACGTACACATCCTTCTCATCATCCTCATTTTTGCAACTTGCATCTTTTGAACATAAAAGTGCTTGATTAGACGTAAAAAAAGAACAAGCCCTCACACTTTTGTAGCATTTGAGTAAGATTTAAAAAAATACTTTCTAAGTACTGATTTTTAAATTATACTAGGAGTAGTAAAATAAGTTCTAAGTATATTTTTTTAACTTATTAACTTGTTATGCATATTGGTGGCTAATCTAGTTAATTCTTCTACACTTTAGGAATGTGAGCACTAATAAAAGTGACTTTCACTACAACATGTCCAAAAGAGTCTAATAAATCGGACGGTCAACATTGATTTAATCAATCTCATCAACCCCTATAAAAGCTCAAACCCTAAACCTTGCCTCCTCCTCTTTCCTCTCCTGCTTCTTCGCCTAACTGCACAACACACCATTTTCGGCAGGAGAGCAATTCCCCTCACACCAATACAAACAAAGCCACTAAATTTATCATGCCTGCACTTGTTGTAACTGATGAAACAATGGCCACCGAAGTATCCAAAGACCACAAAAAGAAACTGAAGAAGACACCCAAAACTCCCACCGACACAACCCATGATCTTGAAACTCCTACTGATAAGAAAACCAAAGAGAAAAAGTCAAAAAAATCCAAGATTGATTCTGGGTCTGATTCAGAGGACGCTAAAAGGAGTAAGAAGAAAGAGAAAAAGCGAAAAGCTTTGGACTTGGATGATGAGAAGAGTGATACGAGCTCAGAGATTTGCGAGCCGGTAGATTTAAAGAAGAATAAAAAGGCTAAATTGGAGGAGGAGGAGGAGGAAGAAGTGATGGTTGAGAAGAAAGTGGAGGATCCTAATGCTTTGTCTAATTTTAGGATTTCAAAGCCTTTAAAGGAGGCTTTGAATTCTAAGGGAATAGAAGCACTTTTTCCTATTCAAGCTATGACTTTTGATGATATTCTTGATGGATGTGATTTGGTTGGTCGAGCTCGTACTGGTCAGGTATGAATTCAGTTCTTCATTGTGTTACTAAATATCATATTATATTGTATTTTGTTGTATTGATGCATATAATGTTTGGATAGATTGCATATTTGCATCGTTTTTTGCTGTTACATTATGTCAAACATCGGACATAAAATATGATTATCAGATAACATGAGAAAGAAAAATAATGTTGCGATCACCCAAATTGGCCTTTACATAATTCATGATTATTTAAGGATGGATTTAATGATATGTTACAATAAAATTTAAGTAATACTTAATTAAAACAAACAACTAAATCCAAACTAGCTGTAAGACGTTGTCGTCTGTTTACTTTCCATTATTTAGGCATAATAAATATAGAGGATGTCCAATGTTTGTACATTCATTAGAAAACGGGATCTTCATATCTATCCAGCTTGCAGCTTGGGAATATCTGTTTCCTGTTATTTTTATCCTATAATTATAAGCACTATTAATTTTCTTGGTAATGACCCATCACCATTACTTGCCATCGTTATAAGGTTTTGTTTCCCACATTTATTTTCTTACCATGATCTCTATTAGGAAGAGACCTAGAGTACCTAAATTGCTTGTAAGGTTCTTTGGTCTACTTGCTGCTAGAGATGCGCAGGCTTCCTTTGATGAGAAGCTTACTTTTGGATGGCAATGAAGGTTCTTTGGTTTCTTTATTATCATATATACATATTACCCTTTCGAAGAGAAGTTTATGTATGAATTCTGAGCTGCCTGTTTCTTATTATAAATTATTCATTCATCAAGAATTTAAGCTGAACGGAAATAGTGAAATTTAGTCCTCATGTTTTGAATGTTAATGGTAAATTGATTTTCCTATTGCTTTTGCAGCTGCCAGAAATTTCATGATAATGCTTCTGACTATTTTGGTTAACTAGATTGTAAAGCAGAGACATGACTTGACTTTAATTTGTGCTTCTCTATTTGTAGGGTAAAACGTTGGCCTTTGTTTTGCCCATATTGGAGTCCCTAACAAATGGCCCTACTAAAGCATTGCGAAAAACAGGATATGGGAAGGCTCCTAGTGTTTTGGTGCTTTTACCTACTAGGGAATTGGCACTTCAGGTATATATTATCAGCCTTCTCTAGGTGTTGTTTCACTCTCTGTAAACCAATGGGTTGCATTTCTTGGAAGTAGCATCTTGTTAATTTGTTAATTGTGCAGGTGTTTGCTGACTTTGATGTTTATGGCCGGGCTGTTGGGCTCACTTCATGCTGTTTGTATGGAAATTCTCCTATGGGGGCACAACAGGCTCAACTAAAAAGAGGAGTTGACATTGTAGTGGGTACTCCTGGAAGAGTTAAGGTAGGGTTTGCTGATATACAAGTCGAAGTTCATTCACTTTTATGGAGTGAAAATTGACTGCTTCAAATTTCTGCTGCAGGACCACATTGAAAGGGGAAATATTGATTTCGGGTCTTTAAAGTTCCGTGTTCTTGATGAAGTCGATGAAATGTTAAAAATTGGTTTTGTAGATGATGTCGAATTTATTTTAGGTATGCTATGAGTCAGAAATCTCTTCCTACAGAAGTTGTGGTTTCACCCCTCCATATCTATACTATGCTGTTACAGATGTTAGGATGAAATTCTTTGACAGCTGAAATTTGCCAGTGCATTACTCTTCTGTTGAGGGATTTTCTATTTTATGGTTATTGACACGTTTATGCTTTTCTGTTTGTTTTATTCCTTTGTGATTCAAAGGCAAGGTCGAAGATTCAAGCCTAGTTCAAACAGTTCTTTTCAGTGCCACTTTGCCAGTCTGGGTGAAGCATGTACGTTAGTTGTACCTTTTGTTTTTGAATTCATAATACAGTATCCTGTACTGGGGAATATTTAATGCAATTTTTAGTTTAATATCAGTTCAATTGTTCTCTGCCTAAGGCTTGGTAAACAAACCACCTTGAAGTTGGAAATTAGAGGGTGGGTGGGGATGTACAACTGCTGTGCTCTGAGCTTGTACTTCTTTCTCACTTACTGAATCATGTTTTTGGTGCCAGATTGCTTCTAAGTTTCTGAAACCAGATAAGAAAACGGCTGACCTTGTTGGTAATGAGAAAATGAAGGCCAGTAAAAATGTGAGGCATATTATTATTCCATGCTCTAGTTCTGCAAGACCTCAGCTGATTCCTGATATCATTCGGTGCTACAGCAGGTTTGTTGCTTCTCTTTTTCCAGTGTCTTCCATTTAAAGCATGACATGAACCTCTGAAATGATTATAAATTTTTTGTTCCATCAAAAATTAGTGGAGGCCGCACAATTATTTTTACCGAGACAAGGGCGCTAGCTTCAGAGCTAGCTGGCTTATTGCCTGGGGCAAGTGCTTTGCATGGGGAGATACAACAGAACCAGCGTGAGGTAGAATTTTTCTGAAATACATGCTTTATTTTATTGTGCTCTCCTCATCTTCCACCATCTTCTTTTTGGGTTCTTCCCCTTCCGTTCAGAAGGATATCAATTCCTTAGAATTTACCACCTTACACTGTTAATTATACAAATATGATATATGCAGTATTTGTCATCAACCTTCCAGACTCATTAACAAATTGATCTGATTTTCACATGTTCTCAGGCTACACTTAAAGGATTCAGATCAGGCAAATTCATGACATTAGTGGCCACAAATGTGGCAGCCCGTGGATTGGATATCAATGATGTTCAGTTAATTATCCAGGTTTGTTACCACATTCATGTTCAATACTTGATTCTTGAACTTTATTGGTATTTGAGTGCTGATTGTGATAATATTTCTGTTTGTAAAGTGCGAAGCCACTAGTGATGTTGAAGCATACATTCATCGATCTGGAAGGACAGGACGGGCTGGTGAGTTTCTGATGTTGGAATTGCTTTCATTAGCTTACATAAATTAGGGAGCATTCTTGCTAACTTTATTTTTCTGTCACATTCCAGGAAAGACTGGTGTTGCTGTAATGCTGTATGATCCAAGGAAGTCCAACATTTCTAGAATTGAAAGAGAATCTGGTGTGAAGTTTGAGCATTTATCTGCTCCTCAGCCAGCTGATGTTGCCAAGGCAGCTGGGAAAGAAGCTGCTGATATAATTGCGGATATTTCCGATAGGTATGGTTTTCATTTGTGCCTGGTTAATTTCAAATGTATCATTTTATTAATTTTCATTTCAACTCTCTATAGTGTCATACCTGCATTTAAGGCTGCTGCAGAGGAGCTTCTGAATACTTCTGACCTATCACCAGCAGAGTTGCTTGCGAAAGCTCTTGCCAAGGCTGCTGTATGTTTCTGTTGTCTTTATTTATTCTCTCTGGGAGGCAAACCAGATCTTACTGTTGACTAACTTGTGTCTTGCTTTCCAGGGCTATTCTGAGATCAAGACTCGGTCGCTTCTTACTTCTATGGAGAACTGTGTTACTCTGCTTCTTGAGTGTGGGAGACCCATCTTCTCACCTTCGTGAGTATTTAAAATTTGAAATATGTTGTTTTTCGAATTGCAAGTATGAATGGTGCACTTCAATGCCTCAAGTTGTAGGTGTGTTCGGGTATTGAAGGAAAATGTTTTTCACCAAAATAAGTGGTTTCTTACTAATTTTCATGTTTGGTACCCAAGCAAAAAGTATTATCCTAAAAACTTCTGTACATGATCTAGACAAATATTATTGGGGTGGTGCACATGGGGCTAACGAGGGTGGTTGAGGATAAAAGGTGTGTTGGAGGGTGGTGGGGAGGACACAATTAATGTGGCATGTCACCTGTGAAACTTGTTTTTTCCTACTTCCACTAGGGAAGTCATTTTCCTCATTTTTAAGGAACTTGTTTTCCTGGACAAATGTTTCCCAAAATTTTTGACCAACTAAACATGGAAAAATTGGAGAATGTTTTCCTCCATGCCGAACACCCTGTGATTGTTGCTGAGTGACTTTTTTTTTAAAATCATTTTAGTCTAAGCATATCCACAAGAAAACTCAAAACACATCTTTTGAATGTGCAATTAAGGATGTAGGCAGGGAACCATGAATGTTCATAGTCTCACATCAGTGTTTCTACCCGTTTATATAAAATTAGCTACAAAATGAAGTTGGTAAAGTAATTTCACTAAATGGATTCATGAACGAGTAAGTTTCTCATTGTTCCCAGTTGGAAGTAGTGAATTACATTACAGGTTTACTGCATCTTGCATCAGAGATTTCGTTGTGCTAAGCGGTGCTCTTAATTTACATCAAACTGACCTAAATTTATTTCGAGACATGTTGATGAAGCTGATTGCCATAGCAGAGCCCTATAAACTGTTGTCGTGTTCAGTCCAATGGTTCTGATTTTATTTACTGTCATATCATTGGCAGCTTTGTCTATAGTGTCCTGAGGAGGTTCCTGCCTGAGGAGAAGGTTGAATCAATCCATGGTCTTACTTTGACAGCTGACGGAAAGGGGGCAGTTTTTGATGTATCTGCTGAGCACTTGGATGAATTTCTCTCAGGTACAGTTCTCCATTTTTCTGCGGATAATTCAATGAACATATCACATTATAATCACTAAATATAATTTGTTCTTATGTTAAATTCAGTCATTAGAGTAGTTCATTTTTATTTTTATCATTCCTTTTTTGGTTTGTTCATGTTTCTGTTTACACACTGTAGCGCTGCATAGTTGCTATATTTGATTAATGGGGGATCATAACTGTTGTAGCTTTTCTAATGTCTTCTTCTCCCTTGTCTTTTCCTGTGGGATTTTCAGGCCAAAAAACTGCTCATGGGGTAAATTTAGAGGTAGTGGAAGCGCTGCCTCCTTTACAAGAAAGAGAGAAGCCAAGAGGTGGAAGATTTGGAGGAGGTGGTGGCCGCGGTGGCTTCAATAACAGAAGAGGTGGAGGTGGTTTTTCTGGAGGAAGAGGTAATGGCAACTTTGGTCGCAGATGGTAAGGAATGGCGACACAATTTTTTTGACAGCTGACAATACAAGAGTTTGTCCACGGCTGCTTTCAAAATTTTGGTATAGCGAAGAAAATGTATGAGACTTCAGTAAGGTTTCTTCTGTATTAATTTTACTCATTATATATAGGTTTCTCCTCCCTGTACCCTGCTTCATTCTGCTTTTCGCTAGTTGGCTTTCTTGTAGGGAAAAGAATTGTAGTATTCTGGGTTTTACGTTTTGTTTGGTTAGACACTTCAAGTTACAATTTGTTTTGTTTGTATGGTATTATTACCTGAAGAAATCAGATTCAATTCAAGTTCAATTATGATTTGCAGATTTTTATAATTGTAAGTCTTATCTAATTATGTGTAGTCGGTAAAGTAACTTTTTATGAGTCCTTTCTAAAATTTATTTGGCTTTTTCCCCCTTCCACTTTGCAATGTTCAACTTTTTCTGAATTAATGTCCTTTCCAATCAAATGTTATTTTGAAATTAATATTTTTCTTCAAAATGGTTTTGAAATCTTGGCCAAGCACAAATAGAACTCTAGTATTAATAAGAGAATAATCAATTTGATTAGTCAAAACACAAATTGTTAATATTAACAATAAATTTTAGAAATTTAGTCAATCACGCTATTAGTTTTGTTATTTTAGCTTTTAAACATATTTATTAGTAGTATCCTATTTTTATTCTATATTATATCCTTCGTAAAATAATATAGAATTTTACACAATTTATGCAAAAATTATTTATAAAAAAAATAAAAGAAACAATCAAATGTTACGTTAATTAATTATTAATTCTCATCCAATTTCCTATATTTTTTTGGTGATATGAGTATTAACTTTTAAACACCCCAAGTACAGTTGAAAGTTCTCCGCGGAGAAAGCCATAAAAAATACGGCGAAGGGCCAAATATGCCCCTCTACTATTAGAAATAGTTTAAATATACCCTTCGTTATATTTTTGGTTCAAATATATCACTTCCGTTATACTTTAGGATCAAATATACCCCTCCTATTATACTTTGGTATAAATTTACCCTTAATTTTAACTCTTGATCAAATGATAGGCTCTTTTCTTCATTATATTCTTTTGAATATGTTGTGTTTTCTCTTTCATGACATAATTATTCCTTGACCTTAAACTATGTAAAGTGATATCTATTATGTATCAATTTCCAATATGTGGTCGTCTCTCTGTTATTTAACTTAAATATTGCTGGGTTAAAATTTTAGATTGTGATATATGGATTAGAGTATTTCATACGAGGAAAATGGATTAGTAAACACTTAGGTATTGACGAATTTGGTTTAAAAAAAATGCTATAAGTTATTTTTTAAATTTCATGACTATACTATTATTAATAAACACTTACATTCCATGATTTTTAAAATTTCATGACTATAATATTATATGTTGATTATACTTATACAATTGTAATTTACAATTTTTATCTTTATATATGATTTATTTAACCATCGGTTAAAATTAAGGATATATTTGAGCCAAAATATAATGAGAGGGGTATATTTGTCTCGAAAGTATAACTGGAGGGGTATATTTGAACCGAAAGTATAACGAAGAGTATATTTAAACTATTTTGAATAGTACAGGGGTATATTTGACCATTTTCCGTAAAAAATAACAGCACACCAGGGAGAATCAAACACAACCGTGGGCATATTTCTAAACCACTGAACTAAGCTTATCAGCTGTGCTAAGGGGTTCATTTTGTTATATATAACCATAAATATCGAATTTGACCTTATAAATACAATGTATTTTTTTTGATGAGACGGTTCAGGCCCAGGTAGATCCGCTCCTGGAACAAATATGACAGTGATTGATGATGATTGTTGTTTGTTATGGTCATAATAATTGGCGATGATGATTGGGAATGGTATTGGCTAACAATTGTGTTATGAATTAACAAATTAAATTAACAATGGTTTAAGAAATTAAATGATAAATAATACATTTTGTTTTTACAGAAATAGTAGAGGAGTTCTAGAATAACGATATTGAAATTATTTATATGTGACAATAAGTTATAAGTTTGAGCTATAGAATCTACCATTGAATTTTTTGTTGGTAGGCTCAATGGCAGAGCCACGCTTATCCAAATGTGTCAATTGACACCTGTTTACTAAAAATTATATCATGGTTACTTAAAAAAAATAATTTTCACTCCTCTAGAACAATCAATATAACAAAGTGACCAACAAAAGTAACAAAATAGAGCTACGTGAATAATTTAAATGGACCAAAGATTAATAATTGTAAGCCATTCATTTAAAACCTCAAAATTTCCTTTTGAAGATGGCTTCGAGTATCTGATAATATGAAGTTATCAAAATGAAAATACTACAAGACCCCAAGTATTAATACGAGTGAGACAAAAAAGGATCGTGATTCCACAATCTAGAGAAAACAAACTGAGAGAGATAGACCAGAAAAAGCTCACAAAAGTTGGGAAAACATGGCAATTCATTTGGCGGAATGCTGACAAAATAATGCTCGAACAACAAACTCAATCTTCATCACTTGAAGCTTCAGATTCTGTTGTATCAGTAAACGCTTGTTCTGATTTTAAAGGATCAACAAAGTCCTCCAATTTCTCGACATCAATGGGCTCCTCTGTTTTACACGGCTCACTAGGATCTCTTGTCCTACACTTGCTCGAGCTAGTTGAAATAACATCCTCCACTACATTCAACGCAGGACTCCTTAACCCAACAGAGCCCACATTGGACCAAGATCCTGAACCTGATCCACTATTTACAACAGCAACATCCCCAATAATAACAACATCAGGATCATCATCGTTGTCGTCGTCATCAGAATCAGATATTTCCTGAATAAAAGCCTTTTTTGTGATAGACTTACAAGTTCCTGGACTGATCTTCCTCTTTTTTCCCTTTTCCAAACTTCTCATCATATTTGCATCTTCTGACAATTTTCCCATTTTCAGCTTCTCACCTCCCTTACAAGATGTGTTTTGTTTTTCCAACTTTATTGTTTTCCTCCCACAACTCACATGATCATCGTCTCCAATATTCACAGAACAAGTAGTAGAAGAGTGAGTAGTTTTACCATTTTGAGTCGACTTGTTCCTCTTCTCAATAAACTCGACACAATATTTTAAAAATTGTTGTCTAGTCCTCCTCTTTGGAACAGAGGAGCCATCGCCTGAATTCATCTTCCAGAATATTGCACCTAAGTCAAAATACACAATTTTCTTGATCAAAATGTTCAAGTACTAGCCCACCAGAAGAAAAATAAAGAACAGTTACTTGCATTATATGTATGTTAAAGACATTCTTCACAATCACAACAAAAAAAAATCACACAGACTGATATCTTCCACAGTTATTTACACACAAATACTCACATGAATAAAGTTTCTATTCTGCAAGTGAGACTCGACCTTCGGATTCTTGAAACTGTAAAAACAGAGAGTTTATTTTAAAAGGGGATTGGTTTATGTTCATTTGTTTATTAAGGAGCACTTATTGTTTTACAGCTGTAAAAAAAAATTAATAATAATGGGGGTAAATTTATTACACCCTTCCATTTAAAAAAAGAATAACCTCTTTTTCTTTTTAGTTTGTTTAAAAAAGAATGATCTATTTTTATTTGGAAATATTTTAATTTTAACTTTTCACGTAACATATTTTAGACCACAAGATTAAATAACATTTTGATAAATTTGACATAACTTTAATTTATGATCATAAAATTAAAAAATATTATTTATTTTCTTAACTTTGTATCAAGTCAAATTAAATCATTTTTTTTTAAAATGGAGGGAGTAGTAGTGGTAATAGAGTCTAATCATAATTGGTAGGTTACAGTCTTACAGAGTAGCTTAATCAGTTTTAGTAGGCTATACATTTTTTATCCCAAAGGTTTTTGGGTTTCTACAACCAAGGGAAAGTAAATTAACAGCCAAATTTTAAAAAAAAATAATGATAAGAGCATGCTTGCAAAATCATCTTTACTCGGAATTGGTTGGACGACGGAAGGGTGCTTATGGGATTTGGTTCACCTCGGTTGGTTGGTTGGTCATTGATAGGGGTGTTTATGGTTTGGTTTGGATTGGTTATTGGTTAAAATCAAAATCAAATCACTCTAGTCGGTTTTAAAATTTCTAAAATCAAATCAAATCAAACGAAAAAAATAACCGTCGATTTGGTTATTGTCGGTTTGGTTCGATTTTTCTGATTTTTTTGGTTTGAAATTAATAATTTTTTTGAGGACATAAGTATCTCGATAGACATGGACACCTAGTACATGGATAATCCACAGAAAAGCTACTGTAGGTTCAATTAAACAATTAAGTAATACTAGAGTTATTATTATACGAACGATTCAATTAAGAGAAAGTGTGATTATTTTATGTGAGGTAGAATAGGTAAAGACTAAAGTAATGAATTTTGATGGACTTGGACTTAGGTTTGCAATAGTTAGGCTAAAATTTAAGTGTTGAGCTTGAAAAATAGTAAAGTTAAAGAGTAAAGTTAATGAAAATTTAACAAAATATTTATATTTTATTTATGAATAATAAATAAATAATTATAAAATTTATATATCTAATTTCTCGGTTTAGTTTGATTATTTTTGCGACTGTTTTTTAGTAAAACCAAAATCAAACAAAATAGTATCGATTTTTAAAATTTAAAACCAAACCAAACCAAATATCGATTTTTTAAAATCGGTTTGGTTCGAATTGCAGTTTAATTTTGGTTTTTTAACCATAACCATGAATAACCCTAGTCATTAATATGTAAGCATGCTAAGTTGATATTAAATTAATAAAATAGTTGTTATTGATTTTTGGTTAGCAATTTTTAACGACTCGATCTTCTATTTAACCAATAAAAATTATTTTTAAATTATTTTCCTTTTTCTTGTTTATAGTTGTTCATATTAACGGTCTTCACAAAATATATTGTGAATGACTTGTGGAAAATTGTACCATCGAAACTCAAAGGTAAATTTCATAGAGTGGTAGTTAGACTGATATTGTTGTATGGAATGGAGTGTTGGCCAGTCAAAAACTACCATGCCCAGAACATGTATGTTGCAGAGATGAGGATGTTAAGGTGGATGTGTGACCATACTAGGAACGATAAGATTAGAAGTGAGGGTATTGGGATAAGGTGGGAATGACCTCTGTGATGGACAAGATGAGAGAAGTAAGACTGAGATGGTTGGAATGTGAAGAGGAGGTGCGAAAGGTTGGTTTTAGAGGGTACGAGGAGAGACAGATGTAGTCTGAAGAAGTATTGCGGAGAGGTAATAAGACGAGATAGGACACAGTTTCAAGTTACTAAGGATATGACCTAAGGTAAGAGGGTGTGGAGGGCACGTATTAGAGTAGAAGGTTAGTAGGTAGTGATGTAGTGTAGTCTTGTCTTGCTTAGGGTGGCTGGTGTTTGCCATGGTACTAGTTATTTTTACTGTAGTTCTTGATTTTTTTTATTTTTATCATTGTTTATTATGATTTTTAATAATCTATCATAGAATGTTGTTTATTGCGTTTCTATTATTATATTATTTTATTGTTGTTTTTGACTCCTTTCTAGTAGCTTTACATTGTTACCTTGTTACTTATTATATTCTCTCCACGGTCTCCTTATTCTTTGTGTCTAGATTTGTTGTACTTGAACCGAGAGTCTTTCTTAAACAACCTCTTTACCTCCACGAGGTAGTGATATGGTCTGCATATATTTTACCCTCCTTAGACCTCACTTATGGAATTTCACTGGTATGTTGTTGTTGTGGAAAATTGTACTTTAAAGAGATGAATTTATATACTTCTAGCTATCTTATTAATGAGAAATAAGAACTTAATCTAAATGAGAAACCTCTGGTTTAAGATAGTAAGAAAAAAATATAAGTAGTATAGAATTAATTATTATTTCCAAGTCCTTATAATTTTTTTTAAAATACAAGTACTATCAAAAGATATGGTGCAGCGGATGAAGTTGTTCCTCCATTAGCCAGAGATCTCAAGTTGATTCTTCAACAATTTTTTTATAATCACTAGCAAAAAATTATTATATTTATCACAAAGTAATATTTAATATTTAGAAAAAATCATTTTTTCATGTCATGAACTTTGTCCAATATTTTAGAGTTTTGAATTAAACTACTAGAATTTTCATATAAATATCAATAAGATTTTTAACACAAAAATCAATGTATTGTATTGCAACAAATGATATTAATTTGAAAGAACTTATTTCAAGTTATATAACAACAAATGTGAGACTTTTTTGCATGCAAAGTTATAAACTATAAACACATACTACTTACAAGTTATATAATAATATATGATAGCAATTGATAAATTAGGGACCAAAAAGAGTTGAAAAATATTCTGTATTTCTCTGCTTTACAATTGTTAAACTATCCACTATTTATATACAAAGATCCATAAATACAAGCATGATTCTAGCACAATATCAATGATGTGATTGTGCATAGTTAAAGTAGAATATTGTCTCGAATCTTTTAGAATCATATCAAATATTTGGAATCATATCTGATATGGTCAACATCCCTTTTCAAATTAATGCTACTTATCAAGAAGCATTAATTTGAATAATAGAAATTGGTGCCTGCTCCTTGTCGTTGCTTTTGTAAACAGGTCTGCCAATTGATCATGCGACGTGATATGTCGAAGATTAATGATTTGATCAACAACAAGTTCTCGAATATAATGACAGTCCACTTCGATGTGCTTTGTGTTCTCATGGTGGATCGAATTTGTTGCTATTTGTATTTCACTGTTATTGTCAACATGTAATGTAGTGGAGCCATCAACAGAGATATGAAGTTCAACCATCAATCGACATATCCACACAATTTCAGAGCAAGCAGCTGACATTGATCTATATTTAGCCTTTGTTGATGATTTTGAAATTCTTGGTTGCTTCTTGCACTTTCATGAGACAAGTGATGATCCGATTAACATACACCATCCTGTCGTAGTCTTTCGAGAGTTTGAACATCCTGTCCAATCTGCATCCGCATACCCTTCAAGATTTAGAGATGGTGTTGAATGAAAGAATAGACCTCGATTAATAGTACTTTGAACATAGCGAATGATCCTGAGGAGGGCAGAAAAATAATGCTAGCAAGAATTTGTAATAAATTGGCTCAAGAATTTAACTGAATAAGAGATGTCAGGTCTTGTTATTGTCAAATAAATTACACAACTAATGAGCCTCCAGTACAATGTTGGTTCTGCAAGAGGGTCACCATCATCATTTTTGTACTTCATATTGATCTCCATGGGTGTGTGCGCTACCTTCTGATCACTTAGACATGCTTGTGTGACAAGATCTTCTGCATACTTCCTTTGGCTAAGCATGATACCATCCTGCAAATATTCAACCTCCAATCCTAAAAAATATGTTAACCTGTCAAGTCCTTCATTTTGAAAGTTGCATTAAGAAATTCTTGAGCTGTACAATTCCATTCTCATCATTGCCGGTTATAATCATATCATCCACATACAGTAGTAAAATTGTCATATCAGTATTGGAGTACCGGATGAATAATGAATAATCAGAAATCGATTGAAAAAATCCAACATTTATGATGGTAGATCGAAACTTCTCGAACCATGCACATGGTGCTTGCTTGAGGCCATAGAGAAATTTTCAAAGACGACAAACCATATCAGGTTGAGTTTCGTTGTACCCAGGAGGAGGCTTCATGTATATAGCCTCATGTAATTCACCGTGATTTTTCACATCCATTTGATGAAGTTTCCACCGTTTGATGGATGCAATAGTGAGCATCACACGGATTGTCGTCATCTTTGCAACAAGAGCAAAAGTCTCCTCATAATCCAACCCATATTTTTTTTTATTCTTGAGCTACTAGTCGAGCTTTGTACCTCTCCAATGTGCCATCAGACTTTATTTTCACAGAATAAATTCATTTGCTCCCAATAACATAAGCTTCAACCGACTTAGATATCAAATCCCATGTATAATTTTCTTCTAAAGCCGAAAGTTCCTCTTCCATTGCTTTCTTCCAGCAGTCATGACTTGATGCCTGTTGGTAAGTAGTTAAAAATGGCCGTAACTACCCGGAGAGTATCCATATCGATCTGAGGCAGATGTTTTACGTTCAGAGTGACGGAGAGAAGGAATAGAAGAATTTATTTGTTCACTTTGTACAGGTTCACCATCGAAATCATCATTGTTGTCAGATGAGTTAGTGAAAGAGGTATTCAATGAATTAAGTGGCAAAGTACTATTACTTGAATTATCCGTAGGGAATGTGTATAATTGACCAGGATCATTAGTAATGTCATCAGGGTCTTCATTGGGAGATGTAGGATTTTGTACCTACTGATTCTCAAACTTGTACAGAAAGGAGACAAAATTTAATATTGTTGAAGAGGTAATAGGGTAAGCAAACAGATACTCAAAGAAAATTACATGTCTGAAAATTCGCAACTGTCGTCTAGAAGAATCATAACAAAGATAGCCCTTTTGAACATCATTATAACCCAGAAAAATACACCTCACAGCTTTAGCTGATAATTTATGACGTTCATGTCTAGGCAAATGGACAAAATACACACACCCAAAATTTTTTAGATGAGAATAATCAAGAAGTTTACCAAAAAGAATGAAATATGAACTATCATCTATGTTAATGGTGATGAAAGTTTTGATGGCTTCTACCCAAAATATTTTAGGAACATTTGATGTATCAAGAAGAGCTAATGTGATTTCCATAACATGCCCAGTTTTCCTTTCAACAACCCCATTATGCTCAGGTGTGTATGGACAGGAGTGTTGCGAAGTAATGCCTTTCTCTTTGAAAAAATCTATGAGTTCAGACTTCATGTATTCTCCACCTGAATCAGATCGAAAATTTTTGATTCGTTTATTGAACTGAGTCTCAACATAGGAGACAAATTTTTATATGATTTTACGAACTTCACTTTTGTTTCTAAAAGAGAACACCCATGTATATCGAGAAACGTGATCAATAAACAAGATAAAATATCGATATTTCAATCTAGATGAAATTGGTGCAGGACTTCATACATCACTATGAATCAAATCAAACATAGAGGTTTATGAAGTAGTACTACAAGGAAAAGGCAGTTTATGACTTTTGAATTTAGCAAAATTTTCACAAGGCAATTGTAATGACAAAACCCATGATTTCTTATTCAAATGAAGACAATATTGTAACACGGAAGAAATTTTTTGAGCATGTGGATGCCCAAGATGATGATGCCACAAGTACCACAATTTATTTGAGTTAGTGATGTCTTCTTTAGTGACAGACAGATAGCATGCATGGTGAGGTGTTTCCAACATGGACAATTGAAGCATTCTTCCAACTTTACGACCCTTGGCGATCACCTTTTCTGTCTTCAGATTCTGAACAACACAATTAAGACGTGAAAAAATAACAAGGCAATTTTGTTCCACCAATTGTCCAACCGAAATAAGATTAACAGTGAGTTTAGGGACAGAAAGGACATTAGTGAAGCAAGATGATTTTCCAATCTTAGAGGCAGGTAAAGTATTACCATTGGCTGTGAAAATAAGATGACTTTCTGATGGAGTTGATAAAAAGTGTAAATTATGGATATCTCCTGTCATATGGTTAGAAGTAGCTGAATCTATATGCCAAACTTTTGAATTCTTATTTAAATTCTTACCAGGATAGGCAACAATGAGAGCACTGAAAATAGCCCCAGGGAGAGCAGCTGCAACTGAATCTTGTATCATCTTTCGAAGTGCTTGCGGATCCAAAGAAGATGGTGGTGCGATCTCTAATTGACTCACATAAGCTTCAGATGCTTGAAGCTTTGTGCTTGGTTTGACGCGTGTTTGGGCGTCGATTGAACTCCAGAATTATATGGCCAAGCTTCTTATAATAATTGCATATGTTTCTTTTCTTGCAATGTGACACAATATGGCCATACTCTTTGCACTCAAAGCATTGTGGTCCAGACTTTTGAAATGAGCTGTGAGTATATGATTTATGAGTACCTTTTGATGTATACATAGCCGCGTCAATTGTGTAGGATGAATTCATGGATGGTAGAGTATTGATGCGCGTCTCCTCACGAATGAGTTCTTCAAAACTACATTGATGTCTGGAAGAGTTTCTCTGTTAAGAATGTTAGCTCTAATAGGCTCAAAGTCAGATCTCAATTTCATAGGAAATTAGACAACTCGAGTTTTCTTCCTCTCCAAAGTAACTTCTTTGAAGCCCGTGGAAGAAAGGTTCCCTCCAAAGCTTTGGTCTTGTTTTGACCAGATTGCCATAAGTCCAGAATTATAACTCTGAATGTCTTCATCTCCCTGCTCGTATTCCGAAAAAGTATGTTCTAACTCAAAATCACAAGCATGATTACATTGTGAATATATCTTTTTGAGATGCTTCCACATCTCTGCTGCCAAGTTGAATGGATGCAGACTGAGTGCAACATCTGCATGTACAGAATTGAGGATCCATAAAATGACACGAGCATTGTTAGCGTGCCAAGCGTGTTTTTTCTTGTCTTCATTTGGCTCAGTTATTGGTCCATCCAAGATTCCAAACAAGCTTTTCCCTTGAACAAAAATTCGGAAATGAAAATTTCACATCAGATAATTTTTTCCATCAAATTTGGTAGTCAAAATGTTGTGAGAATGTAACTCCATTAGAAACACAAGAGATATCCGATGATAGAAATCAAACAACAATAAAGAGTAAAAAATAAAGTAGTTTCTGGAAAAAAAATTAAGCTCTTGATACCAGGTAAAGATTTGACACCTAGGTCTAATTCAACCCCAAAAGCTAGCTCATGAGGGGAGGTTTGCCCAAATCCATATAAAGAGACCACCAGTCCATTCCCAAACAAATGTGAGACTTTTACCCACTCTAACAGCCCTCTTCACGCCCAGGCCCTACTGGCGCATAGACCGGGAGCCCAAACGAGAATAAACCTGGCTCTGAGACCATGATAACAATTGATAAATTAGGGACCAAAAATAGTTGAAAATATTTCTCTGCTTTACAATTGATAAACTATCCACTATTTATATACAAAGATCCATAAATACAAGCATGATTCTAGTACAATATCATATCATATCATATCTTGCACAATATCAATTGTGTGATTGTGCATAGTTTAAGTAGAAAATTATCCCGAATCTTTTAGAATCATATCAGATATTTGGATTCATATCTGATATGGTCAACATTATATAAGTCATTTTTATAAACTATAAACACATACTACTTACAAGATATTTTTATATAATAAGTGTTTACTTTTGACATGAATTTGATATAGAAATTTACATATAACTGCAATGGAATTGATATACTGTTAATTTATAATTAAAGAATGTTTACAATTAACTTGTTTGAATTTGTTACTCTTTTTGGTATGAATCTTGTATGAACCAGTGTTCACTCTTGGTATGTAATTGGTATAGATATTGACAGAAAATTTGTATGCAATTGGTATACTGTTTATATAACAAAACACAATTACTAGTTACAATTGGTTTGAAATTGATATTTTTTTTGTACAAATCTGGTATGAACCAGTATTTAATTTTGACATGAAATTGGTATAGAATTATACATAATAATGGTATGAAATTGGTATACTATTAGTTATCAGTAAATAATATTTACATAATAATGGTATGCCGTTGTTATATTCACTCTTGGTATGAAATTGGTATAGATATTGGCAAAAAACTTGTATGCAATTGGTATTCTATTTATATAACAAAACACAATTACTAGTTAGAATTGGTTTGAAATTGATATTCTTTTGGTACGAATCTGGTATGAATCAGTGTTTACTTTTGGCATGAATTTGATATAGAATTTTTCACAACATTTTGCCCTTTTAGACTTGAGAATTTTTGAATCATCTTTCAATGTTGAACTAGCTCTTTTTTCGAGGGTTTCGAAGACTCAACCCTGTCCACCTTCTTTTTTTTTAAAAAAAATTTTGGCTTACAAAATTTGTATCGGAATCTGAATATTCAGACGGCAGAGGTTCTACCATTTTCCCTTTCCCTTTTTTGCCCCTTTCAATTTGGAGGAGTGAATATTTTCTTTGATTATTGTTTCTTCTCCTTCGTTGGGTTTTGATTTTTCTTCGGAGGGATGACACTCTTCTTCACCGGAGTTGCATTCATCTTGGGCGGCGGAGTTTGAGTTAAAATATTAAAACTTGGATATTTCAACATTAGATTCATCCTCTACAAATTTCGAATTCTTTCTAGGTGTATGATGAACTTTTTGATTCTTTGGCATGTTTATTTGTGAATCAAACTTTTTGATTTTCGCAATGTGTAGCAGATTTGCGGAGGTTTTCGTTTGAATGGAGAAGAAGAACAATGAAGAAGTTGAAAGTGAAATGTGGATATGTGGGAGTGGGGGTGGTGTGTGATAAGTTAACAAAATCCCTTAAAAGATGTAATTGATAATTATCAACTGACTCTCTCTCATTAAGTAGATGTGTGGGGTGATTTTTTCTTTTATTAATTTATATGTTAATAGCAGAAATAAAAAATGCAATTAAAATTGAAAAAATGTTAAAAAAAGAAGAAAAAAGATAAATGCAAATACTGACCATAGAGAGGTACCACATTACCTAGTCTACATTCAACTTTATCTATATATATATATTGAACAACTCACTCTAAAATCTAAAAAAATGAAACTTCTTGTTTAAGATAGTAAGAAAAAAATATAAATTGTATATAATTAAATATTATTTCCAACTCCTTTTAATATAAAAATATATAATTACTATCAAAAGATATGGTGCAGTGGATGAGGTTGTTCCTCCATTAACCAGAGGTCTCTAGTTCGAGTCTTGAGTATGAGAAAATTCTTGGTAGGGAGTGTTTCTCCCTGAATGGGACCCTACGCGGAAAAACCATTTTTTTTTTATATAGTGACATAGTAATGCATTAAATTTTCTTTCCATATTAACAATTTTTAATTTCAATATTTCAAATTATAGCTAAATTTGATTCTTCAACAATTTTTTTATAATCACAAGCAAAAAATTATTATATGTATCACAAAGTAATATTTAATAATTTAAGAACTTCATTTTTTCCTTATAGAGTCATGAACATTGTCTAATATTTTAGAGTTTTGAGTTATACTACTTAAATCTTCATATAAGATTTTTTAACAACAAAAATCAATGTATTGTATTGCAACAAATGACTAATATTTTATTAACTTAAAGAACTTCTTCCAAGTTATATGATAACAAATGTGAGATTTACTTTTTGCATGCAAAGTTATAAACTACAAACATATACCACTTATAAATTATATAATAATATATACGTCTTGAGGTCTAAAATGGATGGTTCAGTGGCCTTACGCTTGAACCACACATATTCAAAAATCAAATACAAAGTGTATAAACTAAGATTAATATCCATAAAAAAAAATTATATCGAACCTTAGAATTGCAAATTTTGCTATTGTTTGAAGAATTTCTGTCACGCCCCGAGCCTACACCCTGGACGTGGCCGACACTCGAGAACCATTGCTGGTCCCCAAGCGAACCCTTGTCCTGGCTGACTACTTAGCGGAAAACTAACTCAAGTATATGTAAGCATCAAAACTGAAGGAAACATTTAAAACAGTTTACTGAATCTCAAATTTATATGAAAATACTGAATGGTACATAAAGTTTTGAATAAAATATCTGAAATTAAGTACTGTAAGACTGACCAAAACTGTTTATCTATGAAGCCTCTACTGTATAAAGATAGGTGTCGGAACAAGACCCACGACTTCTAAAAGCGGTACTACTAACAAATCATAAAACTAGAGTTCCCCGAAAGCAAGGAGGCCTCACCAAAAGTTAACGAGCGGATAATGTGATCTCAACAGAACTCATGTTGATGATCCTAAGTACCTGAATCTACACTACAAAACGATGCAGGTCGAATGACATCAGTACATTGAATGTATGAGTATGTAATAGGGCTTAATAAAACAAATAACTGAACTGAAAGGCTAAAAGTAACTCAACAAAAAAATAGTATAAATCATAATGAAAATCATTTAAGTCTTACTGTAGGAATGCAATATTGGTAAATACTGAAATGAAATGTATACATAAAAATACATTTTACTTTACTTTACTGAGAAGTTTCTCTAACCGACAACCATCACTATGAGTCTCGTGATGATACAACGTTTTACCCATGTTGCCAGAGCCATTCTATACCTTGCCGGAGTATAAAACACAACTGAACTGATGGATCCACTGAAAAACCTTCTTGAGGCAGGCGAGGAGTCACCCGTCTTGCGGTACGATCCTATTTACGCTGGCTATGTAGTTTATGGAGTTTGAGTTATCTTAACTCTTACCCCAAATCGATGCTCAATACCACTCCCAAAATATGACTGTATGCTCATGTAGAAGTTCTCTCTAGATTGAGATAATTTCTCAAGAGGTAACTGAAGTTGTACTAAATCTTTCTGAAAACTCTTTATACTTTTCTGAAAATAGTGCTCTCTTTTTCAATGTAAAAATGATACATTTGGAACCATTAAAGTTCCCTTAAAACTCTTGAAATAATATATATTTAGATTGTAATAATGAAAACTATATCTGAAATGATATGATCATTGATGACTGGGGAAGTCATACTGCATAAACATTGATGGCATAGCTAGATGTCATACTGCTTAAACATTGATGGCATACTCAACTGTCATACTAATCATAAATCATAGTTCTTTTCTCAATGTGAAAATAGTACTTTTGGAACCATTTTTGTTCCCTTAACTTTTCTGAAAATAATGTTTTAAAACTATCTCTTGGACTCACTCTAATCCTCAAAACCAGTGTAAAGGAATATTGGCTCAAAAATACTTTTAGAAAGAAACGCAATATATATAGGGTTCATGTGGAACTACAAGCATGAACAACAATTCAAGAATCTCAAAGCATAAAATATTTCAAATCTCATAATGTAAGGATTCAGAACTCGAAACAAGAACATAGCTCATATCAAGAATTTCATAAAACTGAGGGAAGAACCCTAGATCTAACTTGCTACTGACTGAATTGAGATGTAGGGCGTGAGGACGAACTAGTCCAACACTATGAATAGCCTTACATACCTTATACGCTCCAAATTCTTGAGAAAGATGAGATCTTTGGATGAAAAGATGGCAATAATTTGTATCTTGAACCTTAGAGATGAGTTCTTAAGGAGCTTTCTAGAAAAATCTATGAATTTCATGAGTAGGAGTTATTAATTCACGTTAAGATGAAAGAATTATGAAGTTCTACGGTCGAATCTTACCTTGGAGGAAGTTAGTTTCTTGAAAACTTTTCTTTCTAGGGTAAATTTATGAACTAGGGAGGTGAACTACGTATTTGGAAGTTTTTAAAAGACCCAGACACCCGCTCACCTGCACGGAATATGCCTCAGGCGCGCAGCCAACCACGCAAGAAGGCTGTAGCTGCTGCCTCACCGCGTGCCCGCGTGGAAAATGCCTCGGTCGCGCGGCCGAGGCAAGATAGTGTCCAGTAAAATGGGCATAACTTTTTACTCCGAATTCCAATTGCTGCAAACTTGGTGGCGTTGGAAAGAAGACTCAAATAGCTTTAATTTGGTAGGCTATGGGCACGTAACTTTTCATATTCTAAGAGGTATGGTCATTTGAAGTTGACCCAAGTAAAATCCTATATTAAAACTTAATCGCTAAGGAAACTTTCAACTTAACTTTGTGCTAGGGAATTTTTGTGACCTTAATTCATCTCCAAATCATTCTCACACTATTGAATTGACCTTAGAATCTAAGAACAATGAAGAATCATTTGGTACGACCTTATACGAAATTCAAGAATGGTTCAGTCGTAACTTAGGAATTTTCCGGGGTGTTACAATTTCTTTCCAAAGTTTATAACACAATTTCTTCAATATAATTTCTTTTATGTTAAAAGTATTTAAACAAAAAATTAAAGGATAAACTACTTTATTAGACATACATCACTACTATATATACTAATTTTACCTTTACTTTTAAATAATTACATATATTACCACTTTTAATATTTTCTACCATATTTTATTGAAGGTACAATCAATATCCATATCCCTTAAAATTAGGATTGATTAATTATTTTTACATTTAAACTCCAAAATTTCAACAGTTTATCGCAAGGGGAGACACCTCTCATTCTCAAACCAATCCCCCATGAATCCACCATTTTTTATCGCAAGGGGAGACACCTCTCATTCTCAAACCAATCCCCCATGAATCCACCATTTTTATCGCAAGGGGAGACACCTCTCGCGCGCAAAGACAATGGGTATCGTTGTAAGTAGAGATTTCAAGTCTAATAGATTTATCAAATTCGACATTGACGATGGTACCGGTTGCATATCTTGTATACTATGGATCAACCAAGAAACTTAACGTCACTTTTCCCGTCGGATCTAGGCACAGTGAGCAACACCGATGAATCAAAAGGTGAAGCAATTACTACCGCGATAAGATGCCCTGACCAGCCACGAATGTAATCAAAAAGTTTCAATAAGCGGAGTTTCACGCATGTATTTGACACATTATTGATGTATCTGATACATTATTGAGATACGATTATATGTATCTAGTTTCTATCACTGTATCTTATTAAGTGTGTATGTATCTAATGAATATATTAGAGATTTATTTATTATTGGAAATTTACGCATGTATTTACACAATTTGTTCTTTCATGTATCCGAGTCTTGTCATATGTATATGGTCTTCTATCATGTATCTTAATATTATCATATATATTTGTTATGTTATTACAATATATCTAACTATTTTCGTATTTATCTGAGATACATGTTTTTGGATATAACGTATGAATTTGATACTTGATATATCAAATTATACATATAAAAGATATATGAAATAATATTAGCTCATATAAATAGATACATGAAATTAATATTAGATCATATAAATAGATACATGAAATTAATACTAGATACTTCTATGATACATATGAATGTACTTGTATGATACTCATTTATATTGATAATAGATACATCAAATTAAGATATATTAAATTTTCAGAATTAATTATCCATGTATTTTGAAAATCATCAACTACTCCTCTACTTAAGGAAATTAGTTACAACCAATTAATTTAAATAAATAAAATATGTGTCTCGATTTTAAAATTCGACAGATACATATATCTTGTGGATTCAGATCCTAAGCACGAAATATGGTAGAGGAAGTAATATTTGAAACTATCGGGAATTTTAGTAATTAGGACCTAAACTAGTGGGATTTTTGTAATTTGCCCAAAATTAAATGGAAAGAAGCAGTTTGATTTGATGTATCAGAAGGTAGATAGGACATTCATTGTTATAAAATACCTTAAAGAAACTGAAAAGGATAACAATTTTGTTAAAAATTTGGATAAAAAAAGAGAAACATTATAAATTTATCTATTTGGACCGCGATCATATTTGTGGTAGTTAATTAGGTTGAACTTGGTACTAGTTCTTCCATTTTAGCATCTTCACCAGTTTAGGAGGCTAGTGTTAAATCCCTAAAAGACTTAGAAAATAATGGAATTTGGAGGATGGACAACAAGAATGGAATTGAAAAGGATGATTCCTTCTGTTACAAATTTGGAGCCAAAAAAAAAAAGAATTAGCCCAGGAAGCATATTAATATGTAAAGTTGTTAGTTATTACATTAAATAGTAGATTAATTCTTTATTATTAGTTAGTTATAACTAACTACCACTAGTTATATATATTAATTGTCAGTGTCCATATACAAGCTGGAAAAAATAATGTGATCATAAATAAAAGTTATGTCAAATATATCAAAATGTCTTTTAATCTTGTGGTCTTAAACATGTTCCGCAAAAAATTGAAATTAAAATGTTGCAAAAAAAGAAAAGGGGTCATTCTTTTTAAAACAGACTAAAAAGAAAAGTGAGTAGTAAAAAATATAATAACATGTCCCGCGAAAAACTGAAATTAAAATGTTGCAAAAAAATGGGGTCATTGTTTTTAAAATAGACTAAAAAGGAAAGTGGGTAGTAAAAAAAAATTATTATGAGGTCAACAGGGTTAGAACATACAACATCATGAAATTTTTACAACCTCTTAACCACTAATCATTGTTATAAGGAAGCTAATCAAGTTACTGATACATTAGACAAATATGTTGTTATTTCTAATGAAGCACATATGTATAACTGGAGGGATATCCCTAAGCTAACAGTCGGCTCATATCAATTAGACAAAATGCAAATGCCTAGTATTAGAATTAGGTATGACAAATCAAACTCTTTTTTGGTAAGCTGAGGCCTTTTCTGTTGGCACCAAAAGGCCTTTTTGTGCGTGGGCTTGCCCATAAGCACTCTTCTGAAGGAATAAATAACTCCCAGCTGGTTTGGGTGTAATTAAAAAAAAAAATTGTGTGAAGAGGTGTCCATATATACTTGTATATATAGTTATTAAACTAAAATTTGACCTTTATATACAATATAATTTATCACGAAAATAAAATAAAATAATGTACCAGCGAACAGGTGTCGCTTGACACCCCTTGGCCAAGGGTGGTCCGCCCTGGGTACACCTACTAAGAAATAATAAATAGAGTGATAATTCTACTATATCACTTCTATGATTATAAGTTATCTAGATATTAAAAAATAAATAGTATTTAATAGTAAGAGTAAATATAGATATAAAATGAAAATTATCATCTTTTCATTTTTTAAACTGTACAAATAAAATTGAATAATTAATTTTAATATATTGAACAAATAAAGATGGACGGAAGGAGTAGATGAATATTGTATAAATAAAAATAAACATCAGAATAAAACAAGTAAAAGTGGGACAGATAGTGAATAGTTCTCCAAAAGATAAAAAATAATTGGGGAGAGTGAGTTGAGTTGCTTGCATCTTGTTGTTTATGAAGAAGATAATATTGGAGGGTATCCACTATCCACAATCCCAACAACTGTATCTTCAATTACTACAAAATATTAGAGATCACATACACCTTCCTCAGTTGACTTTGGTTTTTGTGTGATGTTTCCTTTACAACAAAGTGATAATAATGAGTTGGTATTTCAGATTCTCCCAAATCCTTGCCAACAAGACCAAATCTGCCAAGATCTTATTATGAATTATGCTATTGATCCTTCTCCAGGGACCACTATTCATCATCAACAAAATCATGTTAAAATTATTCCAAAGAAAAAGAGGCTACGAACAAGGGTATTAGGTACAAATAATTCTCATAAAGTTACAGAGGATGATTTGAAGCTTAACAAAATTATGCATAGAGATGTGGAACGTCAGAGAAGGCAAGGAATGGCTGTTCTTCACTCTTCTCTAACATCTCTCCTCCCTATTCACTATCTCAAGGTATTATTGTTACACCAAATTAAATCAATTACTATTATTATATTTTCATTCTTCCCTTTTTAGACGATATATGTGATGATATCCTAATTTTTGCATATGCCTTCGAAAAAACTATAAGACTTTATGTTTAAATTTAACATCAAAAGTTTGACTTACGATATGTAAATTGAGACAGAAGAAATACAAATAGTTCAAATACGAAGGAGTATTTATTAGATAAACTCATAAGATCCACCTCTATACCTTAATTTTTTTTTTCTTCCGTATAGCCTTATAAATCTGAATATGTCAATTATTTTAGGAGAAAAGAGGAAAGGGGGAATTTACTAGAGACATTTACTTTTCATCACTAGAAAGCATTGAATTAGCTATGCGATTTATCGATAATAATCTCCAGTTAATCCGTAGATAAATAGCTCTTAGCTAAATAGATTTTCTTATGATCCATTGCTAATCCGTTGCTAAATGAGATTAGCATGAATTTTTTATTGTTTAGATACTAGCTAAATTTTGTCTGTCGCTAATTCCTTGTTTACTAATAGTGTTTGAAATTAAGGATTCAATAGGGTATTGTTGATAATATAAATGGTTATGTTTATTTTAATTCTTCTTAATTTAGGGAAAAAGATCAGTGTCGGATCATATGCATGAAGCGGTGAAGTATATCAAACAATTGCAGGAAAATATGAATGAGTTAGAAAGAAAGAAAGAGAAGCTAAAAATTATGCTTCCTTACTCAAGTAATAATCCTTGTGGAAGGGAAAATGGTAGCTCAGATAGTGTATTCCAAAATTGTGTGACAGTGAGTCCATGTCAAGGTGGTGTAGAGATTTTAATCAATGCAAAAGGAAATAATTTAGCCCTCTCCAGAGTGATACAAGAGCTAATGAAACAAGGGATTGATGTTGTTACATGTGTTTCTTCTAATGTCAATCAAAACTCTCTCCATAAAATTCAATCCGAGGTATGTACGTACTCTAACCATAATCTTTATCTGCTCTGATATCATATATACGTACATCTTTTTACTGTATGTTCACTGTCTCATAAAAATGACTTATGTTGTTAGGTACGAGATATGAAATGTATCAATGTTCATACACTGCAAAGAAAGTTGATTGATGTGATCAACATTGATTTGGAGGTTGTTAAGTGAAAATCATGCTAGGTGTAAGTAATCATCAAGACCTTCTTTACCTCTTATCTCGAATGATATGTGATTTTATTAGTTACTACTTATTAATTCAATAAAAGAGGTTAGGAAACAAAATTTTCTTTATGTACTAATTCTAATGCTTGATAATTGAGCTAATAAAAATAATGGTGGTTTTGAGCATAATATTATATATATATATTTGACTTGCAAGAGATCAATGATGAAGATATATCCACGTGAAGAGTCCCATATCGGTCCTTGAAACGATTTGGGTAATTCTAATCTCTTCATGAGCTAGTTTTTGAGATTCAGTAAGACTCTTGATCCATTTCTTAAAGGAGTAATATATTTGTGATCACTTCATGATGTAGTTGCTGATCATGATGGAAAATATAGAATGAGAAATGGATCTCCTGACTTCCTCATGTCATAGGAAAAGATGACAAATCTTTGCATGTGGACTATATACATAGTGTAATACTAAATGTTGCATGCTTTGCTGGAATAAAAGGTCTCATCTTTCTCTCTCGCATCAATATAGATATTAGAATATAGATGGTAAAATCATGCGTAACTAATTCCGAATTGTTTGAAAACATACCCTGCTCAGAAAATATTTAAAAGGGATCGTTTTGTTTTGTTGCTGGTTAGTTAGAGTTATGCAAGTATTAAATATGTAAGAATTCGTTATGCAAGTATTAGTTATTTATGTATTACATATTCCAGATTCTATATTATGTATAGGTTATTGAGGGATCCTAATTATAAATTACTAACCAAACATCACAGGTGTGTTGAATTTTAATGGCGGCTACCAAACATGATACAAGTTATGCACAATTTAATACATGAATAAATCGCCTCGTAGCTAGCAACAAACCAAATGACCCCTAATGTATGCATTAAGTAATTAAGTGAATAACATGCCTTTTGCATTAGATTTATCATTTTGCGTACAGTTAATAACTCTCTCCATTACAATTGATGTGAATGCAGATCAAGTTTACAAAAATAAAAAACTTTTGAAACTTATAATATTTATAAATTACAAACATTTATATTGTGACTATAGGTCATTTTGATAAGTAAAATAGATTCTAATTATAAAAAAGTAGCAATTCTTTTTTAAACGAGTGATGATCTACACCCCTAATCTATGCGCACGTTTGCATTTTGCAATATACATTTTATCTTTGCTTTTCAATGATTTACACCTAAATCTTTTATTTATGGTTCTCTTATTTCTATTTATGTTGTTGGAAGAAAGCAAAATTTGCTTGGTTATTATTTTGTGATCAATATTACTATGGCAATAATATGGTGATGAGGATCAAAGACAATATCCTTTTTGATCAGATTTATGTTCATATAGAGACCTCTTACTTTTTGTTTTTGACTTCTTAATCCCATGCATTAATGCCTAATTCATCCAGTGAAATTGCAATTTGTTTTTCAAATATGATAAGTTGTGGATTTTAAAACTCATATTTAGTTATTTATCATATCCTAGTATTCTTCTCACTTGTATGTTTGACTTTGGCTTAAACACAAATTGTGAGTATAACTATATAGGAAAGAAGGTGGAGAGAATACCCACCTAACTTCATGCTGTTAAAACAAATTTTAAAAATATTAGTTGTGGTTTTTCTATTTTTCCCTTGTAAATAATTGAAAAATGGATCTTTTCCTGAATATGGTGTAAATCATTAAAAAGAAAGGTGTATATATATCACAAAATAGTGCATAATATGTTTCTTCCTTAATCATACTAAATCGACATGGTATAGACTTGAGTTCATTTATGGAGTTTTGAGTAAATTTTTCCTGCTTATAACTAGTGCTCCTTTTTTCTTATTTTCATTTTCTTTTGGGTGGACACCCTGAAATTGCTCTTCATATTTGGTTAGATAAATAGGAGGAGAAGGTGAAATCTCGATACTGTATCCATCATTGAAGTATTTCACCTCCTCATTTTTTTGTTTTTGTTTTGTATTATTGAATGAAATCATGAGTAGATTGACTCATTTTCTCGAATGTCTCAAGAGTTGACATATTTATAGTTTGTGTCCCAACGGGTCTTTGAGTCTAACTCAATTCCAAAAGTTAGTTCATGAACGAGGATTGTCCAAGTCATATATTAAGGAGATCACACGTCCATCCTTTAAACATTAGATGTAGGTCTAACTCCATCCTAAAAGTAATACAAATTAAAGCTAGCTTATGAAGGAGGAATTGTCCAAACCACACATCCCTTAAACATCCTATCGATGTGTGACTCTTCAACACTTTTCAAAGTTATTATTTGTAATGTATGATCCAATTATTATATATTGTGGCATATTCATTTCATGATTTGTACCAAATAAGTCAAATTTTGCGTCGGAGACATAATATCTTATGTCTCTGTTTTTGCGGCAAATGATGATTTAAAAGTTCATTAATTGGGTTTAAATGCAAGTTAAAAGTGAGCCTATGCAAATTAATTTTTGGAAATTTTTTCTAAATATACAACTCATTTTATCATATTATTTAAAATGTCCCACCATTTAAAAAAATTACAAAAATTTCTACTTTCTTCTATTCTCGAATATATCACTTTACGCAATGTATCGATCGGATACATCACCTTATGCGATGTATCGGGACATATGATGTATCGGTTGGATACATCATTTTACGCGATGTATCGAGACGTTGAGTGGTGTATTCAAAATCGAGATGCGATGTATCGGGACGTAGAGAGATGTATCTGAAATCGGGACGCGATGTATCGAGACATTTTGGAATGTGTCCGTATTCCATCAAATTTAAGGAATTTTTATAATTTGGAAAAGAGTAGAAATATAATATAACTAGCTCCTAACACTATATGCTCCAGCTTCATGTACAAGCTGAGCCTAATTTTTTTTAATTTGGGCTACGCAACATGTGAATTTTTTTTTTATGATAAACGAGGGTGTTATATAATTGAATCTAATATATATGTCTACTGTCTCAGTCAAAAAATTGAAGTTATTAAAGAAAGTAAATGGATTTCATTTACTATGTAGTAACATGGTCGGGAAAAGACAAGGAACCTTCACATCTCCAGACTCCTAATGAACGTCAACGTCAACGTCCAACTTTATTGCTTTTAAGCTAAAAAAAATTACACCCTCCCTTCGTCTGGTCTATTTTATTTGTCATATATATATTTATTAAAAATAATTCATTCAAAATATTTATTGTTATAGAAAATCAAGTAAGTTTTTAATGAATATAACTAAAAATTAATGTGGTGAAAAATACGTATAGTATTAAATTGAAATTAGTTAAATTATAACAACACATTCAATATAATCCATAAAGTAGAGTTTGAAAATGATAAAATATTAGCATATCTTACAAATATTAATAAAAGAATATTTTAATTAAAAGTAAATTAAATTATATTATTCTTTTATTACTAATTTCTTTTCGTCTCATTTTATGTGATATATATATGTTTTTTAGTCCATTCTAAAAAAACTTCACTTTATTGTAACTAGAAATAATTCGTATCAAATCAATGACGCCAAAAGTAGTGAATGACAAGTAGTAAAATAGATGGGAGGGAGTAGAATGTTAGCGCTTTCTACGGTGAGTTAGTCAAAGATGACGAGCAATTTACAGCGAGGTAAATCATAAATGCCAACTGGTGGCAACTTTTCCTTTTCACTTTTTGGTTCTATGTTTCAAAACATCACAAAGAATAGAAGCAAGAAATTGACATAAGGTCAACATGATATAGTACAATTTACTTTAATACTTTAAATGTGCTGGTAAATGTTTTAAAAAGGACCATTTTTTAAACACGTTCACTAAATATATTGGGTGGAAAATGACAATCCTTTTGTTAAATGCATCACTAATCTTATGACTAATTCACTGTTTTTGAGTTTCTTCTTTAAAGATAAAATTTTATATGTTTCACATCTTTTAGTTGATACTTATCTTTCTTAAAAAGAAATAACATTGTCATAATAATTTTTTATGGTCTAGCAATAGTTGTCGATTATATTAAATCTTGAAATAAAGTTCCATAATATATAATTTAGCATGAATTGCACCCTCAAAGCATGCCACAACTTCAAGTTTCATAGCATGGATAAAGTAGTGAAGACTGCTTCAGCGTACTCTTCCATAAGATTAATAATCCTACAACCAAAAGGAACAATTAATCAAATTTGGGATTAAATTTTTTTTTTTGGTACACTTATATAATCGAACAAAATACAATCTGAATAACAACCACATAACAGGCCGGTACTTCCATAAGTGGGCATGAGGTCTTTTGTTCTTGTTTTGGAGTTCCTACCTCGTTCGTGGGATGAAAATATGGACTCATTATATGATTTTGAGCAATCATCATTCAGCCCTATGAGTTATCTTTTGGGGCTAAGTTAAACCTAAAATTCATTTCATTATCACTCAAGTCTTTCACATTAGATAAGGGATAAAACTTGGCTTGCACAATCTTCTGCTCGTGAGCTAACTTTGAGGTTGAGTTAGCCTCAAGATACATTACCTATCCCAAATTTCACTGATGTTAGAACACCATTTTTGTTTTTGTTTTTTGGGAGGGGTTTACATTGGGGTTTGAACCCCCACCACTAGGATGATGGTATGGGCAATTCACCAACTGAGCTACACTCACTTGTATGTTAGAGCCTCTATATTGTATTGTTTACGCGCAGTTGGCATATGATTGGGTGTGTACAGGGTATTGAGTCTCTCACAAAGGCTGAGAAATGAGGAACTTGGTTCATTATATGGCTTGAACAATTTTCTCCTTATGAGCTAACTTTTAGAGTTAAATTAGGCCTAAAATTCATTTTTTTTATCACTTTGTCAACAGAGGCGTATCCAGGAGGGGGTCACCGGGTTCACGTGAATCCATGCTCCCCTCCTGAAATCATATATAGTAATGTTATATTTTTAAAAAAATATTTAAATATAGATGTGTGAATCCACAATTGAAGTATCATATAATTCCGTGCGATGATGATTGGGTGCACCTCTCTAAATGATGTTAGACATTTGAATATTTTATTTATTTTGTTTTATTTCCTTTCTAAAATTGGGTAACGCCTCTCTAAGTGGTTTGGATAGATAAAAAATATTTTTGAACCTATAATTTTAAAATTTTAATGATTTTCAGTGATAAGAACTTAAATGTTATACCGATCAAATTTATATCTTAGATCCAACTTTTCATAATAATGCATCCATTATCTCAAAATTCTGGATATGCCTCTGTTTGTCAATACCTGATCAGTACTGTTTTCATAGCCTTACAATTATTGAATCTTGGACAACTTTGATAATAACTATCAATTATGAAAATAAACAATTACATTTCATTTTTAAAATTTTTTATTATAAAATTCCAAGTTGTATTCCTAACACATGTATTCATTCAAAGAAGGGGGGACTAGGCCTTACCCCTTAAATACATCAGGCAAAAAAAGAGAATGCTTAGACCATCTCCAATCCATCTCTATTTTATTTTCCGTTCTCTATATTTGGAGAGTAAAATAGAGAATGAGCTCTTCAATCACTTTTTAATTAACTCTCTATTCTCCACTTATAGAGAGGTGAATAGTAATTTTATTATTATTTCTATTATTTTGTAATTAACATATTATTTTTTATATAAGGTTATTAATTAAATCTCCAATATTCGTAATTCTTTTTAAATGTAATATAGCATTTTTAAAAATATATTATTTAATATATCCTACTTTCATCTCGAATTAATAATATTTCAATTTTTTTTAAATTTTCGTGACTTTAATATAATTTGATATTATTATTAATTTTCACTACGAATAATGCATAAAATTAAAATGATAAGATGAAAATTTTAATTTAAAAATATAATACATAACATAAAAATTTTAATATAAGATAACAATACAATACATAACATAATAATTTTATCACAACAATAATTTAGTAATCCAGTAGGTCGTTTTCAGATTTAACAATATTCGAAAAAAATTAGTGTATGATCCAGAGAATTGTTGTGGATGTGATTACGATTGTGCTTGTTGATTTATGTAATGTTTATGTAATTGTATTTCATTGATGATTTCACTTTTATTTGAATTGTCCATTAATTTGTATATTATATAATATTAGCTTGCAATTTATGTTATTTAGAAATTTAGAATAAAATAAAATTTTATATTAAATAATGAATTTGAAAAAATAAAATTTTATATTACATAAAAGTTATATATAGTGATTATTTGAAAAAAAGAAGAAGAAGAAAGAAATGATTTATATTATGAAATAAGAAAATAAAAATGAAATAGAAATAATAATATAATATTGAGGAGAGAGAAGAAATTTTTTTTTTAGAGAATAAAATAGAGAATTGAATTGAAGTTAATTGTCTGAAAAAAATAGAAAACTCTATATTTGAAGAGTAAAATAGAGGGTGACATTGGAAATGCCCTTAGCAAAGACTGCCACCCATTCTCTAGAGTAAAATAAAAAGGAATAATTAGCTTACAGAAAAATTAACCTTGTCATATTTAATCCTAAAACTACGCATTTGCGCTTTGTTACATTTTAGTTTATACATTAGAAGTTTTCTAGCAAGAAATACTATATTATTCTACACTCTTTAATAGTTTAATTATCTAAAGCTTTTTGAAACTAAAAAATAAAAAAGGAGGAGAAAAGGGTTAAGAGTCTCCACCAATAAAAAAAAAGAAGAGATTGAGCTGAACTACCTTTTACATAAAGGGATACCCTTTGGGGACTTGTACTGGGGACTAGGTGCCAATGTACCAAATACTTCAACTAATACTCAAAACAAGTACAATAAATCATTTTAAAATTGTAAAAACACATTATAAACAAATGAATTCCTGATTTCCATTCTTATCAGCAGATACGATGCTGTTAACCTATTCTATCCCTAATGTTGGGCTCCATTTTTTTGGATGAGGTAGAGTCCTGCACCTAAAAGGCATAAATTTTAACTAATGAACCAAAAAAACCATGTCCCTAAAACACAAGTATCAAAACAGATTGTTCGCTCGATTTTGGGCAAACTTTAACTTTTCGTTATTGTTCTTCAAAATATTTCTTAGGAGATATTTTTTAACGGAAACTTACAATTCGCCCAAGGTTGGTCGAACAACCTGTTTTGATAGGGACATACCCTTTTCGTTCATTGAGTGGAAATTTATGCCCTTTTGATGCCGAACTCTATGACGATATGACCAACTTACCAACTGAGCCACACCCCATTTGTATGTTGGGCCCCATACTATATTGTTCACACTCCAGTTGACATATGATTGGGTGTGCACGGGGTGTTGAGTATTCCACATCGGCTAAGGAATATTGAGCTCTTGGTTCATTATATTGCTTGGACATCTTTCCTTATAAGTTAACTTTTAGAGTTGAGTTGAGTCCAAAATTCTTATCACTTGTCAACTACCTTACGCTACTAGAAACAAAGATTTTTCTCACCACTAATCAATGAAAAAATTGTGTTATAGAATGTGATTTTTCCACTTATTTCTCATTGAATCAGCTCATCAGAAAAATACGTGCTAAGAAACAAATTCACAGTGAAATAGTGGGAAACTTCCTATTTTTTCCCTATGAAAACATTACTATATATATTTTTTCACCGATTTAATTAAAATATCTATGAGAATAGCCACTGAATATTTTTTCAATAAGAAATTCAATGGGAAAATATTAATTTTTTTAGTAGTATTGTCAGTTCTGTTTTCATAGCCTTACAGTAATTAATTAATCTTGGACAACTTTGATACTAACTATTGATTATGAAAAATAACGGTACTGTTACATGCATTTAAGATTATACATTAGAAGATTTCTAGCTAGAAATTAATACTGTATTATCCTACACATTAAATGTTTAAATTATCTAAAGCTTTTTGAAACTTATAAAAAAATAAAAAATGTCTCCACCAATAAATAAAAAAAGAGATTGAGCTGAACTACCTTTTACATAAAGGGATACCCTTTGAAGGTTTGTAATTGGCTAGGTGCCAATGTACCAAATACCTCAACTAATACTCAAAACAAGTACATTTAATCATTTTTAAATTCTAAAAACACATTATAAACAAATGAAACTCCTGATTTCCTTTCTTATTAGAAGATACGATGCTGTTAACCTATTCATTAATTTAAAAAAGTTTGTGTTTGTACGTAATAGATGATGGCAAATCCCTAACTTTATCAATTTCCCATTTTTCTTTTAAAAAAAAAACAAAAGAAATCTTTCTGTATCTTAAGGAATTGATACTGTTCCAAAGTTTTTTTTTATTTTTTTAGTGCCAAGTTGTCATGCCCTCTTTAAATTTACATCGTAGGGCAGGCTGTAGGAACTCACGTCCCAGTAAGCATAGTCTATATAAATATGATTTTGGACAACTCACAGATAGGCAACTATTCATACACTTATTAATATATTCCAATATGAAGCAAGATTTGGATATATACATATCTTTTTCTCTAGGCCAAATCAAAATTGGAGACCAAGTTGGTCTTATTTTAATTACAAAAAATTAAATTCCACTGTTGGTTGTTTTTTCTTTTCTTAATATAATAATTATTTTTTCCTTCTTATGGTGGAAACCCACTTGCTAGACTGATTTTCTTGAAACATAAAGTAAGATAACTCATGAAAAAAAAAACAGTGACCATAAAACGAACTAAACAAACAAAATTTAGGTCAACATGTTATAATGTGATTGTAACCTTCTTTTTTTTTGTCTAGAGACGATGATGTTAGTGCGTAGTTTTAATTCGAACAAAAGTTAGCTAGTTTGACCTTCATAATTGAGTCATGACACCTGAATTGAAACGGAGAAAGCACTAAAATTCTCATTATAAAGTAGGATTCTATATTAAAATTCAATCCCGATACATTTATGTTGAAGAGTGACGAAGTCTCACGTAGATGATTAATGGGATGAGTGGTCTCTTTATATGGTCTTAAATAATCCTTCCCTCAAGAGCTAAGTTTTGGATTGAGTTAGGTCAAAGATCCATTTCTTAACATGATATCAATGCATGATTCATGCCACATCGGCGATTAATGAGCCCCGTATTGAATTGCCCACGTTCCAGATGTCTAGCCCTGGGTGTGATCCAGATATCTAGTCCTATTGGCGTGAGGTGGCTGTGTTGAAGAGTGAAGAAGTTCCACATCAATGGTTAATGAGATGAGTGATCTTCTAATATGGTCTTCATCCTGACTCCTCTTAACAACTGATTTTTGGGGTGCCTAAGATCCATTTCTTAAAGATTTCATGTAAAGGTTGAGTTAAACGCAAAATCATTTTCTTAATTAAGTCATCGGCTCAGACTTTCACCTCCCGTGTTGACGAGGGATTAATTTTACATAGACCCTTACCTTATTAATTAAATTAAATAACAAAAATTAATATCACATACATAGAAAGGGAACATAAAAACCAAATTCTCCCAAAGTATAATTATTTACATAGAAGATTAAAAAAAAAAAAACCTAGTCATATGCATGCAAAGGTTAATATTCCATGAAAAGAAAACAGGAAAACACCAGACAAGAAATACATTAATTATGCTAAAAGGATCCCAATAATATATATTTTGGTCAAGCCAACTTCGATTAGACTTGGTACATTAAGTATCTGAACAAGCCACAATAATCAAGGCCGCAAACCTAATGATAAATTAATCACTACTCCCTCTGTCCAACAATACTTGTCCACCATTGACTTTGCACATTTCTTAAGAAACTATAAATAGAAGGGTAATTTTACTATATCACCCTTTGAATATAATAAATACAATGTCTTGAAAAATATTATAGAGAAATGACTATAATTAATGATAAGGGTAAATTAGGAACTAAGTGTAAAATTATCCATTGATTTCATAAAGTGAACAAGTATTGTTGGACATCCCAAAATAGCATTGTAGACAACTATTGTTAGACGGAGGAAGTATCAATTATATTAAGGTGGAATTATCAATTAAATAAATCTATTTAGAATATTTGGTCAAGTCACACAATTGACATAATAAAAATGTTGGTCACAGTGCTCGATAAAATAGTGCAATAATTGGGGTCTTAGGTAGGGCATTTGGTCCACACGAGTGTGAACTAATTAATTACAAGTTTTTTGTTTTAGAAATAAAATCAGTACACACGTAGAAGATTAAAGAAACTGGCCGGTGAGATCTGCTTATATTATCTCTTTACATAAATTTGTTTCCTTATGAACAATTAAGAATCTTGACATCAAATAATTCAAGATTTCCCAGATCATACAGCCTAACAAACATATCTCTCTTCCTTTTTCTTTTTTTTGTCTACTACTAATTAATCAGTTCCTGTATTTAAGGTCAAAACTGATTAATTATTGGTATTAATGGATAATTTCCATTCAATGTTTCCTTTACAACAAGATGATGCTGCTAATTATGATTCCCATCAACAGCTACTTTTTCCACATGAGTCATATACCAACCCTTCTAATTTCATATACCAACAAGATCTGGTAAATGATTTTCCTCCTTTTGATTCATTGGAGCTAGGGGACAACAATCTTACATTTAACAACAACAACAACTTCAATAATAACAACAATCAGAGAGAGAATATGCTAGGGAAATCATCCATCGCGTCTACTGATGACAAGAAACAGAAGAAAGTGATGCATAGAGAAATCGAAAGGCAAAGAAGACAAGAAATGTCTACTCTTTATGCTTCTCTTCGACAACAACTTCCTCTTGAAAATATTAAGGTTTGAGAAACTCATGTTCCTTTTTTTCTTTCGATTTCCCTAACTTTAGCTCAGATCATGAACCTTCTCACTCCATTTAAGAGTTCTTTAACCTATATACAAGAACAAAATAAACCAATTTTTCTATATATCATTGTATTTTAACATGTTGTTATAAGTAATTAACGCGTTTCTAAAAGCATATATGTTGAAATCTTTCAGGGAAAGCGTTCCACATCAGACCATATACTTGAAGCGGCAAATTACATAGAACAGCTACAGAAGAATGTTAAGAATTTGGAAGAAAGGAGAGAAAAGTTGATGAAAGAGTCAATTGGTTTAAACAATGTTGATGGCAATCCTAAAAGTGTAAGCTCGACAGCTAGCGACTCCTCGCCAGCTGCTATTGTGACAGTGAAGGAATGCTTGGATGGTATGGAGGTTTTGGTTAATTGTGGTTTCGGGTTCCGCCTTTCTAGGGTTCTTCAAGTGTTGGTTCAACAAGGGCTTAGTATAGTGAACTGCAGCTGCACCAAAACAAATACTACAAGTGTACTTCACACTATAAGAACTGAGGTAATATATATAAGTCCAGCTTAAAATTGATAGTACTCGTGTCTTCTTTTCATTAGATATATAAGACAGTGACGAAATCAGAAATTTTGACAAGATAATTCAAAAAATGTCTGGTAGTTAAACTTTCTAGCTCCGAATGAAGAGCTTTCAATTGAATCCTTTTTAGACCGTATATATAGCTCCGTCCCTAAACTCATATACTCCGTAGTAATATTTCGTCTTTTAGTAGTACTTAACTGCTATGTTGCTCAGACTCTTAAAAGATATTGATGTACCTATGAAGGATCCTAAAAAGTGCACTATATTTGGAGGATTCAATACGTACCCATTGACATTTCCGGAAGAGTCCGAACAACATTCATATATAGCTCAATTTCATTTTGTTTTTGTTATTCTTGCAGGTTTCCAGTACTGATCAGCCAAAGATTATTAATGTGGACGTAATCCAACAAAAACTCACAGATATTATTCATGCTGATACAAGTTTCAAGTGACTTTCCAAAGGATATTAATGTTGTTGTGTGATCCTCACCACCTCAGGTTTTATGTATGCATCATCACTGAAATATGAAATATGAGATCTTTAATTTTGTTTTCAGTCTTTTAACTTTTTTCAGAATGAAGCTCATTTTAATAGAGTGACATGCATGGATAGTGAGGATTCATATAGCCAGCCTACGAGTAAAGACATTGTTGTTGTTGTTTTAGTCTGAACTCGTTTTTTGTGAAGTCGTCGAGTTCATTATAGCTTCTTGCTTTTAGTATCAGGAACTTATATTTCATCCTGATATATGTATCATGACTTGAAGACTTCATTCAGTTAGTTCCAAAGTTTGCAAATTTGTCAATCTTGCTTTGATCAGTATTTAACAAATTAAGTTTGTTGGATGTACATTGATGAAGATGATCAAATGATCTGCATTTTGTGGAGTACTTTTGAGAGGAAGTTTGTAATCATAAATCAAGAAATAAAGATTTTTCCCACAGCGAATCAATGAGAAATTTATGTTATAGAGCATGATTGTCTCACTCATTTCCAACTGAACCAGCTCACTGGGAAACAAATTCTCACCGAAATAGCGGGAAACTTCTTAATTTCTCCATATGAAATTATTATTACTTTTTTCTATTCTCACCAATCAATCAAAATATATATTTATGGAAATAGCCATTGAATATTTTGGAGGGGAAATTTCAGATATCAACATACACTACTATCTTTCTGACACTAAAATTACTTCCCCAGACCCCAGTCATTAATTTCAGCAGGATTTTTTCCGTGAGGCCTTTGAAATAGCTAGTACTCTGTTGAAACATGGAAATGATATGATGTTCACCATCTATGTTTGATACTCGTACAATTATGGTCAAGATATATACTAGCATATTATTTATGCACCATCTTTTTCTAGCTATACTACACCACCTTGATCTATACTTAATTCAGTGAAAGCAAGGAAATGAAAACCTGATGGAGATGCATGTGAATAACTGCATATATAGGAAATCTTACTCAATGTTTTTATAGCGTGTGACCATCTCGTGTTAAAATTTAAGTGGTTAAAAAGAATATAATTTTATTTATATAATTATATCTCAACGTGTTTTCTTATGTCTCGGTTCAATTAATTCTTTTTCATGGGTTAACTATGTAGAAAAATTTAGAACATTATTTTGTATGTTCTGGTACCATGCTAAAGTGTTTGACCCTAGATTTTCTGTCCTACTTATTGAGAATTCCAGTCTCGGTTAACTCATGATCAATCTAAGGAGTCGCTTGGTGTGAGGTATTAGGCATTTCCAGGGATAAAATGTAGGAATATTGTATCCGGCGTTTGGTTTGAAGTATTAGGCAGTCCTAGGATTATTTATCCCACCACTTATACCTTAGTGATAGGATAAGTTATCCCAAAATAACTTATCCCCGAATAATTAACTTGTTTCTAATCCTGTCATAAATCATAACACCTCTATTTATCCATTTGCATGGTGCATTAAATGCTAGCTTTGTCTCAAGGCTATCCCAACATCTTATAATAAATTGTTATGTATTGTTGGTAGTTGGGGTTGAATTTGAAGTACACATAGTCCGGTGTGCACTTATATATAGTTGTGATTTTCAAATGATTAAAAATGGTGGACTTTTAATATTAATGGTTGGTAAAATTAGTCGTTTTGCACTGATCATACATTAAAAAAATAATCCTCTCTCCTTGCTAACCATATGGACAAAGAATTGACCTAATTTTGCGATTAGCCTGAAAACAGAAACTAAAATGGAATGGGTATCCTTTGTTAATATTCCCACACACAAACTGATGATTTTTATTTTTATTTTTATTCTTCTGTAGCATTTCCTATATTATTTTTTGATCTCACGTAATGACTTGGAGAAAATGACACATATGTCTCTTATATTTGGTGGTAGGTTGTTTAAAATGGTCTCGTAAATATATTTAAACAGTTTTATCCCTTTAAGTTGGTCTTCATCAAATATTTAATAAATTCTTACTATTAGATTTTAGGTATTATACATAAACGTGCCATTTAACTTAGTTTTATCTGGTATTTATATCCTCCAATTTTGGGTGTGGACAAATAAACACTTAAATTTGTATAGAGTTGAACAAATAGATACACACATCTTAGTTTTATCTGGTATTTATATCCTCCAACTTTGGGTGTGGACAAATAAACACTTAAATTTGTATAGAGTTGAACAAATAGATACACACGTCTTACATGGAAATTCGCATTCTACGCGGCATCCTATATAACGTCTTACATGTATTATGACACGTAGGACGTACGTATTTACTTGTTCAACTTTATACAGATTTTAAATGCTTACTTGAACACATCAAAAATTGAATAGTATATATAAATGTAAGTTAAAGTCACTTTAAAGAGTATATTTATATATTATGCCAAGATTTTATGAAAATTATGGGAAAAATAGATTTAATCAGAAACATGCACTTGGAAAATTCCCGACAAAGACAAAGATATTCACTTTTGGCCAAATAAAAGTGCTCAAAAATGTATTTAAAAACCATTTTGAACCAATCCTCAAACATAACATTTTTGTTTTTTTTAATCTAATGATTTGCGCCATAACTCAATTCTTAAATTATTAAACTATAGACAAGTTGAAGAATATGAAGAAAAAAAACACAGATGATTGCAGCACACAATTGTATTCTATGTCAATCAATAACTATTAATAAAAAAATATAACCAAAATTTAAAAGGAAGTTATTTCTTCGTGACTCACACGGTAATTGAGAGATTGAGAGTCTGACATAAATTGAAGCGCATGCTTCACGTCAAACTCGTGGGTTTTTTAAAAATCCTAAAAAAGAACAGCCGTTAGAGTAACAGTGTTATTCATTTTTTTTTATTAAAAAAATAGAATTATTACTGTACCATTTTGCTTAATTTCTGTGGCGCTGTTGACAATAAGACAAGAATTAGTTAATCAAATCTTGCTTCACATCAAAGCTAAAAGACAATTGGACAGATAGTCCAAATATTTAACAACATACATGTATAAAATATAATATAATTTGTGCTAAAGCACTTTTAAGATGCCACGATGGTCATCCACTGAATTCGAAATATCTTCTCATATTCTCATTTCATTCCTAGGTTGAGCGCGCACACAAAAAAAACAAAAATAAAGAGGCAATATAATTCTTGTCACACGCAAACTCATGTTACATACGCATCAACACTACTATAACTAACATCAACATCTTTTCAACCATGGGCCATCAAGCCAATTTCATACCTGGTGAGTCTAGGATTGTTTGGAAAGAATTAAGAAGAGGTGACCTAGATAAATTTTTGTCACGATATAATCCATCGGGTCGTGCGGACACCTATTCTAACCCTTAAATAGGAGAGCCCTTAATTACCCCGGAAGTGAATAAAATTCAATATATCACCTAATTAATTAATTAAGAAAACAAGCTTTCAGCCTTCATAAAATACAACTTGTCTTTGAAAAACACACAGAACCCTCCCTAGGAACTAATCTAAACAGGTACAAGAGCTTTTAACAAAGTACGAATTATGAAAAATAAGACACAACTCTCATCATAAGAAAAGAGGAGTAAAAGTTATTGGAGATCATCGTATTGTTCTTGACGTCATAGTATAATTTGTACTGTCAATTTCATAGTATATCTCCATTGGGTTTTTTTTAATCTAGTTGAATTGATTTTTTTAAAATTATATTCAAAGCATCACATATTAGAATTTAATTATATCAATATCTAATATTTTCTTTGATTTACTTTTTAATTAATAGTAATAATAATAATTTATTTAATAATATTATTTGATAGTTATCTCTGAGTCCACCCCATGATGAAAGCAAAGGAGTTGTGGGATCCGGCTCCTCTCCATTTCCCCAAGTTCTTGCTTGGATGTGAGACACATGTAAGGCTGGCAAGGGGACGGGGACGGGGATGCCGGGCCGGGACATAGGGGGACGGGGATGCCGGGCCGGGACATAGGGGGACGGGATGGGACGGGTCGAGGTTTGACCGGGATTCAATCGGATCCGGGATGAACCGGGCCGGGATTCGCGGGACAAATCTAAGTCCCATCCCGTCCCACTAGATTAACGGGATGGGACAGTGTTTTAGGGGACGGGATGGGAAGGGACACGGGATTTTTATTTTTTTTGTATTTATTTAATTGTTTTGAAGTTATATTTTTTTTTAATGACATTTTTAATTTTTATTGTTTTGAATATTATTTTTTAGCTAAGTTAAAATGCTTAAGTTTTGAAAAATTCAAATTTCATCTTTTAACTTTCAAAATTCAAATTTCAAATTTCAAATTTCAAATTTTGAAGTAAGTTTTGATAAGTATAGTAAAGTATTAAATTTAAATGCAACACAATAGTTATATAAAAAAGACTTGCATAAAGCCTTTAAATTTATTCAAATAAAATTCAATTGCAACTTACAACTTACAAGTTACAATTTACAAATTAAATATTAGAGGAGTAACTAATTTACGCAGCCACCTTCTAGGAAGGGTTCTGTTTCAAAAAGTTCTCGTATGTAAATCTAATATTTGTAACAAATATTAGATGAGTAACTAATCTACGCAGCCACCTTCTAGGAAGGGTTCTGTTTCAATTAGTTCTCGTATGTAAATCTAATATATGTATTGTCCAATAAAACTTTTTTCTAACTCTTGTATCAAATCGACGGTAACATCCTCCGGTGTTGGCAATGATGCTTGAAACTCTTGTGCATCTAGTTCATCGTCACTACTACATCCAAATATTGAATTAAAATAAGAGTCTTGTTTGGCGCTTAACTTTGACAAATTATAATTTCTTCTCTCGGCATTGATCCAGTCTCTAAATAAAACTGATGACTCCAAGCTTTCTTTAGCCAATGAATGTATGTGATCTCCAATTTGAAACCTTGCCGCACTAAAAGCAGCCTCTGAAGCAACTGATGAAGCTTGAGTAGCTAGAACATCATGAACCATTTTGCTAAGAGTTGGAAATGCACTACCACGTTTCCTCCACCAATCTAATACTTTTACGTTGCCCTGCTCGTCGGTAACTGTTTCCAAACACTGATTAAGATATTCTTCAAAATCATCACGGTTAGTAGAATTAAGACCAAGAAAACCAAGCATATAATTATCAATATAATCATTGTTGATAGCATTAGAAGTTTGAGCAACAACTCCTTCATTAATTTCCATAGTTTTATATTTTTCATATAAAATTTTGGCTTGCACTTTTATGCTAGACTTACAAAATTCACAACTTGGAACTTCTTCCGGTAAAATTTCTAAAGTATCATAAAAAGTTTGAACAAGTCCTTGTACACCTCGTAATTTATATTGAGGGTTAAGTAAAGTCGCAGTTAAAAAAATTTGAGGAATAAGAAAAAAATATTTTAAAATTTTTTCAATCATAGCTTCAATTGACGGTCTAAATTTTTCAATTTTTTTGTATGTTTGAAATTGAATTGAAATAGCACAAATATTTACTAAGACTGATGAAATAGTAGGATAATAAATTCCAGAAAACATGGTTGTAGCATTATAAAAAAGTTTTAGAAAATCCAATAGTTCTTTGGTTTCTATCCAATCTTCATCACAAATTCTTTCTAGTGGGTCAGAATTATGGGCATTAAAAACCATTTGTATGGGTCGTTGATATTCATAAGCAACTGAAAGCATTTCATAAAAAGAATTCCACCTAGTTTTAACATGTTTTGGAACTTTTCGTGGTGTAAGATTACATAGTACACAACGCTCGTTAAATTCCCTAATTCTAGCAGGTCTATGAGCATAAAAAATCCATAAAACAACATATTCTATTTTCATACAACCACAATCAAATAATGAAATACCATCTTGTACAATTAAATTTAATATATGTGCAGCACATCTAACATGGAAAGCGTTATTATCAATTGGACATAGTCTAGTTTTTAACATAGCAGCAGCGTTGGTGTTATTAGAGGCATTATCTAATGCGACACTCATCACTTTATCACAAAGCATATAAAAATCTAAAATACCTAAAACAGTTGAAGCTATATAAGCACCAGTTTTTTTCTCTACACATTCTTTATAACTTAAGATTCTTTTTTGCAAATTCCAGTTATGATCAATCCAATGTGCTGTGACAGTTAAATAATCACGTCCATTAACACTACGACCCATATCAGAAGTTATAGACACTCTACAATCTAATATGCTAAATAAACAACGAAGATATTGACAATGTTTACCTTGAAATTCTAAAACATCAGATTTAACTGTATTTCTTGAAACACCTTTAAAAGACGGATTATAAGTTTGTTGAATATATTCAATAAAATCGGGATGTGAAGGAAAACCAAAAGGTAAACCACAAACAGAAACCATCCTAGCTAAATTTTCGCGATCTCTTTCTTTATTATATTTACGTTGTGTAATTGGACCACCGGGGTTAGAAGGATCCAATGTTCCTTGAACCATGTTAGAACACTCTACCGATTGAGGAACACTAGAATTAATATCATCATCATCAATTTGAATTCCCTTTTTTTTATCGGCTAGAGCTTTGGCCGCCTTATATTCAATCGGTCTACAAGATAGCAAATGTCTATTTAAACCCCCCGTCCCACCTTGACCTCCACCGACTCTATGTATAAATGCTTGTTTACACTTATTACAAATAGCAAGAGAGTTTACAGTATCTAAAGTCATAAATTGCCACACAACAGAAGTTTTAGGGCGTTGATACTTCACCTTTCCCCTTGTAGGAGGTACAAGGGGGGGGGGGGAGTTGACTATCTTCCTCAGTTGGAGGTGTAGTTTGTGTTGGAGCTTCCGTCGCCGGACTGGTAGGTGTTTCATCTAATTCATCTTCTTCCAAATCAACTTGTACTTCATCATCTAAATTTTCATCAACATTAGGATTATTAAAACGTCGTTCTAAAAATTCATGATCAATTTCAACATTTGTATCTATATTATAATGAGGAGTGAAAGAAGTATCATCAACAAAAGTAGAATCATTTGTATTAATTCTAACTCTAGGCATTGATTTAGAAGAAGAACCACCACATTTACTTTTATTTTTTTCCTTACTACTTTTTTTAGGAAAATTAAATAAATTGGAAACAACGGTTGCTATTTTTTCCTTACCGGTATTTTTTTTATTAGAACTCATATTTAATAAAATGTAAAATGTAATATATAAATATTAATAACACAAAAACTAATTGCGAAAAAAATGTATAAATAAAGAAATGGAACGAATGTACCAAACGTCTGCGTTAATAGCAGACGGTTATAACCAATTCTTGAAGCTTGCTCCAACCAAATGTATTATCGTAAGTTGTAAGTTGTAGCTTCAATACTTGATAGCAACAATATAAAATATAAAATAATTGAATTATAAATATTATGATATTAATTGAAATATAAATATTATGATATAAATTTAGAATTGAGAATTAAGAATTAAGTGGAATCAAGAATCAAGATTCAAGAATGAGAGAATATAAAATATAGAATTGAGAGAGTAGATAATTTGTGATAAATAAAAGAAGGATAAAGGGGTATTTATAATATAAAGAGTGGACTAAAGTGTATTTTATGTAACTTGAGGGTTAAAATAAAAGATTAAAGAGTAGGAGTGGTAGGGGGGTGTTTGGGACTCCCAAAAATCAAATATATCCGTTGGGGGGGGGCCACTAGCCGTTGCCCCAACGGATAAATTGCAAAGTTTTTTTAAAAAAAACGGTTGGCCCACTTGACCGGCCGGTTCGACCGGGACGGGACCGGGACCAAATCATGAACCGTCCCCCTACCCGTCCCCCTATCCCCCTATCCCCTATCCCGCTTCGCCACATGGGACCGGGACCGGCGAGACGGGTCTCGAGCCGGTACCGTGCTGTCCCGGTCCCCTTGCCAGGCCTAGACACATGGCATAGGTAAAAATTAATTGCTAAGATTTAATTGATTAAAATAAGATTCTAATTATGATTTAGATAGTTAATATTTCATAAGAAAAATAATAATACCATAATCATAACAATATAATATCTTGTCTATAAATATATTATAAAAACTTTTCTCTTTTCTAATTTTTTTTCCTACGATTATTTATCTTCTGGATTGGTTGGGTCTTTGAATTTGGCTGGAAATTGGGTGGAAATTGGGAGGAAAGAAATCTGAAAAGGGAATTAAAGATTTAGCCAATTGCATTTAGGATTTGGCTAAGGGGTCACGAAAATTATTGACTAACTAATACTAATTAACAAAATATTTACATAAAAAAATAAAATCTTTTTAAAGCGATTTTTGAATATTCATAAAAAATACTAATTATATATAATTATATAGAAATATATACATTATTTAAAAATTATAAAAATGTCAAAATTAACATAACATGAAAATATTTTGAACTTTATAAAACTAATTATTTTAAGTCATTTGAAATTAAAGAAGCTCAATGATTAATCTACATTGTAGAGGGTCAAATTTGGGTGTTACCACTCAAAGTGGAAAAGTCAACTTTGAACGAGTCGTCACTTAATTTTTTTAAATAAATTAAGAAAATTTAATTTTAAAAACTCTAATAGATTAAGTCTTAAATTTAGAGAAAAAAAGGATAAGATATTCATATTTCCACTTTGAGAAGGTGTTAGGACTCAAAGTGGTCATTAACGTGCAGTTATCCGACGATTTAAATCATTTTGCTAGTTTAAGAAAAAAAGAAGATAAATTAAGTAAATGAAAAGAAATTTGTTGTTTTAAGAATTTGCTTCAGATTTCTTATCTTCAAGGTTGCGATGAATGTTTTTAATTCAAAATTAAAACCAATTCTTATACTCCTTCACATATCTGGCATTGAATTCTTCTCAAGAATAATTTCCTTTACTAGTTTATCCATTCTTTTAGTATATCTCTCACATTTGGGACCTTTTTTTCCCGTGGTCAAATACATAAATACTAGTATGCCATGTTGGAGGTATGACTTACTTCCTTCTGAATTGTCTCATAACTCGGATAAGTATATATGGCCGAATACTTCAAACATCTGGAACCAGTAAGAATGAAAACTTATTACCTCGAAACATGATTTCTTTCGAGATGAACTGATCAAACATCCATTATATGATTTCTTCCCCTAACTTGGGAAAGATTTGGGACCAGCCTTCTCTAGTTTTCCTCGTCTCGAAATCCCCCAATATAGCATCCATTAAGATCTCTTTTCTAGGATGTGGAGCTCCTTGGTTCCTTGTACCATTGCATCCCTAGAAATAATTGTGCCCATTTCTGTATTTTTCTAAGACACAATACATGTCGGCTATGATGGTGGGTGTTAAAGTGGATACTACTTTACCTCTGCTTGATTGAAATGGCCATGAAAGACAGTGTGAGCAACCATGATTAGGGCTGGGCATGGTATGGTATATACCGTAATACCATATCATATCGAAATTTTTAATACCGTGGTTTTGTATTATGGTATTTGGTGTGGTATATGATATACATTTTAATTTATTTTGGTATTCGGTATGGTATTTGGTATTTAAATATAACATACCGAAATACCGAATATCATACCAAAATATATCGTTACATAAATAACATATGTATTATTAAAATACTAACAAATATGCAACCTAGTATTAGTATAAACTAAATGTTTTGAAGTAAAAACTTTGACTACTCTATTTTGATTGAAATGTAATTGATTAACAAAAGGAATTGTTTATACTTTATTTTGCATATATTTCTATTATATATAAGCCAACAAGAGGGACTAACATAGCTTTACTTTCTTGTATCTTGTGCATTGTTTTGTTGTACTTTTGCTGGCTTTGAGGGTTGTACCTTGTGCATTCTATTCATGCACTTCTGCAGGCCCAAATTGGGACCCACAAGATTGTTACTTCTAATGTGGGAGTTGCCGTGGCCCTACACTGTTCGTTGTTTGGCACGTGGGCAAATCCATATTGCCATTACCTTGAGGAATTGTAGTGCCTTTGCATATATGTATACTTAAAAGGCTGGATTCAACTCTCTCAGATGTACTCTCCAGCTCAAGATCTTCAACACTCAACTTGGTTGGTTTTGGTCCTTTTCTATTGCTTTTATTTCTGCAATTGCATGTTAATTGTCGTGGTTTTAAGCTTCTTTTTCCGCACTTCTGCTGATGCACAATTCTTGCTTCTTTTTATTTCTGTGTTCCTGCTTCTATAGCTTAGGTGCTTGAATCTGGAAATTGCACTTCTTCGGAATTTCTTTTTCGTTCCTTCCATTGGCTTTCAGGTTTGCCACACTTTCTTTGCTATGTCGTATTTGTGTTTGTTTGCAGAATTACAGTTTTAATATATTTTTTTTGGCTCTGTTCCTTCTTCTTAACCTTTTTGAATTGTTAGTTGCTATTGCATGTTACTGATGATGCGCACATGGTGCTTTCTTCTACGTGTTTACGTTGTTCGATTGAATGAATTCTGTTATGTTCTTTCAGCAAGTTCGGTCCTTTAGTTTGTTCTGTTCATGCACAGACTGTTCTCTTTTCTATGTGTTTTGAGAGTTATGTTAATGGACACTTTTAGATTCTTTCTTGGTTGATGTTTTAGCTGTGTTATTTCTTCTTCCTTTCTTTTGTTTGGGTCTCCTATTGGTCTTCTGTGAGTTCTGTTGATGCCTCATGCACACTTCTTTCTTGTTTATTTGAGCTCTTTCAGTTCTGTTATTTGTTCTTTCATAATTTACTTTCTTGGTGGAATTACAGTGGTAAATATATTTGTGGGTCTTGTGTTGTTTTTTTTTTTTACAAAAATGTTACTTTCTATTGACTGTTGCTATTGCATGTTACTGATGATGCACACATGGTGCTTTCTTCTATGGGTTTACGTTGTTCTGTTGAATGAATTCTGTTATGTTCTGTCGTCAAGTTCATTCCTTTCGTTTGTTCTGTTCATGCACACACTGTTCTCTCTTCTATGTGTTTTGTTAGTTGTGTTAATGGACATTTTTTGGTCCTTTCTTGGTTCATGTTTTGACTGTGTTATTTCTTCTTCCTTTCTTTTGTTTCGGTCTCTTATTTGTCTTCTGTCAGTTCTGTTGATGCCTCATGCACACTTCTTTGTTGTTTCTTTCGGATATTTCAGTTCTGTTATTTCTTCTTTCATAATTTACAACAAAGTAACTTCACATAGCGATGGATGCTGCATATCCTTTGGTTTGTTCTTGCGCAATTACTTTGTTCGTTCTTCTTCTATGCATCTGTTATGTTGTTCATGTTATGTAGGCTTCACAATGGCAAATACAGTCAAACTCACTATACTAAGCATCGTTTGTCAGGATATATTTTGTTTGTTTATAGCGTGATGTTGTTATAGAGAACATATAATATTATATAATACGAAAGTTCTCCAAATAAATTTGGACCATTGTAGTAAAATGTTATTATAGAGAATGACTATTATAGAGAGGTCTGACTGCATCTTATATTCATTAATGTTCAGATCAAGGGATTTCAGAAACAGATGGAGAAGTGGATGGATGCTTGTGATTGTATTATTACCAAGGTATGTCAATCTGTGGCTTATTTTTACAATAACTATCTCGCCTGTTTGGCGCAACTGTTAAAATTCTGTTTCTGCACTTTATAGGCTGGACCTGTGTCAACAAGGTATGTCAATCTGTCGCTTCCTTTTACAATAACTATCTCGCCCGTTTGGCGCAACTGTTAAAATTCTGTTTCTGCACTTTATAGGCTGGACCTGTGTCATCAAGTTCATTCCTTTTGTTTGTTCTGTTCATGCAAACACTGTTTCTCTTCTATGTGTTTTGTTAGTTGTGTTAATGGACATTTTTTGGTCCTTTCTTGGTTAATGGGTTGACTGTGTTATTTCTTCTTCCTTTCTTTTGTTTGGGTGTCTTATTTGTCAAAGAATGAATTGCTCCTTCTGATGCAGCGGAACCATGAAGGAACATAAGGGACAACAAGTCCTCCCTTATCTCGTCAGGTCAGTATGTCTTCCACTAATTGGTCCCAATCCCATCCCTTGGAAAAAAAAAGGTAGCACCGAAGAACGGGAGAGATACGATCGGGAGGAGCAAATTCAACCTCCTCCGGTAAAATAAGAACAAGCCCCCACGTTCAACCCCCCCTTTTTTACCATTAGCAAGAACTTGTTTGCCCTGACTTAGGATACGGAGTTGGAAGAGAATGCCAGTATATCAGTTCATCTTCATCAAAGGACAAGATCTCCATAAATTCGGAATCGATTCTTTCGCTTGCATGAGGGAGTGGTTTCTTTCCTTCCTTGTTTGAGGCTTGTAGGTCAAATGCCTTTTATTGGTACTTTTCGTGCCATACACTTATAATACCTAATATCACTTGCCTTTCCTGTGTTAGTTGACCTGTTCTTGTTTGTTGGACAGTATTAATCCCACACAGAAATTGAGGCCATCACTTTACCTCTTGAATGCTTAAGATAATATATGTGACATGTTTGCGATGAAGAAAATACCTTGGAATAAATAAATAGTGCCATAAAGATTGTGTCATTGTAAATTATAAAGTTTACCTTAGTATTTATCTTGTTCAAGTGATAGACAATTATAAATTTGTTTACATTAAATTTAAAGATTGATAAGTGCTTACATGGAACTTGGAAGTACTTCACTTCCAAGATCTTACATGTTACATGTCCCACAAAGCAGTTCAATTTTCATGATGACACATTATGTTTCATGTCCCATATTAACCAATTCTTTAAAACAAACAAGCAGAAAATCTTAGATCTATTTGTAAAACAAACATTTATAACGTTGTAATGGAAAACTAATGAGACAGGTAGTGAATATATGAAGAGAGGATAAAAATTTAAGCAGATAGCTAATAAGGAAGTAAAAGATCTATTTGGTTAATCAAGAAATCTATTTAGATATGATCACCGAATATTTCAATATTGCCTTGCAATAGTGATTCCTCTGGCATTACGACCTTTACCACAACAACATTTTGTCCATAGATCAATTATTTCGTAGATTGGACTTCACTTCTTTAGTTAGCAGATGTCATAATCTGGAGTCCATATCTTCTCTTATTTGATTTTATCCCCATATTTCCTATACTTGAAAATATTTCTTATCCATCTTTATAGCAGGTTGAAGCAATATTTTCTCCTAAAGGAAATGCAACCATCATATGCTTTTATAGTTGTCAATGATGAAGATTTAGAGTTGGGAATTACTTTTTCCTTTTAAGAGGACCACATTCTTTTGGAACTTACAACAAAGTAATCAAATCACACCTAATTCTCTGCATTACACTTGATGTACTTTAACTATGTTGCCAAAAGAGGGATCAGCATCTGATCTAATTTGTATATTAGCAGCGTGATCCACATTGACCTTTTCATTATTTACTGTTAGCACATCACTAGGTTAATGCTAATGTTCTTCTTTATTCTGTTATAGGATATGATTGGACAATTCAAGATATGTGAATTCAGATGAAGTTGAGATGCCGGTAAGTTATTTTGTTTGAACATGTTTTGATGTGGCAATCTATTTGCTTGATAGATTAAACTTTTGGTGTTACAACATCTTTTATTCTTTCTGGACTTGCTTTATAGGTTGAATAAATTGTTAATTGAGTTTTCTTTAAGTTTTGGTTTTCATATGTTCAAATTGAAAGGAGCTTATGAGGACAACGGGTCACTTATGTATCACCATGACTATGGTTATGCTACGTATAATCCATACTCCTAACAGCTGAGAAACGTATTTTCAAAGGGTATGCACTTCAGATTTGGTTTAGCTGTTAGCCTGATTACTTTTGACGATCGCTTCAATATGTTCATTTTTATTGGCTACTAGGTCATTTAGTTTCCATGTGCTGGTTTCTGATGATATTGATTGTATCTATCTGACTGACAGGTGCCAGTGGGTAAGTATTTATAATAGAGATGTTTTTGGTATGCAGTTTGTTAAGTTGTTGGATACTGCTTCCCAGAGGATTGATTTCTGGTGAAAACTTCAATCTTCAATCATGGGAACTTTTTAAGATGTGCATGAACAACTGCAGGCACGACGTGTCGTTGAGACTCCTGCCCCAAATTAAGGGATTCGACGACGAATGCACTAAAGCTGACGATGTGGATTCAAACCACTGCTTCTCCTTATTGTCGTGAGCGGGTCTGTCTTCCTCCTCATTATAGTCCTCCTAGAATTCAGAGCTTTTCGTCGAAGGTGGTTGGCTGATATTTGGAATATTACTTTCTGAATACTGTGCTTTTTACAAAAATTACACAGTTGTCTCTTTGGATGTGTAGTATTTGAATTCGATGCGTAGTTCATAAAACTCAACATCTGCACTTTGCCTTACTTACAATAAGTATTTTGGGACTCATTAAGGAAATAATATTTTAATGTCACAGATGACTCCTTTTAAGATGACTTTGACGCCTTTATGAGCCTGCAAGAGGTCATCCCACAAGTTTTTCCTATAGGTGAAAGAAGAAGCAACATTGGTACTTATACATGGTCGGCTTAAACAAGTTCCACAAGAAAGCAATTCAGTGGAAGCTCCAGCCAATGCCATTGCTGTTAAAAACCATATGCTTTTACCTATCCGTTTTTAAAGTGAATGAACTTCTCTATTTTTTGGCATGTTTAATAAGACAAATGCCATTTACGCTTCCACCATGCATTTACTTTTAACAATTTCATATTAATAATTTAACACTTTGATAACCGTTGTATTATACCAGCTAGTATATATGTATATATGTGTGTGTAATGTGTTAGTATGATACAATTGAAACCTTTTTTTAATTGTTGAAGTCATAATACTCTATTATACGAGTATATATAAGTCGAAGTTGAACAAATTATGGTTACCAATTTACCATACCATAAAATGTCGAAACCGAACTTTAATATACCGAATCATACCAAATTAAATTGGTATGGTAATGGTATAATATTTTAAAAATCGATTACAAAAATTACGGTATCAAAACCATGCCCACCCCTAACCATGATAATCCAAGTGTTGATAGTGAGACTTGGATCTGAGTCCGGAACCTATTTGAGCCACAAAGAGATAAAAATGACCAAAATAAGCCACTATTCTAGTAAGTAACTAAAATAGATTTAGTGTAATTTTTTTTCCACTATAACAAAAAATCCAAATGGTTTCCATTAGTTTCTTAACGTCTATTTTGTAATATAAAACGAAAATTTTTTTCCACTATAAAGTGTAAGCTTTTCTTACACTTTGTAAAGTGTAATTTTTTTTTACACTTTATAAAGTGTAAGAAAAACTTGTATTTTATAAAGTGTAAGAAAAATTTACACTTTATAAAGTGTACTTTCTGACACTTTATAAAGTGGAAGAAAAAGTAACATTTTACAAAAAGGAATATTATTTTTCGTTTTACATTAAATTGTGTCTCTTTATGCAGCTTTTGCAGTGTTTTTTATACAATTATATTGATTTGACATATCATAAAATGGAAAAAATTATTACATTATGTGTTTTTATTTTTTTTTAATCTGAAAAATCCTCCAAGCTCTATTTAAGGAAGTTCAAATAGCACCTTCAACATCTTTAATTTTCAATTTTTCTTCATTTCAATCACAAAAAAATGTCTGCTGAACCAAATGTTAGAGTTTCGATTTATTGGGATGGCGAAATTATACATGATGGAAATACCGTTTATTATAATTGTCCTCCCAAACACAATGCTAAATATTCAATTAATGTTCGATATCATAAATTTCTTTCATCAATTTATAAAAGAATGGGCATAAATAGTAATGATTTTAATTTGATTATAGTTGGAAAATACCCTATTTTTTTTTTAATCACAAGGACAAGTAAATTTTGGAGAGTGGATTATCTATAATGACGAATCGTTGATCGACTTTTTGAGGATTCCAAATGACTACTTAGATCAAATCAAGTTAACAGTACTTGAAATCTATGTTAGGAAAGAGCCCAAGACTAGTCAACAACGTTTTTCTTTATCGGTCGATGTCCATCCCCGATTAGAAAATCGTAATAGCCCTGATGGATTTTCGATAACTCAATCTAGTGATTTTCCTAACATGACCCATTGTCAAAATATTCTTACTGATCGATATGATTTTGATTTGAACGAAACTATCAATGAAAGTGACTGGTAATGCTCAATAATTATACTTTGATTATTATTTGTTGATTTTGTCTATTAATTATTAATTTATATGATTTGTTATTATTATATATTTTGTAGAGGTTTACTTCAGCAAGAGAGGAATATTGCTCCAAGTTATGGACTAGATAATTTTTTTGGTCAGCCCTCACACTTTGAAATGACAGAAAATGTTGGGACATCCTCAAATTTTCATGTCTCGCCTACTTTTGATGCAGATGACTATTATCGGTATGTCCAACACTTGATTTTTTTATTAAAATAAGGTTATTGTATGAGACAAATATTTATACGTTTTACACATACCGGAAAAATATCACACAAAATGAGCCCATTGATCCTGTGAATATTGATGATCGTGACCTTTCAAATTATGGCTCACCTTCAGCCAGTGATAGTGATGATTTGCCTAATGCTGAGGTATCAGGTGATAATGTTCCATTTGAGGCATCATCTAGTAATGATTTTTTGATGTCCAATCGGTTGCCAAAATCAATGTCCATGAGTCTGTTTCATCGTGAAAAATTTTTCCACTACCGACTCAACAGTTAGTAGTCACATCACCCACGGTACGTATGCTTGAGTTTCGTTCTCATGAAATTCCTTATCCTGATCATCTCCAAGATGGTCCGGATATCTTTGGCGATACGTTGTGATGAATATACATCACAACGTACGTGGCGTGAACCACAAGATTTCATGAATGGTGCTATTTCTATTAAAAAGGCATGTTGTTCAATTCAAAGAAACAGTTGCAAAGAGCAGTTAAGCTTCTACATATAAAGATAGCGAGGGAGTACTATGTTATTAAATCAACAAAGAAATCATGGCGACTTGTTTGCAGGCGTGCAAAACAAGGATGTCGATTTAGGTTGACTTCTTTTAATTATAAACTTACATACATTAAAGAACATACATGTGATATGGGTACGTGCCGCGAAGGACATTTCAACTTGGATGTTGAGATGATTGCTTCTGTCCTCTGTACTAATATAGAAAAAACGCCAAGGTACTATTTTATCTTTAGATAATTTTTCTTTATTAAGAAAACATTGTTCTTTTATTTGATAATTAATATTATTTTTGCTTTTCAGGTTTCCCATCAAAGACTGTCAAACAGCTGTTCTTAAAGCATATGTCATTTCAATAAGCAGAAGAAAAGCCTATCTTGATCGCAAGCATGCTTTTGAAAAAGTCTATGGTGCTTGGGAGGGTTCTTTTGCCGAGTTGCCGGGGTTCATGGAAGCTTTGAAACACTTCAATCCTGGAACAATAGTTGAATGGAAAACAGAGCAGGATATCGATGCCGTTGAAGATGTATTCAACTATGTGTTCTGGACTTTCAAACCATGCATTGATGGGTTTGTGTTTTGTCATCTTGTTATATCAATAGACGGAACACATGTCTATGGAAAATATGATATCAAGTTGTTGATTGCGATTGCAACAAACGGTAACGACTCAATATTACCTTTGGTATTTGCAGTAGTTGCAAATGAGAGCATGGAGACATGGACTTTATTTTTGGATCATTTGCACTTGCACGTTGTCAAGGATCGCAGAGGTGTAACATTGATATCAGGAATACTTTCATTTGTGTATAATTCTCCAAATTGGCAAGCCCCATTTGGGTTCCATCGCTTTTGTTTAAGACATTTGAAGGCCAATTTTTTTTTTAAAAAATCAAAAATGTCATCACTTTGAACAACCTTTTATGGGAAGCTGCAAATCACAGTTAGGAGAAAAAGTTTTTGGAAAAAAATGGAGATGATCAAGGAAATTAATGCGGAAGCATATGTGTGGTTAATGAAGAATGATCTTGACAAATGGACATTGCACAAAAATGGAGGAAGGAGATGGGGCATGCTGACAACAAACAGTTCTAAGTCATTCAATGGGTTGCTTAAGTCAGCCAGGGGCCTACCAGTTACTGCAATGGTGGGACTCACTTACAAACAGATTGTGAAACGGTTTGTTACAATATCAAAATTTGCCAATCAGCTAGTACAACAAAAGCAACAATGGATGCCTAAACCATTCAAGATCTTTGAGGATAATTGTAAAAAGTCACAGCGTCACACACTCATCAACTATCACCAACAAAGGGAAAACATATTTGAGGTGCAGACACATATGCACCATGGCCGTGGTGGTAATAAGCACATTGTAAATGCATCGCAATGAATATGTCAATGTGGTAAATGACAATCATACCACATTCCATGTTCTCATGCAATAAAGCGATTTGACCAAATTGGGTATCAAGCATGGGAGCATATGACACCAGAATTCAGCGTGCGTAGCTACAAAAAAGCCTACTCCAGACAATTCAATCCACTTGGAAGTGAAGCGTATTAGCCCGATAGTCCATTTATCATGATAGCAAATAAAAAATATTTACGAAAAGTGGGCGTAAATAAAACCACCCGCATACATAATGAAATGGATGTTCCCGCGAGTACACTCACTCGCAAGTGCTCAACGTGCAAACAAACAGGCCATGATAGGCATAACTGTCCTTCACGAGCTTGAAGCGCCTCATATGGTGGTAGTAGCTAAAGAAAGATGTTTTAACTGTGTTAATTTCTTCTTGTATCAATTTATATATAATTTCTTATTCATATTTTTGGTCATCCTCGAGTCACTTTTATATTTCCAAGTTTTTTCATTCACTTTTTCTTAGTTTCATTCACTTTTCCTCAAAGGGTTTATCCTGCACTACAGTGTTTATAGTATGAACATACATGAATTGTTTTCATCAACTTTTCCTCAAAAGAGGATACATACACAAAAATAATAATACTATATACAATTAAAATAATAATACCATGCACAATAAAAATAATAATACTATACACAATTAAAATAATAATACTATAGATAATATCACATAATATTAAGAATATCTTTTTCATTCATTTATCCTCAAAGGGTTTATCATGCACCAAAGTGTTTATAGTATGAACATACATGAATTTTTTTCATTAACTTTTCCTCAAAAAAAGATACATACACAAAAATAATAATACTATACACAATTAAAATAATAATACTATACACAATTAAAAAAAGATAAATACACAAAAGTAATAATACTATGTTCCACAACCCTTTCTTGAAATCCGTAGAATATCTCGAGGCCTAAGTCCCGTATATCCATCCTCATCTTCATTGCCCCTCTTCCTCTTCTTGGCTGGAAGATCCTTTATGTTCACATTCTTTACAATTCTTTTAACAACCTTTTTTCTTCCAGGTGTTTGAAGCATATCATTCACTGGCATAGTGAAAGTAACATCTGGAGACGAGAGTTGAGACGAAGTGGTCTGAATCTAAAAAATAAAAAAATACCCACTTTCAATGAAAATATAGATAAAGATTTCAATATTTTTGAAGAATCTTCAAACATGTCAAGATACCATGTGGTCTTCATTTTCTACGTATCAATGGAAAAATATGTTATATAAAGAATCTCAACACGAGGCAACATGGTATGACACTTAATAATTTCTAAATTGATGAGAGGCTATAGCTATATGTAAATAAATCAATTATTGCAGCAGCAGCCAACCAACATTATAATGAATAAATAAATTACAAAAGTTGCAACAGAACCCTGTGTCAAATCGGGATCCTCAGTAATTGTCGGAACGGCATCCTCTATGGTTGTCGTGGGGCTAGGGTCCGCGGTAGATGAATGCCCCGTAGTATGAATCTAAAAATATAATTAAAAGTTAATTTAATATAAACTTAAAGCATTAATAACTAATATAAATATTTCAAAATAAATAAATAACATAAACTTGTGTCACATCGGGATCCTTAGTAAATGTCGGAACATCATCCTCTATGGTCGTCGGGGGGCTAGGGTCCGCAGTAGATGAAGGCTCCATAGTATGAATCTAAAAAATAATTAAAAGTTAATTTAATATAAAATGAAGACATTAATAAATAATAACATAAAATATTTTTAAATAAATAAATAATACGAACCTGTGACTTAATCGGATCATCAAGAAGTCCTTCAATAAAATCTTGAGTGTTATTATAAAGAGCAGTATCTTCGGTGTCACAATGGACAGTACCAGATGTACCACAATACCCATGAATACCTTGATTCAAATAATTTGTAATTTTATAATGATATGGATTTTTGTAAAATTACCTGAAAGAGAGGAATAAATCCGCAAATATCAATCACATCACCGATTGATGCTCAATAAAGTGCATGGTATAAGTAAGCCAATACTGCACTGCCCCAACTGTACTTTCCTACATCCTGAATGGGATCTAGAAACGTCAAGTATTGCAAGCTAATAAGATTTCCCGACATGTTCGAAAATAAGATCCCCCCCAATATAACAAGCATGTACAGTCTGGCAATCTTCTCAACCCGCTTCACTGGAGTAGCATCTCCTATCGGATCTACCTGTAGCTGATCTAGCAAGTAGCCGGTAATGATGTGTATCCTCACCCGACTCGCACCATCCACATCAGTAGGTGCTACGGTGCATCCTGTGAGAGTCTCTAATAAAGTACGACATGGAAGACTTCTCCGTGCAACATCCTGCATGTACACAACATCGCCATCGATGCGCAAATCAAACAAGACCTGCACATCCTGCAACGTAATCGTGACCTCACCAAATGGTAAGTGGAAGCAATGAGTCTCCGGCCTCCAACGCTCAACCATAGCCGTAACAAGGGCTCAGTCATACTGCATCTTGCCCATATAAACTACATCATACAGTTAGGACATGCGTAGGATCTCCTCAACACGCCCGTGAGGTCGGTGCAAACGAAATAAATTCCAGGCATCATTCATGCGCACCGTCTTCATAAGGCTACTAAATGATATCTCACCTTTCCATAACAATTCTGATTTATGTTCATGCTGAGAGAGAAGAAGTGTACGATTAACCGGTCCAGGATTTATAACACGCTCCATTATATACTGTAAGAAAAAATCTATTAAGTCGTTTAATATATCCAGTGTGATTTCATAAATAGAAAAGTTATAAGATAAATTATGGTGTTAACTAACTTACTAGAGAAATTGCAACAACAAACCCAATGTGGTTCCACAAATCATAAACTTACAAGTCAGAATGTTATCATTTCTGGGTCACAGTCTTTATAGAAAATTTCATCAAGTTGTTCTGAAAGAAAATAAAATTATCACATTTTATTTGGGCTTTTAATATGAAGTAAATTGGTCTAAGGATTACTTTTTATTTATTATTTAATTAAGTGTGGAAGAAGGCTAATAACTCTATATTTATGAATGGTGAACAGTTGTGTTCATTTTATTCATTTATAGCTAATATATGCAAATCCTTCAATGCAAATACTTTTATTCTTAATTTGGTCAACTTAAGAGTTGCCAAATTGCAGCTATATATACCCTACTAATCATTTAAATAATGAAATAGTCCATATTTTGATTAACATATTGACTATTATCCTCCATAACTCCTACTCTTTCTTTTCAATTTTAACTACTTTATTTTTTTTCATGTATATACCCATTTGTGGGTGAGTATTAGTGTTTGTGTATGATTAATATCTATTTAAGATCGATTACCAAAACAAGGTAACAATGAGGCTTTGCTTGGACAAGACTGTGTTATGCTTACTTTTTTGTGCTTTTCCTTTTTTTTTTTTTTGTTGATAGAGAAGGGACAAATGGAATAATTAAGGGAAATATGATAGAATTAGAAAATATGGGACTCTCTAGTCTCAAAATAAAGAGATGAATACATGAACAATTTCCATATCTTTACTGCTTATTCCATTTTCTGGCTAATATCATTCTTTTAATGTTTTCACTCTTTTCCAATTTAGTTTTCGATTTGAAAAATCTTCTAGGGATTTTGGTCTCTTCATCTAAGTACTAATTCTAAAAGAAGAAAACATGCTTCTGATTTTAACTTTATATAAACGAAATTTTGAATAAATTACAACAACATCATTTCAAAGCAATGAATATAAGAAGAAAAAAAATGAATACCTAATTTATAAAATTTGTAGGGTCGAATTGTTGAGTTGTCGGGTTGTGCTACGTACCTCCAATCTTTCACGAATTTAATTTTTTAATGTGGGGTTGCTTGAGTTGTCGGGTTAGGATCACGAAAATGAAATCTTCGAAGTGAAAAAAATTTAGGAAGTTGAAATGAAATCTTCCATGAAAGTGAAAGTGAAAGGGGGAAGATGGAAGAAAGTAAAATTTTGGTAAAGTAACTTTATATAAAGTGTAAAAAAAAGTTACACTTTAAAAGTGTAAGAAAAACTTACACTTTATAAAGTGGAAAACAGTTTTCCATTTTATATTAAAAAATAGACGTTAAGAGACTAACAGAAACCGTTTGGATTTTTTGATATAGTGGAAATTTTTTTTACACTAAGCCTATTTTAGTTACTTACTAGAATAGTGACTTACTTTGGTCATTTTTATCTCTTTGTGGCGAGCGCTAGAGGTCGTGTTTGTTCTCATTCTTTATACGATGGAAAATCCTTGTTAAAAGTTATGTAGCTACTGATCTGCCCGAATCAATCATAAAGTTCTTTGAAAGAGATGCTTGACCTATCAACTCAACTAGCTCGTGTCAAATTAAGCTAGTTCGTGATCTTTCTATCGATCAGCTTGTTGGGGATTATAATGCTTTTTGGTTTTTTTTTACTCTCCTCTTTAACTATGTACCAAGAATATCTATTGCAATTCTAATTTCCTCGATGGTTGGGGTAATTTCTACGGTTTTAAAATGAAACACCATCTTTTCGTTATTTCAATATTCGGTGAGAACTTCTATCAACTCGGGCCAGGCAGGCATTTTCAAAAGTGATGGCAATAATCACATGTGTTGATTAAGCACCCTTCTGTGTTCATTTTTGAGACTGGTCACAGTCACTGGCTACATTTTTGAGGGAATAAGCTCTGCGCCTCTGCCTACAAAACTAGGCACGATTAGGATCCCCGTCAGAGGGTTAATAATTTGGTTACCAACACATACATCTTTCAAATGTCACATAAAGATGGTATGTCATTAGGTCGTGGATCTCTGACATATTTTGACGGTCTCTACTAGTGGACTTAATTAATATGTCTCATGTATTAAGCCGACTTAGGCTAATGCTTAAAAAGAGATTTGACTTCGCTCTACACTAGGCAGACTAGAGTGGGCTTGGAAACGAGACATGGTTATCTGAGTTGGACAAACTATACGGTGAAGATAATAAACGGTGTTGGACGACCACGAACCAACTATCCGTAATATTTCAAAAAGTAAAATGTTCTTTTCTAAAGAGACAGCCGCGGAAAATCACGTAAATGCTTATCTTGATGCATTCTATTTGTCGTATGACGGAACTGTATGCCATGAAATGTGACAGTTTATAATTTTTGAAATTTAAACAAATAAAGGCAAATAAATAATATTACATACATAGCATCAAATCTTATGGTTAGAACTTATTTAAAATTCTCAATATAGTCATCATTTCTGTTATATGTGTTGAAAAATAATTTTAGCTTCTTAGGAAAAATCGACTTTGAAAGAGCTGTCACTTAATTTTTTGAAGAAATTAAGAAAACTTAATTTAAAAAACTCTAATAGATTAAGTCTTAAAAATTTAGAGAAAAATGATAAGATATTCATATTTCCACTTTGAGAAGGTGTTAACACTCAATGTGGCCGCTAACGTGCGGTTATACAATGATTTAAATTATTTGGCTAGTTTAAAAAAAAAGATAAATTAAGTAAATGAAAAGGAAAATTTTGTTTTAAGACATTTAAAAGACACCAACTAACACTTAGAAATTTTTTGGAAAAGAGATGAGATTCTATGATATTTATTTTAAGAAATAAATCAACTCAAAGAAACAAGTTCCTCTTTTGGGGAATTTGATTATGTTAAACTAATGCTAAATTTAACATTTAAATAAATAACAATTGGATAATTAAAGGGTAAGTTACATAAATCACATAGTGTAAAGATGAAATTACTATCTATCCCTACTTTTTTTCTAATTACAATAATCCCTCAAAATTAACCCAATCTAGATACATTAATAAAAGAGCGGATACATTAATACAAGCACGAATACATTAATACGGATACATTATTAAAACAAAAATTAACTCAATCCGGATACATTAATGAAAGTGCGATACATTAATACAAGCACGGATACATTAATACAGATACATTATTAAAATAAAAATTAACCCAATCCGGATACATTAATGAAAGCGCGGATACATTAATACAAGCACTGATACATTAATACATTAATACGGATATATTATTAAAATAAGGGATTTTAGTTATTTTTAAAAGATATAGAAACAAATGGAAAATAATATAGTAAAGGTGTGTACTTTAGTAATTTTTCCATAATTGAATACATAAAAGAACACATTTTTTGGTCCCAAGTTTGATTTTATGTTCGCCTGGAAAAAAAAAATGTTCGCCTGGATCAGCAACTTGGGCCTTACTGCTGTTGATTTGGGCTTTGGCCCAATTTCCATTTTGTATATTGTCTATGTATATCAATGTATATATACACTATTTCTCCTCATATTGCATATGTAAAAGCTATATATCAGCCTAATTTTAACCTCCAACACATGTTTATTAGCTCCTGTTTCACATATTTGCTTCCATTTTCTTACTCACACAATTGCTTCCCATCTTTCTTGAAGAGGCAGACTTAATATATAGAGACTTGGGCCTCCGTGGACCATTAGAAATGTAAAATGAGAGTAATCTTTGAGTCCAAATGGACTCCACCAGTTTCACATGCATTATAAGGGAAATATGTAAGAATCAATATATTCAAATTCAACACACTAATTTAAACAAGTGATACAGAAAATTACACCAAGATACTGCATTAAAATCTTGAGTAGTAGGACTCCCAAATATGAAAAATCTGATATAAATATAGTGCTTAAATCATGAAAAATGGGATGGGTTTATTCACTAAAAGTAATGAAAAACTAATCTACATATAGTGCATTAGAAAAGCAACATAAAATGATATCTAAACTATGGCAATAACAACAAGTAACTATCAAATAAATATTGGTCCAACAAAATATAATCAAAAGACTAAAATCATGCTACAGTGGTTAAATCATTCAAATTTAAAGCCCTTATTTTAGACAAACTTTATCTTCTCTTTGCGATGAACACAAAGAATTAACAAGAGCGCTAAGTATTCAACATGTTTGGCTCTCGCAAAATATAATAAAAATTAACGATCAATAGCTGCTCTAAACAAGCCAAGACGACTAACTAGTAGTGAACTGAAAATTTGAATACTAAATTTAACATAGGCCCAAGTTTGATGAAGGGAAAATTTTCAAAACAGCAATATTTTTGCATCTAATAGGACCCCTTGTCAACACTTTCAATAACTTGGGCCTTTCTGCTATTGATTTGGGCTTTGGCCCAATTCCCATTTTGTATATCTTCTATGTATATCAGTGTATATACACATTGTTTTTCCTGTATATTGACTGTATAAATAATGTACTTAAGACCCTGTCAATGAATAAATTAGTTTCCTCACGAGAATCAGTCACCTTTTTTGATATGGAATCAGACCTGCTTATTTCAACATCACTAGTTGAAGCAACTTCAATGGTAGTAGTATTTTCTTCAGTTATCAGCTTTTTTTCTTCTATTTTTGTGAACTCTCAGCTCCTCTCTCCTATTTTCTTGAACTCTTTTAACGAATTCTGAATTTGAACTTGATATAGTTGAATTCACATAGAATAAAAAAGGGCCCACATTCTCAAAATTTGAGTCATTACAGACGTAAATGTCTATTGTATCCCCATTATTTAACAATAGAGCAATGTCTAACAAATCATTATCTTTAGTTAGTTCAACCAATTTTTCATCCTTGTAAGATATAGTATAAGATTTTTTAAACTTAATAACTCCAAAGTCCTTAGCAATATCTATAAATTCTGGAGTTTAGAAAGTGATCACAATCAATATTAAAAACATATTCAGTCCTACCACCAACAAATACTGGCACTACTTTACTCACCAATATTCTCCTAATTTTCTATCTAAGATTAACGTAATTTGAATCCATGTATAGACCTACGCACACATATAAATCATCAACACTTACAATTTTCATAAATATCATGCAAAATAAAGGGTAAATACAAAAATATTCATAATCTAATGGAAGATTATAAAATGTCCTTACTTTATATCTCTTTTAGATAACTACAATCAGACAATTTTAAGCATCAAAGTTTGAAAAGTTCTAAAATTTCATCGTTATTACAAAAACCCCTAACTATATGCACGCATCAATCGAGGATTTTAAAAAGAAAATTTTCAATTTTAAAAGTCCTAATCATTTTCAGCTAGATTGAAACAACTAATCAACATTCAAAATTATACAAACATTTAAGAAACACAAACATTGAAATATGAACACAGTTGAAAAAGGCCACACCAATCTTTGAGAGCTTGTGTGATTGACTTCAAAGGTAATTGAGACGATCAATTGTCTTTGATCGAGTTTGCTTATAATAAAAGTTATCACTCGAGCATTGGTATGACTTCATTCGAGGCTCTCTATGGTAGGAGGTGTAGGTCTCCGATTGGTTAGTTTGAAGTTGGTGAGGTCGCGTTGATAGGGTCCGAGTTGGTGCATGAGACTATATATGGAGAAGGTTCAACTCATTAGAGAGAGGTTGAGGACGGCTCAAAGTCGACAAAAATCTTATACCGATGTTAGAAGAAGAAAGCTTGAATTCGATATTGGTGATCGGGTTTACTTGAAAATCTCATCTATGAAGGGCGTGATGAGGTTTGGAAAGAAAGGAAAGCTTAGTCTCCGGTATGTGGGAAAATATCAAATTTTGAGGCGTATTAGTAAGATAGCTTATGAGTTGGATTTGTCTTCCGACTTGGCATCAGTACATCTGGTGTTCCATGTCTCTTTGTTGAAGAAGTGTGTTGGTGATCCTACTTTTATTGTGTCTTTGAAAAGTTTGGGAGTTAAGAAAAGTCTTTCGAATGAAGAGGTTTCGATTGAAATTTTGGATCGAAAGTACGGAAATTGAAAAATAAAGAAATTGCATCCGTGAAAGTTCTATGGATGAATCAATTAGTTGAGGGTGCTACTTGGGAAGCCGAAGCCGATATGATGTCCCGGTATCCTCATCTATTTCCCTCCGTTCCTACTCTAGCTTGGGGTATTAAGTTCCTCATAGTTCATTCTTTCGGGCTTATGCGTTTTAGTTATTTTCATATTTCCATATGTATGCATGTTTCATGAAGGTTGTTTTAAAAGTTATGTTTTAGCTTGAAATCTGTTACTCCTTAATTATGTGCATTTGATGTGGTTTGCATTCACGTTGGGTTGTTAGATCGCTTTTCCTACTCTATACATGCTAGCTTGAGTCCCATTCGAGGATGAATATTTTCAAGGGAGAGATATTGTAATACATTAGGAATTGTAATGTTAAATTGAAAAGGAAGAGTTGAATTTTTTAACCGATGCAGGTTCTACGAGCCCACCTTACGGACTGTAGGAAGTCCTACGGGTCATAGTAAGGTAGTCGTAGGAACTAAGTGGAATTTTGAAAAAATGTCAAGTCTCTGATGATAGTCTATAGATGGACAGGACGGATCGTGGTTTTTTTGACGGGTCGTAGAAAGTGATTCGTATAAGTGAATCGAACTTGGATGGTTTTGGTTGGTACTTGGGTTCTACGAAAAGGCCTTACAGGTTGTAGAAGGTTCGATGACCCGTAGGAAGGGTCCATGGAAAGTTGGCCCAATTATGGGTTTCAGTAGTTGACTCTACGATCGACCAGGGCCATAGTAAGTATTACGGACCGTAGGAGTCATCCGACAGTTTTTAATTAAGGGTGTTTTGGTCATTTTCTACCCATTTAACCCCTATACTACGTCGTTTTGACCCTGTATCTAAGTCCTATAACTACTTTTACTCTTCAAATTCTACTTATTCCCTCTCATTCACCAAAACAACTCAAAAACTCTCAAAGATTTCTCTCCAAATTATCTCCAAGGCTCTCCCAAGCAAGGTTAGGATTTCATCAAGCTTCAAGGTCTCTTCCTTCATTGTTAGGGCTTTGATTACCCAAGGTATGTGGGAATTCACCAATGAATTTCTTTCATCCATTTGGCTCAAAAAGAAACTCAATCTCTCTTTCAATTTCATCCAAAATATCTAGGGTTATTCTTCATGGGTCTAATTTATTATGATTCAATTCTTATTATTTGATCTTATTATCCATGGTTTGATTCAATTATATGTTTTCTAATTGATTTCATATGGACTCGTGCTTTATACTTGATTATGACTATGAACTTATGAACTCCAATTTATGAATTGACTGTGAATCTATGCATGTTTTATGAAAATAACGATTTATGACTAAAGGATGCTTTTAAGATAAACTGTCAATGATTTGTGAAAGGTTTTCTCGCATATTGAATGGAATCATGATTTAGATGCTTAGGAAGGTGAGTATCTTAATATGAATTCATGGTTTGAAAGGAGCTACGCTAAAAATGAACTTATGATTGGATTGGTAGTCTTTAATTGATGCATTTCCTAGTATTTCGATATGATTATGATTATGTCTTTTCCGTTGGGATTTACTTAGCAACGAGAGGACTTTTGAATGGAGGCTTTATCGATAAGTGATGTTTGGTCTTTGGTAGCAATTCTCTTGTCTCAAACTACGTGTCCCCGTATGATTGTCTTAAATGACCTAGCTAGTGGATCCATTTTAGCATAAATGAATGATACAGAGTTCTACCTTGGCAAGTAGACTCTCTCTTTTCGGTATGAGGGTTATATCGGATTCCATGTTATAACTCACATGGTCTTATTGTCAGTTAACGGTAAATATCCCACAAATAAACTAGATTTTCTTCAAAAGTCTTTTCAAAGCTTTTTCCTCTGATTTTTAATATGCATTGACCTTGTTCATGATTTATGATTTCTCTTTAAAGGCTTTTACTATATTTATTTGGTCATGCATATCATGTTAAGTCGTTATAGGATCCGACGTTCCTCCACATGCACGTGACTAGTGGATTGATTCAGCGTTGACGATTGGTGAGTCCTTATGTTCCGAGGGTCATACCACTTATGTTGTTTTATTTTCATGTCTTTTTTATTTCAGACTTACTTTGTGAGCTAGGGGTTTGTCCTAGTCACGTACTATGATAGTAGAGGCTTATGTCAGACATAAATGTTTTCGTTTATATGTTGTACTCTATTTCTTTGGTATTAATGATGTTATGGAGACTATTATCTTGTCTTTCCTTAAATTCGTAGTATTGCTTATGTCAAGTGGCTTGTTTAGGGTCTTTCGGGATCTTATTCGCCATATCATGTCTAGGGTATACTTTTGATCGTGACAAACTTGACATTCAAACCCTTCCCCTCTCTCCCTTGCCTCTCCTCCCTCTCTCTTTTCCTCTCCTCTCTCTCGCCCTCTCTCTCTCTATACCTTTTCCCTCTCTCTCTTGCCTCTCCTCCCTCTCTCTTTCCCTCTCCTCTCTCTTGCCCTCTCTCTCTATACCTTTTCCCTCTCTTCCTTGTCTCTCCTCTCCTCTCTCTCGCCCTCTCTCTATTTTTCTCTCTGATGTCAATAAGAAGAAATCCATTCAAACTTATTATGTATAAATTGTATTCAATCAAATATATGTGAAAGTTTTGTATTTTTATTTCAATTGTATTCGAAAATTTGTAGTTTATATTTTTGTATCAATTGTATTTGTATTCGTACGAATACAATATGTATTATTCTCTCTGTCAAATGTATTTGTATCCAACCAAAGAGAGGATGAATATAGTTGTGTTTGTTGTATTTCGAATGCAATTGATACAAAATAAATAAAGAATACAATGCAAAATAAATACAAAATACAATTCATTGTATTTCGAATACAATTGATACAAAATAAATACATAATACAATGAAAAATAAATATAGAATACAAAATAAATACAGAATACAATGCAAAATAAATATAAAATACAAACCTCTCTCCTCCCTCTCTCAATCTCGCTCTCCTCTCTCCTCCATCTCTCGATCTCGCTCGCCTCTTTCCTCCCTCTCTCGCCTCTCTCCTCTTAATATGTATTCATTTTTATACAAATCAGTTTGTATTTGTTTTTTTTTCTCCAAAATTTGCGAAAAAATGCACTCTCTCCTCTCTCTCCTAGATCTCACTCGCCTCTCTCCTCCCTCCTCCCCTAACATTTTACTATTATTCATAATTAAGCAAACTATAGCTATAAAATACCTAATGTTTACTATTTTTGAAAGTTTTCCAATTTTTAATGGTGCAATGACTTTTTGTTAAGGTAACTTGTCGAAATATACCGAAAGGCGAAAGCAACTCCCAAATCTTTAATTTTATCTTTCTTTTGGTACTTTCTCTGTTTCATTTTATTGGTCTCCATGTTAAAAATAAATATTTTCTTTTTTTTTTCTTTTGTAGATTAAAAGAATTTTTTTATTTTTATACTATTTTTAGTATTAATTTTTTTTTCCATTCTTAGTATCAAATAACTACATAAATATAGTCCAGTTTAGAGTTTCAAAACATAATCAATAAGATTAGTTTAGTAAAATATACCTTTAATTAGAATTTAGTATATCAGGTTAATAGAGGTCAAGTAATATGAAATGGAGAAAGTACTTTGTCTTTCATATTAATTCTCATATTTTATTTTTAAGAATCAATTTAACTTATTTTCATAACTAAATTAACCTAGATTGAAAATTACAATTTAAAGATTCAAAAATTATATTAATTTTTTTTTACAAATTTCAATTTTTTTATTGCACGGGAACCGCTTCTCATCTTCTAAAAATTTAGCTATCCCATTTCTTTTATCGAATATAATGATGCTAATTGAATTTTAATATGCAAACGTCAAACAGTTCCTCGTTTTAATACAATGAAGAAAATACTTTTACCAAAAGTTTAATTAAAATTCATATAATTTGACTTTCAATAAAAAATTGACAAATATTTGGGGACATATGTGAATTGAACCTGGTCAGAAATGATCTAACCAAAGAAACAGTCATTTCCTAATAAACCGACAAGTAGCACCTTCTTCGCATCCATAACAACTCCCACTCCTCACACACTACATATATAACACCTAAACATTTCCCTCTTTAACACATCCAAGTGAAACAACATAATTTCTTCTCAAATAATTAATTATGACTAGCCAAAGATTTGCTCGTCCAATTTTTGACAATCCTTTTCTTAAGATCCAAGAATTACCAGGTAACACAGTTAAACGTAACTCTGAATCTCTCAAACAAGCCAATTGTGATCCCAAAGGCACATCACTAGTCGTAACTAGGGACGTTGATCTTGACACAACCAAAAACACTTGGCTTCGACTTTACGTCCCAAGACGTCTAACGAAAAATCCTACTCCTAAGAAATTGCCACTCATCATGTACTATCATGGTGGAGGCTTTGTTTATTTCCATGCCAATACGTTTATATTCGATGTGTTTTGCGAGGCACTTGCTGAAAGAGTTGGTGCTATGGTGATCTCACTTGAATATCGTCTCGCCCCTGAACATCGCCTTCCTGCTGCTTATGATGATGCTATGGATGGGTTAGAATGGCTTAAGTCTACTAAGGATGAATGGGTTTGTAACTATGCTGATTTGAGTAAAGTTTTTCTTTGTGGAACTAGTTCTGGAGGCAATTTAGCTTATAATGCAGGTATGTAAAGTTATACTATTTGATTTTGTATGTTTAGTTTTGGATTGTATTTTGACGTGTCAAATTACACTATCTCATTCTGTTTTAATAGAACATTTTACTAAAATGGTTCAAAATATATAAAAAGTGATCATTAAGGGCGGATCTATAGTAGTGGATAGGGGTGTCCGGAACCTACGCCTGTTACGACAGATCCTTTAATTATCTTCTGATGGGAACCCACTGATTCGATGGCCAGAAAGGGACCCCTGAAGCACTTTGGTCCAGTTGCATGCGGGTTCGGTTCCTGGATGCATATTCCAGAGTTTAAATCCTAGATTCGCCTCTGGTGTACATATGAAAAAGTCAAATGAAAAAAAAATAATTTTAATCAGGTATAAACAATGTGATTCTAGCTCCGTCCCTACTAGTCATAACTCTAAATTTGGTGAGTTAGACCTGGGGCTGATGCAGTATATTGAACCTACAACTTAGACATAAGTATAAATTTATATATGAAATTTGTAGGTTTGCACACATAATTTTAAAAATACAATGTGCTAAGGATATTAAAGATTTAATCGAGTTTAAATCATGAATTCGCCTCTGGTCGGGTAGATTACTAAAAATATTGGATTGATTTTGTGACCTCTATATACAGGGCTACGTGCGGCAGCTATGGCAAAAGAGCTAGAGCCAATAAAGATCAAAGGGTTAATATTGCACCATCCATTTTTCAGTGGTAAAAACAGGACAGAATCAGAGGAAAAGCAGAAAGATGATCAACTTCTACCACTTCATGCTATAGACAAAATGTTCGACTTATGTTTACCAAAAGGAGTAGATCATGATCATGAATACTGCAATCCATGTGCTAATGGAGGATCAAAACATTTAGATGACATGAAAGAGTTAGGATGGAAAGTATTTGTGAGTGGTGCATGTGAAGATCCTCTTGTTGATGCTGCTCGTGGATGTGTGAGGTTGATGGAAGAAAAAGGTATAAAAGTATTCAAGTTTTTTAGAGATGGTTATCATGCTATGGAAGTGTTTGATCAATCAATGGCTGCTGCTTTATATGATGCTGCTAAAGATTTTGTATATGCTGCTAGTAGAACTTAATTTTAAAAAATGTATGTGTTATCGTCTATGGTGTGTTTGTTTATATTTAATTTGTGCAAATAAGAGAGCACTGTACTCCATATATTGTATTATCAAATTGCTCTAATAATAAGTTGTTCTATTTTTCTGATGAATTAAAATGAGTTTTATTATTGGGATTTTCACAAAAAGTATAAAGTTTAATATAAAAAAGATGGTGATGGCTAAAATAGTAACGGTGTTTGATCATCTCATCTAAAAGCTTAAGTTATTAAATGAGAGCACACTTTTATTATTTAATTATATTATTAACATTAACAACTGAAATATCAGCTATATCGGGTAATGATTTTACCTAAATTATCATACACCGTAGATCGAGTTCTGGGCTAAGGTTACCAGTTTCGCAGCCCTTCGAAACTCCCTAATGCTACTCAGGGATCAAAAAAGAAAGCGGGTGCCTCGTCAGAAAGACTTGGTTTGTAGAGTAGAGAAAGGCGTTCTCATACCCTGATACCGCTTTGTGGAAACCTAGAACAGAAGAAAGTCTCTTTAGGATGGCTCATTACTATTCCTGAGTGCAAGTTCGGTGATTCATGCCATGTCGGATGAGCAAGATATGCGGAAGATGGGGGGGCTTGCCTCCTCGTTCTGCTAAATGTACGAGGGCTGCCCGTCGATTATTGTGGGATGCAATGGACTCTATTCAGAGGACTGTCCTCGCACGAGCTGTTTATGAATGTCTTCGCGGTGGACTTGATTTTACCAAAGATGATGAGAACGTGAACTCACAACCATTTATGCGTTGGAGAGATCGTTTCTTATTTTGTGCCGAAGCACTTTTTAAAGCACAGACTGTAATTTTCCCTTCTTTATTTGTGCGTATGGGTGGTGATTGGGGGCAAATCCCTTTCAAGTTAATCACTAGAACGATCTAATGGGAATCAATTCGATGCTTTCTTCGTTTCAAAATAAATAGAGTGTTTAGTTTGGTCACGTCATTTAAAAACATCTCATTTTTAAATTATGAAGACAATTTAAAATGAACATCTATTTTTAGTATAATAAACAAGTAAAAATGAAGTGGAATCATAATTTAATTTTGAAATACTTATTTTACTTTTAATAAGATAAGATAATATACGGTCACAAATATCTATAACTTATTATTTAAAAAATCTTCCTTTATTTTTTCAACTCTATGGCCAATAAAATATCTTCACTTAAATTGGAATGAGGGATCTTCCCAGAAATCTGAGATCCATATATTGTTTCGAACAATTTAATGAGATATTACTCCCCCGTTCACTTTTACTTGTCACTTATTCCTAAAACAGATTTTTACTTTTACTTGTCACTTTTGACATATCAAAAAAAGACAATTATTTTTTTTCCATGTTTTACCTTTAGCATTAAATACTATTCTACAAATTATTTTTCAAGAGTTAATATTAAACATTAATTAATAGGGATAATGTAGTAAAATACATATATCAATACTCCCTCTGTCCCATATTAACTGATCACCTTTCTAAAAATACTTGTCTCAAATTACTTGATTACTTACGAAATCAAGATAAAATTAATTAAATTTTTTCCATTTTACCCCTATAATTAATACTATCATAAATGTACATAGGTTCCAATGATACATTTTATATGCTCTATGTCATCATAAATTATTTTGATATTCATCAATATTGATAAAGGGTAAATTTGTCAAATTGATCATCTTATTTATGATTTCTTAAATATCGTGTAAAATGAAAAGTGATCAGCTATTATGGAACGGAGAGAGTAATTATTTTTTTAATAAATGTGTCAAGTCTAACAATGACAAATAAAAATGAATGGAGGAAATAATTAACAAGAGTGTGGTACCAACTAACCGACCCTTATAAATGTAATAACGTAGTTTCGAGACCACTTGATATGAGAAGTCATCTCCTTTAGCTAAAATATCTTCTACGATAACTTTGTCTTGTGTATTAATTATCTTATCTTTTCGTTGGACGTTGACACATATTAGGAATTGTGTCTTACGTGTAAATTTTATAAAACTAAATGTGAAATGATGATCGTAGAACTTTGTACACTTCAATCATGCCAATAAGGTACTATGGAAGAATTACTTCAAGAGAATGCTCAATAGGTACAAGACATGGATTGGGTTGGTTTGGATTTTTCAAACACTAAATTAAATTATTTGTGTCAGATTTTTAAATTTACAAACCAAATCAAATTAATAAAATTCGATTTTTTCAACCTTAAGTTTTTTTTGGATTTTTTTTTGTGTTTCTTGGGTTTTCCGATAAAGTATTATTACAAATATATAATTAATTTGTACTTCAAATATTTCTTTAGTTCGATGAAAATACAATTATCTAAGGTGTTTCTTTAAAAAATAACACAAAATATGATATTGAGAGATAATACCAAAATATTCAACAAAAAATAATAACAAAGTCACATAAAATAAATATTGCAAATAAATAAGTCATATGAAAGTGATTATATATAATCTTAAAGTACTAAAGCCTCATTTGTTTGCACTTAATGGAGGTCTGAATCTTAGTCATTCAGATCCAGTCCATTAAGTGCATTTGTTTTTTAGGTTTGATGAATCTTAATCATTCAGATTCAACCCATTAAGTCCATTTGTTTCTTTTTTGAAAAAGCCTCTTAATGGATTTGAAAAGATCTGAATGAATCAGATCTGCAGGAGAGTCTTAACATCATTCAGACTATTGTAACACTCAAAAATTTCTAAGCTAAGACCCGAATCATGCTATCACACCTCGCAACTCTACTCTTAAAATTTTAATCGTTCGTGTAACACCTCGAACTTTGAGAAAGGCTAAAGAGGGCTAACAGGCAAGTCCACGAATCCAAAATGAACCATGGACCCTTCACGGCTCCCTATACGGACCTTTAGGGGTCCACGACCCATTTAGGGCATGGGGGGTGACCTTCCAAGGCTGCCAAGGTGGGAGTCACCTAGACGGGACCCTAGACGGCCCGTGGTGACTTGTACGGTCCGTTTAGGGGTCAGTACAAGTTACCCATCAATTTTTAAGTTGTGTGTCAACTTCAAACGATCATATATCTCAGCACATAATGAATTCGGTGACCCATGACCTATCAAATTAAAGGTCTTTGAGTCCTCTTTCCAATGCCACCAAGTTTGCCTCAATACAAGTTCGGAGTAAAAGCTATGCTCGTTTTAGTGAAGCCCTGTAAGGCAGGTGAAGCTTCACAGCCGGCTATACGACCCTTGAAGTGTTTCACGGGACGTGAAGCCTTAGATGGTCCGTGAAACCTCCCTTTTAAGGCACCTTTTCAGTTTTAAAAGCTAGGGTCATTTTGATCTTTCCCATATGCGTTCGGTACTTAAACTACATCATTTTAACTCATAGTCTAAGCCTAAACAATGACATTTTACACCTAGTTAAGGGCTTAGAAAGTGTTAATCAATTCTTTTACGTTCATTAACACTTCAAGACAATAGAGCAAGGTTCCAAGAGGAGAAAAGCTAGGGTTTCGAGCGTTCTTCGAGTTTCATCGATTTTGCCAAGAACTTTGTTCTTTCTAAGTATGTAAGGCTATTCATAGTGTTGGATCAGTTCGTCCTCACACCCTACATCTCAATTCAGTCAGAAATCGTTACATCTAAAGGATATATTCCTAGTTCTTGATATTCGAATTCAGTTCTTTAACAAGTGGAGGCTTTGATTCCTATTTTACATGTGAATCTTATTACGTTGTTCATGCTTAGTATCACATGAACCCTATTGATTTAGTAAAGTTATGTTTTCAAAGAAAGTTGCATGAAAGTTCCTCATATATTGATTTTGGGCTTGAAAGATAAGTTCATGAGCATACGTTTTAAAAGTGTAAGTTTTGAACAGAATCCTTGAAAAGAGAATAAAACGTTTTCATATGTACTATTTGACAGTTGAAAAAAAGAAAGAGTATGATTGATGTTTTTGAAAAGTACTTTAGTAATGTAATAGTCCCTTTCTTTGTAAAGGGTGATTTAACAAAGTGACAAGTAAATAAAGTAATAGTCTCTTTCTTTGTAAAGGGTGATTGAGCATAACATATATTAATTATTTTGGGAGTAGTATCGAGCACCAAATCGGGTAAGAGTCTATAAAAACTAAAAAGTCCCATAAAATTACGTAGCCAGCATATGATAGATAACACTGATTCTTCGTGCGACTCCTCATTGCCTCTGAGAAGGCCTATTAGATGGATCCATAGTTACAATATCATCTTATACCCTCGGCAAGGTATAGGATGGCCCTTGCAACGTGGTCAAAACGTTGTATCATTGCTAAGCTCATAGTAATGGTTGTCGGTTAGAGAAACTCCCCACAGAGTAAAGTATATTATTTTCATATTGCATATCTTATTGTAAAGATTAAATTGTTTTCACTTCATATTCGTGTATTGATTCAGTTGAGTTGCTTTCAGTCATTCAGTTCAGTTATTTATTTATTCAGCCATATTACATACTCGTATATTCAATGTACTGATGTCATTCGACCTGCATATTTTTTTATGATGCAGATACAGGTGTTTAGGATCATCAAGCGCTCCGTTGAGATCACTCTACACTTCAGCTAACTTTTGGGTGAGACCTCCTTGCTTCTGGAGGACTCCATTTTCTTATATTTTCTTTAGTAGTATTGAGGTGTCGTGAGTCTTGTCCCGACACCTATCTTGAACAATAGAGGCTTCATAGATAGGCAGAGTTAGATATATTTCTTGTTTTTCTCTCAATGATTTTATTGGGACCTATTCATGTTAAGTATTTCAAGACAATGTTTCAAAGTTTTTATTTAAATGATTTAAATACTCATCTATCTATGGCTTCCGCATATCACATTGAGTCGTATGTCTATAGTTAGCCAGGCCAAGGGTTTGTTTTGGGACCGGCAATGGTTCTCGAGCACCGACGACGTCAGGGTGTAGGCTCGGGGCATGACAAATTTAGTATTAGAGTACAAAGTTCAGGTGTCCTAGGGTGTCTATGAAGTCGTGTCAATAGGATATTATTTATGGTGTTGAGAGCCCCACTTCTATAAATGAGGGATTGCAGACATATAAGAAAACTTTTTCTTCTTTCATACTCAAAATCGTGCACTAGAACTGTGTTATAAGGAACTTATTCAAACTCATGCATTTCTTAGATCCATTCGACTACCCCTCTTACTCAAGATGGTTGAAAAACAAAGCCTAGATCTTTATTGATGAGTTGCTCTCAGTAAAAGTATTCAGATAGTCATGAAACTGCAAAGGGGATTGAGAGAAGCCCGTGAGTGAGCTTAAGTGTTGAGATTCGAAAGAATGCACTATTATTTATATGAATCGTTCGTTTCAGCTAAAAGTGAAATATACTCCCAGACTTTCTTCTCTAAACCTTGTTTCAGTTGAAACCCTTATGAGGAAGTGTTTTTAGAGCTTGGACAGTATCTTTACCCGAAAAGATAATACGAGTTATGATGTTATAAGCAGTAGTAGTAAAAGTGCCCAAAGTTAGAAGAATGCATGCAGAGGTATAGTAATCTAAGAAAGGTAGATAGTGATGAGGTAAATTATGTTGTTGCAGTCATGTACCCAGTAAGTTATTAATGAAGAGTTTTTCCTTATGGGAAGACTAAGAAGTGATGAGTTGGTGTAGATTTCATGATAGAAGGTAGAGTAAGAGTTACTAGTATGGATAAGTTAGAGTATACTTTAACCAAAGAGAAGTTTATGATAGAGTGTTGATCCATTAATATCGACCAAGTATAAGTGTTGAATAGAAGAGTTGAGTATTCATGATGCGATAGATTTAAGCTAGGCCTATGATTTTTTAAAAGGAGAGCCCCATGATATTTAAAGGGTTATAGAACTAATTAGGCAATGATGTATATTTAATGAGTAAGTAGTACTTAAGTTGTGAAATGAAAGTGTGGTAGTAATCTGTAAATAGGTAGACTGAGAGATAAAGATTGACTACTTGTCATGAGATCTTAGTGGGTAAGTGTTTTTTAAGTTTATCTAGTAGTTGTAAGTTAGTATAGTAAGCGAGCAATTATATTGATATCTGTGTTTAGTACTAGACACTAAGCTTGAATTTGAGATGAGTGTTGTAATAAAAAAAAGATGGCAACATAAGGGTGATGATGTTAGTTTTGAGAATTGATCCGGTAAGTTTGGCATAGAGTAGGTGAGGAATTACGGTGTTAGTTTACAATTAATGTGAGTGGTACAAGTGTGGTATTGTGACCCTTAGATGAGATCAATGAAGTGTGGCTAAGTCATTAGATTAACAAGAGCATTAAGAGGTGTACCTGAGATTGTATGTAGTCAGACGAGGTTCCAATTAAGTTAATGATTTTTCATATGTGCCTAGATAGTATATTTGAGCTGTCAATGTGGAATAGGCTGATGTAAGCATTTTTGTTCTCTAAAGAGTTAGATGAAGCGGCCTTATAAGTCAATGGGAAGAGGTTAAGAGGAGCATCTTAGAAAGAGGTCTTAGAAGGAACCCTAGTACTTGCACATGGAGAGTTCAATAGACATGAGATAAGCCTTTTCTAAGTATTAGAGTAAATTGAATGTAGACTAGTTTAGAGATGATGGAATAGATCTATAACTTTAAAGTATCAGCTTCAGACCTAAGGGGGAGATGATAAGATGAGAAACCAAAGTCAACTCTTGAGAATCAGATAGTAATGTGTTCAGAAAGAGTTAAAGGGATAAATCGATCCATTCATACTCTACCGTATTCCTCAAAGATCAGTCGTTACAACATCATGTTGATGTATCTAATATCAAAATTGTGTTCATGACTTATGTGCATACACTTCAGACAGATTCACATCTATGCTCAGTTCTCAGAATAAGGGGCAAAGCCTTTAGCCCATTGATCTCAATCTTACTCCATAAATTCATGGATATCAGCCTCATGATATGAACCTATTCAGATAAGCACTCATGTCTCATAGTATGCTCAGTATCGCAAATTCATGATTTGATCTCAATGATTAGCAACATAATGTTATGTCATACATATTCTTATATCAGAATTCTCGAATGAATCGTTCTTATGATCTTTCGCCCTAAAGCTCTTTCAGTGATCCTTTTTAGCTAGAGAGTAATGTTGATGTTAGTAGTTGAGTGATGATAGAAGGAGAAGGTTGATATTTCTTATATTGGTAGCAGTAGCGTGCTTATTCCATTTAAGGTTATAAAAGTGGAGGAAGGATGAATGAAGTTTTACTATGAGTAATAGTTAGGTGAGAGTAGTTAGTTAGTTCCAAATAGTAATGCGTGAAATTTAAATTGATAGAGATGACGAGAGGAGGAGGAATTCTTAGAAGGATTGGTTAGTAGGAGTCCGTGGATTGGCTATATTACTAGGCTTGAATGTTGTATTGTTACATGTGGATGAATACATGATGCATTAGATGCTTCTTGACTAGGACTCGAAGTTTTGTTGAATGTAGTGGTAATGAGTAGTATTCATGGGATAAGATTTCATTTAGAGGTATGGAACCTGAATCTTGTGGTTTAGATAAGTATAACCATCCTATGTTTAGCATCTTGTGTTTTAAAGATTAGGCTTGAACACAGTAAGAGCAGACAATTTAACTTAGACCTTGGAAAGAGTATCATGAACCCTTGTAGGAGTTAGGAGTTGTAGCTAATAAAGTGTAGTAATCAGAAAGGAAAATATAGTTGAGAAGTGTTGCTAAGCTTAAAAGCTACCAGCCATATCACTCAAGGCATAATATTCCTATTCTAACTTCGTGCCCAGATATCCTTGCTTTATGTAAGATAACTTCAGATAGAGCGTGACTATGTTCAAAAATATATCTTTCTTGACTTATGTGCTATAGACAGTTCTAAACTCTTAGTATGAATCAGTTCCACCTATGTTAGTAGGCAAGTTCAGAAGTCAGAAAGATAGTAAGAGTAATTTCTTTTCTTTCCATTCTTAGTCCAACCGTCATTCGAGGATGAATGATCCTAAGAGGGAAATATTGTAACACTCTGAAAATTTCTAAGCTAAAACCCGAATCATTCTATAACACCTCGCAGCTCTACTCTTTAAATTTTAATCGTTCGTGTAACACCTCGAACTTTGAGAAAGGCTAAAGAGGGCTAACGGGCAAGTCCACGAACCCAAAATGAACCATGGATCCTTCACGGCTCCCTATACGGACCGTTTACAGGTCCACGACCCGTTTAGGGCATGTGGGATGACCTTCCAAGGCTGCCAAGGTGGGAGTCACCTAGACGGCCCGTGGTGACTTGTACGGTCCGTTTAGGGGTCTGTACAAGTCACCCACAAGTTTTTAATTTGTATTTAAACTTCAAATGATCATATCTCTCAGCACATAATGAATTAGGTGACCCATCACCTATCATATTAAAAGTCTTTGAGTCCTCTTTCCAACACCACTAAGTTTGCCTCAATACGAGTTTGGAGTAAAATGTTATGCCCATTTTAGTGAAGTTCTGCTGGGCAGGTGAAGCTTCACGGCTGGCTATATGGTTCTTGAAGTGTTTCACGGGCCGTGAAGCCTTAGACGGTCCGTTAAACCTCCCTTTTAAGGCACTTTTTTGGTTTTCAAAGCTAGGGTCATTTTGGTCTTTCCCATATGTGTTTGGTACTTAAACTACGTCGTTTTAACCCATATTCTAAGCCTAAACCACGATATTTTACACCTAATTAAGGGCTTAGAAAGTTTTAATCAATTCTTTTACGTTCATTAACATTTCTATACACTAGAGCAACGTTGTAGAGAAGAAAAACTAGGATTTCAAGCGTTCTTCGAGTTTCATCGATTTTGCCAAGAACTTTTTTCTTTCCAAATATGTAAGGCTATTCATAGTGTTGGACAATTTTGTCCTCACGTCCTACATCTCAATTCAGTTAGAAATCGTTATATCTAAAGGATATATTCTAGTTCTTGATCTATTTATAGTTCTTGATATTTGAATTCTGTTCTTTAACGAGTGGAGGTTTTGATTCCTATTTTACATGTGAATCTTATAATGTTATTCATGTTTAGTATCACATGAACCCTATTGATTTAGTAAAGTTATGTTTTCAAAGAAAATCGCATGAAAGTTCCTCATATATTGATTTTGGGCTTGAAAGATAAGTTCATGGGAATACTTTTTAAAAGTGTAAGTTTTGAACAAAATCCTTGAAAAGAGAATCAAACGTTTTCATATGTACTATTTGACAGTTGAGAAAAAGAAAGAGTATGATTGATGTTTTTGAAAAGTACTTCAGTAATGTAATAGTCCCTTTCTTTGTAAAGGGTGATTGAGCAAAGTGAAAAGTAAGTAAAGTAATAGTCCCTTTCTTTGTAAAGGGTGATTGAGCAAAATGAAAAGTAAGTAAACTAATAGTCCCTTTCTTTGTAAATGGTGATTGAGCATAAAGTATATTGATTATTTTGGGAGTAGTATCGAGCACCGAATTAGGTAAGAGTCTATTAAAACTCAAAAGTCCCATAAAACTACGTAGCTAGCGTAGGATAAGATATCATTGATTCTTTGTGCGACTCCTCACTGCCTCTGAGAAGGTCTATTAGATGGATCCATAGTTACAATATCATTTTATACCCCCGGCAAGGTATAGGATGGCCCATGCAATTTGGACGAAACATTGTGTCATTGCTAGGCTCATAGTAATGGTTGTCGATTAGAGAAACTCCCCACAGAGTAAAGTATATTATTTTCATATTTCATATCTTATTGTAAAGCTTAGATGGTTTTCACTTCATATTCATGTATTGTTTCGGTTGAGTTGCTTTCAGTCATTCAGTTCAATTATTTGTTTATTCCGTCATATTACATACTCGTACATTCAATGTACTGATGTCATTCGACCTGCATCTTTTTTATGATGCAGATACAGGTGGTTAGGATCATGAACAGACGCTCCGTTGAGATCAAGCTAACTTCAGCTAATTTTTGGTTGAGACCTCTTTACTTTCAGAGGACTCCATTTTTTTATATTCTGTTTAGTAATTTTGAGGTGTCGTGGGTCTTGTCCCGACACCTATCTTGAACAATAGAGGCTTCATAGATAGGCAAAGTTAGATGTTTTTCATGTTTTGTCCCGATGATTTTATTGGGACATATTCATGTTAAGTATTTCAAGACAGTGTTTCAAAGTTTTTATTTAAATGATTTAAATGCTCATCTATTTACGGCTTCCGCATATCATATTGAGTCTCATGTTTATAGTTAGCCAGGCTAAGGGTTCGCTTGGGGACCAACAATAGTTCTCAAGTGCTGGCCACGTCCAGGGTGTAGGCTCGGGGCGTGACACTTATATAATAAGCCACAAAATAATCACGTCGTCTCTTTCCTTGCTCACACCTTTTTCTCTCTCTTGCTATTGACTTTGTTCCTCTCTTTTCTCAATCAAACACCGTTTTTTCCTCTTAAACTGGTAAGTTTTCATAATCTTTACAAGTATTTTGCTTAGTATTTTTTTATATTAATAATTTTTTGGGTTGTATTGATATTTGTCAAGAATTCTTGTTGCAATAATATTTTTGAGTGTTTGATGTTTATCAAGAACCCAAAAAATTTTGAGTGAAAAAATACTCACTATGATTAAAAACAACAATTGTATATATATTTGAGGTCTCTTATTAAAATTTTGTTTTATGCCACTAATTTTATTGAGACTCTTTGATCATCAAACCTGCTTGTATGATCAAACTCACTTGTTAGATCACACTAAGTATATAATTGTTGTTGAATTTCATTTTAGGCCACTAATTTTATTGAGCCTCTTTGATAAACAAACCCGCTTGAAATTATACTATAGATATTATTGTTGTTGAAATATGTATATATTTGAGGTCTCTTATTAAAATTGTTGTTGGATATTTTTTTAATTAAAAGATGTGTATATGTTGAATTCTTTAAAAAAATTCATGTTACAATAATTTTTATATTGATATATAATTTCATATGCACATTCAGATATTGAAAACAAACAGTCTTAATCAATCAGTGTTCAAATTAGAGACCACACCTTAATATTCAGATGTGTATTCAGATCTAGACATCTAGATCTTAATGCATATCTTAATATTCATATGCTTATTCAAATTCAACGTCTTAATCTTAATGGAAACAAATGAGACATAAATCATGCTAACATAAGTCTAATAAGTATTAATTACATGACTAAATATTAAAGAAAAACTAAAATTAGGTTATTATTTAATTGTCTGAACCAATGTAAAACTTATAAACAAATTATTCAACATTATTGTCATTCTTGGTGTAGAATTGATTATTCTTTTTGTTAGTATTAGTATTGATTTGAGTTTTATTAGAGTTACTAATACCTATGGACTATAACCTTTATTGGATCATTCAAAATTCTAAATCAAACTTGGAACAATATGTTAAAAGATAAAAACTATGAAAAAGTACAAGAAATATTTATAAATTACATCAAAGTAAATACTTTTATGTATAAAATAAATTTTAAAAATTACATATATATAATATCGGGTTGGTTTGGCCTCAGAATGACTTTTTCAAGTTAAACCAAACCAACCCAAATTTTGTCAGATTTTTTTTCTAATACCAAACCATGACAAACCAAATCATTAATCGAAATTATATTGTTTTCTCGAATTGTGGTTTGATGCGGTTTTCAGTTCGATTTTGCTCACCCCTAAGGTTCACAGTGTTAGCTTGGCTAATTCTTTGAGTAACTATGGAAGAAGTGAATTCAAAATAGTAAATCAACACAAGAAATTTTAGGTGAAATTTTTTTTGTTCAAGAGAATCAAAAATCACGACCTTTCCCATAGGACTTTTCTCAATATCTTCCCCTAAAACTTAGCCCAACTCCAATATAAGTTTACAATCGCCCCTATGACATCTACACAAACGGTTCCTAAAAGTTTTCTCCTCTACCTTCTCAATCTTCACAACCCTAGCCTAGTAAATGAAGTCCTTTACAATAGATGAGACAATACTTACTACAATCTAAAAGAATGTAGTAAGGATGTAAATTATACTAAGCTATTACAAATTAGAAATTGCTACAAAATAGTTCAAAAGGAAAAGAAACACAACAATTGGTTCATGGTGCAACTTAAATGTCTCTACAGAAAAGGAGTCAAAATTAAACAGTCAAAGTAGCTAGAATTTTACAAATCAGCCCTTATTAATTTGGATACAACATAGTACAAGTGTGTATAATATTCCTAATGTAACTACTCAGTCAAATGAGCGATAATGGCTCTTGTTTACTCTAATAGATCGATATGTCGGCGCTAGTATAACAACAAAATACATATAAAACCAAGGGACATGTAAAAGATGCGTGAAATTAATTCCTTCAAAATTTGAAAGGAAAACATATGATATAGTGCAAAAATGATGGACAATAGAAATATTCATTATATAATAACGTTAATCCCATATTTGATCAATTCTCACAATATGGAGATTATATGTACCCATCAAAAGAGAAAGTCTTTCAAAATGAAGCAAAATATTTATATCATGATGTTGTCTAATTGTTAAATTATCAAAGAGATCATAAAGCAGAAAATAGTACTCCTAATACTTATGTTAATGTACGCTTTGGCCAATTAATTTATCAATATAGTCTAAATATATATTATTTATACACTTTAATTGTATATATGTATGTATACTTTATATATATAGTGCATGTATATTATATGTATATCCTATAAATATTTGACTGTAATTTTTACTTTTAAATATATCGTATATATTTCATATCACAAAATTTAAAATTTGATGTTCCAAAAATAATAAGATATCCCATGCAAGGGTGCACAACACACATATGGAGTAGTAACTTGATGCACAAGCTCTTTGCTAAATTATTTACATATAATATATATGTAGTGCTTAGACTTAAGCTTGGTGAATTTAGGAATTTACCCTTTTCGTCTCAAATATGGATATATTTTCTCTTGTGGAAATACAAAAAGTTACCCCTTCTGTCCAACAATAATTATCCACTATTGACTTGGTACATTCCTTATGAAACAATAAATAATAGGGGTAATATTACTATATTACCCTTTGACTTGATTAAATTTAATGCTTTGAGAAATGTGTTAGATGATAAATAGTATTTAATAGCAAGGGTAAAATAGACAAAAATGTAAATTATCTCTTGATTTTTTAAATAGGACAAGTATTGTTGAATAACTATTTTTAGTATAGTGGACAACTATTGTTGGACGAAGTGAGTACAAAAACAAAAAAACACGGCTACTTTTAGGAAATTTCTCCTTCCCCATATATCTTGGTTTTCTATATAAATAAGTATTAGTATCCATTCTATTAATACCTTAGCAAATTCACTTGAGATGTTATTTCTTTCTATTATTAATATGAAATCAACTGTGTTCAAATATTACACGATGCAATAGATATTTATAATGTAAAATATTACACGATGCAATAGATGTTTGTAATGTAATAGAAATAATATACGAATATCAATGTACGACAATACTATATACGAATTTGTTAAATCTCTTAACTCAATACCTGATATTTGGACCCAAACTCAAACGATATTAACTAAATTTTTTGAGGGAAAGGTTCATCTGGCTTCGGAAATAAAAACAGTGAAAAGGGGCTTTAGCTAGATTTGAACCCTAGTCTCACGGGTGATTCCTCTAGCTTGTACAAACAACACAAGGACACTCATATGCTCCTCATGGGTGTATAATGTTAACTATATCCTACTTTCTGTCAATTTCTCAAGATATATATATATATATATATATATATATATATATATATGATTTTTTCCAAAATTGACGGGTGCATGTACACCCCACTTAAAGGTGTGGATCCGCCCGTCAAGCAATACACATGCACTTGACAGTATGGCATGTTCAATGAAATCTTTGAAGTTTGAGTCTTACCAAATTAATTGGTAAAGTAGTATTTTGCAATATACTTATTATCAACATAAGTTGCATGGAAAGGAGGATATTACCACGACACAAAGAGATATAAGATATATTATGATGACAAATAGCTTCACCACAACTCATCAGATATTACCATACTAGTTGATTTACTATTGAAAGAACTTCCTACAAGCTTGTGATAGCATCCATGTCGGCTACTTGTACTAATATTGACGGGCTTTAATGAAAAATCAAGAATATGTTTATCACAAAAGAAGTGTCCAAATTCAAGCCCAAAAGGAATAAGGTTGGGCCACACGAAGCCCAATAAAAGAGCCCAAAAAGTTGAACGCTTAAAGTCAAAATTTCCTAGTTTAAACTTTTTCAATTTTAAAAAGCTTCCTAGTTTAAAAAGTTTCCTAGTTTAAAGTTTCCTAGTTCAAAAGTTTTCTAGTTTAAATTTTCCTAGTTATTATTTCCATATAAGTAGGATTTAAATCCCATTCTATTTGGGATTGGTTTTCCCTATATATAGGGGTTGATTTTATTATTTTGAACAGACATGATTAATATTATTTGAGAGGTTTCTCTTCTTTACACCTTTGTATGTGCTGACTATGGATTTATCTTACAACCTTATAAGAACGATTCTTTAAGAGGTAAGATTAATTCTTAATTTGATATCTTTGGTTTCTATTCGTAAATTAAAGAAGGTGATTAGTCTTATACTAATTGTTGTCTCTAATTTCTTCAAAATAGGGGTCTAGATCACTTTTGATCTAAGTTCTTGAATTGACTCTATTAGTATCATAATTAATTTTAATTCGCTAATTTTGAATACTAAGATCAATTAGGGTTCTTAGCACTTTATCTTGAAATTTGGGAATTTTATTCTTGAATTTCACATATCTTTCAATTTCTGTCTTTAATCTATATAATTTTGTTTCCGCATTATTTTCTTGTTTATTCTGGTAACCCGATTCTTATCAGCTTGTCTAACTAATCAGAAAGTCAGATAACCTTCTTCATATGACATATATTGCAAATAAAGACTTAATTTAGTTTATGAGATGTAACTCAAAAAACATTGTGGCAGGACAAAGGCAAACATATGATTGGTCCCACTCAAAACTATAGCTGAAAGTAGGGGTGTTAAAATAAAACTCAACTCGTTCAACCGACTCGTTTAATATGTTCAAATTTGAATGGATCAAAACCACTCATTTATTAATTCAATCCATTCCAGTCTAATAAAATTTGGTTCATGTTCATTAAAAATCTTATCAAAATATTTTTAAAAAGACATTTTTTAAACTTGAAATATTATATATAGTCATATTAATAAATATACATATAATATACATACAATATATATGTTTTTAAAAATTTGTTTTAATTACTTTTTTAGATCTTTTTATATTCTTTGTCTTGTATTAAAATAAGCTAGTACACGCAATTTTTTTAAATTTTCTTTGCCTTTTATTTAAAAAAAACTCATATACACAGAACTTTTTAAATTTTCATTACCTTGTATTTAGAATTTTCGCAAACACATGTAAAAAAAATAAACTCATTTCGTGCCTTCACTCATTGGGTTTTCTCCCCTTCTTTAAAATTTTGATTTGATTTATTCTTTTATTTTCTTTACGTTTTGATCCAAATTTAATTTCGAATATCTTGTATTTAAAATAAGTTGATTCCGGACAAATACCAGAATAAGTGAACGAATCAAATAAAACATAAAAAAAATAAATTAAAGGACATTTTTTAAGATTATTTTTATTATTTAAAAAAATACACATAACTTTTTCTAAAAAAAATAAAAGTGAAATATAAAAAATTAATGAAAAGAGAAAAAAATAAAAAAGTTTCTAAAAAAAATAAAAGTGAAATATAAAAAATTAATGAAAAGAGAAAAAAATAAAAAAGTTTAAAGTGAGGAGGGAAATAAATATTTTATAAAGAAAGAAATGAGAATATATATATATAAAAGTTTGTGATAAATGTCAAAAACATACCTAAACTATTCCCTTTTTTTGAGTTTCATAACTAAACTATTGGGAGTGTGAGTTTCATACCTAAACTATCACTTATTGGTTTGAGAAACATACCTCAGTGGTGTGTGTAATACACTCTCTCTTTTATTTGCAAAAACATTGCCACATGGATAAAATATTTCACCTTGACAAATTTAAATAAACTATTAATATTAGTTAAAAACTAAAGACTAAAGTATTACTATCCTAATTTTTTTTTTTTAAATAATTATTTTTAAAAAAATAAAATTTAAAATATTTTTCTCACCCCACTCCACCATCTCCCACCCCCACCCCCCGATAATCCCCCTATCCTTTTATATTTTAAAATTCTTTTATAAAATATTTTTAAAAAAATTCCTCACCCCTCCCCGCCTCCTTAGTCCTTCCTAAAAAAATATTTGATATTATTTTTTTAAAATAAAATAAAATAAAATTCTATCCCACCCCATTTAACCCTCCGCTCCTAATTTATTTTTATTTTTTTACATTGTTCTCGTTTTGTGTTAAATGTGTATATATACTTTTAGGAAAATATTTTTTTCTACTTACGTACATAATATAACAGAAATAAAATTTTATTTAAAAAAAAACTCTTGCGGCAAGTAAAAAAATATAAATGCTTAATACAAAACGAGAAAAAAAATTGAAAACAGAGAGTCAATTGATTAATTTAACTAACTAAATAAATTAAATAGCGTGCGTTTGACACAATCAATTATGATTGACTGAGTAACTTGCCCAGCTGGGCACCTATATATCTTTAAAATACACTATTAAATAGTGCAAGAGGTAATAGGTCCTACTCAAAGTTTGAGATTGTTATAACAGTTTTGGTCAAAGTTTGGATATATTTCAGACCCTTTTCCTTTTGAAAATCGTGTAAAAGGTACTATTAATCACAATAATTAACAACTTAAAATATTTAAAAGACATATAAAACACTCGGTTGATAGAGAAAGTAAGATATATTATTTGAAAATGTTACAAGTATAGAGAGAGATACTCGGCCACTCTCTAAAATGCACCAATGTCTTCATACATGGTAAAGTTATGACAACCCCCCAAATCACCAAATGATGGGCAGATGGATATCGATCTAAGACCCAGTACAAATAACTGTAATAGCACCGCACCAATATCCTTCAAGGATGCACTAAACACCCCAGTTCGCCAAAAATAATTCACTTAATACCAATACTCAAAATAGTTACTCCGAAACATGGAACCACGACAATAGTGGAAAAGAGGCAATAGACTCAACTGAGTAGCTAGATGTGACGAACACAGATCGTGTCATCCTATCCAAAGAGGAAAATATAAGAATTTATCAACCATGGACCGACCAGCTATTATTAAACTTTTGAATAAAAGAGTCACTTACCAACATCTTAAGAATTGTCTAGTTAATCTATGAAAACAAGTAAGGAAGTTGTACTGATTGACTTGGGCTACGATTATTGCATAGTTGAATTTTTAAAGGAGGAAAATAAGGTCAGGGCACTGCAAAATCATTCAGGATTACTACTTATTCATCAAGTGTTGGCAGCCAAATTTTATGGCGTCTTAAGCCATGGATATATTTTCATCAATATGGTTGAGACTACCTAGCCTCCCCACAGAGTACTACAATTTAGCAATGATTGAGAGTAAATTAGAAATTGATCAAAATAGATGTGTGCACCTCGACAACTCTCAGAGGGAGATACACAAGGTTCTGCATTGTAGTACCAAATGAGATCCAGTTAAAATTCATATATTCATTAGTAACCTAAAACAAGATAAGGGGGGAGGCATACTCTGTATCCAATGAGGAAGAGTTGGGCATACCCAAACAAACTGTGAATACACAAGCCGAATTGTAAAATAAAAGAAACAGAGAAATTAGATTTTAATATGGAGAGGAGCCAACAAGATAATATCCTTCAATAAGAGACAACCAGACTAAAATCAAAATCACCAGACCACCATAAAAGAGATGTAACCGGATAAAGATGGCACAAGCGCGGTTTAAGTCAAAATAAGTAAATACAAAAGTAAGGGTACACCAATCTCACAGGAATGATGAATAAGAGAAAACTCAAAATTCACCAACAACAATAAGCAGCTAGACTCTAATAGTAATAATGCAAATCTTCTAGACCATCAAAAGAGTACGATCGTGACATCATCATGTATTAATTGCAATCGAGATGAATTTGACAAATGAAAAAAGAAACATGTTATTCCTTTTTGGAGGATTTTAGTACCGATATTCCTGGTACTATCTTCTAAACTTTTAACTCCACTATAATAAATACAATATGTATTCCCATAGATTCCATAAGCATAAAACTATCATCTTTACCCTATAATGCCAACACTCCCTCCCAAGTGTGTGGACATACATCAATCCGCCAGATTTTCCAAACTCATTAATATATACGTTTCTAGTCAATGGCGAACAACGAACAACAAAACTCTTAATTCACTAATCAGAAACCACTCCCTAAATAATACTTCCATTTATGCAACCCCCATTCCACCACCGAATGTAATGTCGGAGTCATGGTTGAGACTGAACCTAATGGTCACTCTCTCTCTCTTTCAACGTCATGATTAAGGGAAGAGAGGTAGCTATAGTGGTTTAAAACCTGACATTTCTAGCAAAAGTGGCTGGGGAGGGAATATGCATTGCTATGAAAACATACAATACTCATGTTTGGATGGCGACTGTGCTTCAGAATCCTATGACCTACGATACCCTTTTCTACATTTCAACTTAGGAGACTCTAGTCCCTCAACAACTAAATGCCTTTTCTATCATCAATTGTCCTCAAACCTAGGGATAGATTCTCTCTTCATCTATACCAATAAGGTGCCTCCCACCAGTGTTGGTGCCGATGAGGTAGATGGAGAGCATAAATCAAAGACCAACTAATGTAGCTTAAGAGACAATTTGTATGAAGGAGACATTTTTAACAAGGATCCTAGGTAGATGGAATTCACCCTTTTTTCTACCAAAAATATTGGGAAACTATAGGCTACACAATAATAGCTTTCTGCAAAAAAGCATGGAAGGATGAATACATAAACCCAAGCATTAACACCACCAATATATGCTTAATCTCAAAATACAAAAATACAACAAACCCTTAAAACTTTAGACCCATAAGTCAATGCAATATCACCTACAAAATAATTGCAAATAGAATCAAGCCCATCATGAATAAATTCATGAGGCCTTGTCAAGCCAATTTCATTAAAAATAGGCAAGCTAGTGACAATGCTATCATAGTTCAAGAAACCATCAAGCACTTCAAAAAAAAAATGAAAGGAAAACAAGGTAATATGATTATGAAAATAGATTCGGAGAAAGCTTTCGGTAAACTAGAATGGTTTTTCGTCAAATACACTTTACATTACTTCAACTTTCCTCCTAAACTCATTAACTTAATCATGTCTTGCATCACCACGAGCAAAGTAGCAATCCTTATTAATGGTAACAGGACTAGATACTTTGAGCCAAGTAGAGGGATCAGTAAAGGAGATCCTATGTCGCCTTATATATTCATATTGTGTATGAAAGTGTTGCCTGGGCATATCAATAATGATGTCGAGAAAAAAATATGAAAATCTATATGAATTGTAGGCAAAGATTCAAAACAATATCATCTTTTCTTTGGGGATGACTTGGTGCTTTCGGGGAAAGCTGAAATAAATAACTATAAAAACAATTAAAAGCAGCCTAAAAGAATTCTGCAACTTGAGTGGCCAAAGTATTAAACCTTAAAAAAAAATCAAAATTCAACTTCTCCAAAAACTGTGAGCCAAAAGTAATACATGAAAAAACAGAATATGTGGGAATTCTCAAAAGCAATAGTTTTAAAAAATGCCTTGGCTTTTCTATATTTCAGCAAAAGTCACAATACATGACTATCAATTTATCATTGATAATACGCAATCGAAACTTGCTAGTTGAAAAATTAAATTCCTTACGATTGCTGGAAGAACCATTTCAGCCAAATTCCCCCTTAGTAGCATTCTAACCCATTTAATGCAGCTCCTTAAACTACCTAGTAATATTACAAAAAAATAGACCAAATTCAACGAAACTTCATCTGAGTTACCACGGATGTCAAAAAAAAAGATGCACCTCATAGTTTGAAACATAGTTTCAGAGGAAAAAACAAGGGGGAGGACTTGGTGTTTAAAGATGTAACACCAAACAATTAGCTCTATTAGCAAGACTTGCTTGGAGAATGTTTGAAAACCCAACTACACTTTGAGCAAAAACTATTTTGGATATCTATAAAAGATCAACAAATCTCAATAATGAAAATAACCATAGAAAATATCATAGTTCAATCTGGAGAAACATTAGAATAGGATGGAAGGACTGTAGCCATAGACTACGTTGGATTGTAGGAAATGGTAGCCAAATAAATTTTGTATAGATGCGTGGATAACTCAATGTCCTTAATATCATACTTCAGTAGCCCACTCCCTCGCAATGAAATCACTAGAGTTGTTAATAGTGTTATAGAAGATGGCTCCTGGAAGATTGATAGTGTAAATAACATCTTACCTAGAAATATCCTCCAGGATATTAAAAGGATATACATTCCAAACATCACAGAATCGAAGGATAAACCAACATGGAACATAAATCTCGATGGCAGGTTCAACACTATATCAGCATATTGAGACATCAAAGAAAACTCTAACAAAAAAGATCTAACCCTTCAACTGGAGCTGTGGACTAAGCTGTCCCAATAAAATTAAGTGCTTCATAGGGCTATGCAACCATGAGAGACTACCTACATGCCAATATCTTCACTCAGTAGGCATTAGCATACGTCCAAATTGTACAGTTTGTGGACAGATAGAATGCAATAAAGCTGACGTTTCTGAGGTGAACTAGGCACCACGAATTGTATCAAACATATTATTGAAACAGGAGAACCAGAGTGGCTCCTAGCCCTTACTAAAATGAAACAATTCAACACTAGCTAGGACAAATATAGACTGGAACTTTGTCTTTGCATTCTACGTATAAAACATTTGACTAAATAGAAATCGCAACTATCATAACAATAGAAAATACAATATCTCAACCAATATTCCGCTAGATAGAATTATAGAATACTACTACCTCGGTAACAATAAGATTAAACAACCTATAGCTGGCCCCAAGAATATTGGGAACCACCTGAGACTGGCCTCAAGCTGAATATTGATGGTCTCATACAATTATAATGATAAGACTGGTGGAACAAGGGGAGTAATTAGAGACAGCTTGGGAAATTGGGTCGTAGGTTTCGCTGCAAAAATCAGTGTGAACAATACTCTATATGCATAACTAACAACCCCTTTGATGGGGCTAAAATTGGCCAGAACAATGGTCAATACAGATTCACTAGAGGTCATTAACATTATAAACAATGTGCATGATACATTCGCTAATATTATAACTGAATGCAGGGAGTTGCTTCGACAGATGGGGAGCTCGCTGATCAACAATAGCAGAAGAAGTCAGAACCAGGTGGCTGATACGTTAGCTAAGGAGGGTAGAAGACTGTAGCAGGACGTTGATTTTGTAAGATGGATAGTTCCCCCAACATGTGTTTTAAAAGTTCTCAAATTAGACAACAACAGAACGGATTTTGGTAGGCATGAATTACCATCTGTAATATCGGCTGTATAAGTAACGACGCTAATGTAAGAAGCTAGTAGTGTTTCAAGTCATCGGTCTTGTATGGATACATAATATATATTAATAATATACCTATTTTAACAAAAAAAAAAAATTATTTGAAAATGACGTAAAAAGTAGACACATACATACAACTACTACATAAAATTAGCAATATATAGCCCAATATTAATTAGCAATTAATAGTCCAAAAGAAAAATAGCACGTATTAGCCTAAAAGAAATATAACACACTTTTTACAGTTTTTTTTAAACCATGTGTAACCAACCGGCATTAATTAAGGAGATGTGGGATTATTATTTTTCCTTGTTTTTAACTCCTGTAATTAAGGAAGTTAGTTTTTCTTTAAATTCTCAAACTCAACTTTATTATCAGTATATTTTAAAAAATATATTAACACAGTTTACAACAACACAAAGATATATTTAATTGTAATTTTGTGAATTATTTTTTTATCAACCTACAGTAATTAGTCTATTAATAAAAATTGTTGCCTACTTTTAAGAAATGAAAAAAACACTTATTAATTAACCAATTAAAAAAGGTTACATCAACTTTAATGAAGGATTTTTTTAATCTTTAATTAACTTGTTAAAAGATTATGGCTACTTTTAAGGCAAGAAAATATATTATTAATGCTCAATTAACGTGTATTAATTATCAGATAATTGACAATAATTAATCAAATAATAGAAAAGGCAATGATTTTTATTAGAAAATGTAATTATACGTATATATAAAGTATATATGTTTGTATACGTAAGAATATTAACAATAATTATAGTTGCAATTACATAATGATTACATAAAAAAATTAATATACTTATGTATACACAAAAATTTATTCGTAAAAGTTGACGTTTCAATTTTTGTTTATGTATACAGTAATTGTAGCATGTATACATTACTGTATACATGAACTATATAATGTATACATAAGAATATTACCAATAATTATAGGCATTATTATAATGCATACAAGAATGAGATTAATATGATACATGTATAAATAAATTTTTATTCATAAATTGTACATGTGATTTTGTTTATGTATACGGTAACTGTAGTATGTATACATTGGTTCATATTCATCTTTGTAATCATTGGTCTATCTTCACCTAATAAATTTGTACACATTTATTTTGATTGAGATTGACATTCATTGATATACATTGGTTTGTATTCCTCAAAATCAACATTTCAATTTTTTACGAGAATCTTATGAGAGCCATTTTAACCCATGAAATTTAAAACAAAAATTCTAAATACTATAACCTGAATTTTTGCTTTAAAAAAATTAAAATAATTTAATTCCATACATCACAAAATTTCAAAATTAATTGGGCAAGAAACGCTACATAATTACATATTAAAAGAAATTTTTGGGAGAACCAACGGATAAACATACGGTTATATCTGATTTGCATAAACAGAGTGAAAGCAAATATACATATGAAAAGGATTTTAGAAAGAAAGAAAAAGAAGAATAGCCTAAATTTTTGCAAAGACAAAATTGAGAAAACTTCAATTCAACAAATTATGAAATTCAACAATTTATTGGACAAGAACAAGATTATATATAAAAGATGATTTTTAGAAGTATCCATGAATAAACATATTGTTATATCTAGTTTTCATAAATAAAAGTGAATTAAGGAGAATAATAAAAAATTTGGGAGAGAAACAAATATACGTGTGAAAAGAATTCTAGAAAAAAAAAAAGGAGACAAAAAAGAGAAGAACTCTATTTTAAAACGGTTGACAAATAAAAAGGAGAGAGATAAAAAAAGGAATAATAAAACAATAAATTTTTCCTTTTCAAGAAAAAAAAAGTAGCAATCAAACGTGTTTAGAGAAAAAAGTAGGAAAACAAAAATACATTTTTCAGAAAAATTACTATTGAATGCCAAATAAATAAAACAAAATCTTTTTTTTGCTAAAAAATTAAAAATGGGTTATTTATTGCCAATTTAGTCTATAGGTTGTCATGTTGTGCCATTTTCTCTAAAAAGTAGTAGAAATTACATAAATGGGTCATAAAACTCAAAATAATTACATCTTCATATCCCAATCCAATAAGTAAATTCATGAAGTACGCATTCTCTCCAAAAATAATTACACCCCATACCCCCATTCATTAAGGCTGATAATTTTCGCGTAACAGATACTAAATCAGTATCATATACTGTATTGGTATCATTAAGGCCAATAATTTCGCTTAACTGATACTAAATCAGTATATATATACTGTATTAGTATCATTAAGGTTTCTTGTTCAGAAATTACTCATTAGTCAATGATACTATAAGAGTATATATATATTTTTATGGTATCATTAAGGTTTCTTATTCAGAAATTACTCATTAATCAATGATACGATAAGAGTATATGTATATTATTGTGGTATCATTAAGGTTTCTCGTTCAGAAATTACTCATTAGTCAATGATATTATAAGAGTGTGTGTGTGTGTATATATATATTTATATACTGATTTAGTACTCCCTCCGTTCCTTTTTATATGTCACCTTTTTAGATTGCACTTGCATTAAGAAATTAAGTAACTTTACCCTTCTACCTTTATTTAATGTTTTCTTAAGTCAACTTTCAATAAATGATGAATATGCTAGATTTCAAAAATTAAAATGCATTTGAATGACTATTTAAATTTTTGAGTTTTTTTTTTTAGCCAAATTTTTTCACCAATTGATCTAAGATTTTAAAAAAATTGTTAACTTCAACTTTCAAGATTATTTTTGATTTTTTCTCTATCTTTTATTTTTAATATGTTTGTTGAGATTTCTTTTTCAAAATAAAATTTTATAGAATAGTGAATGGAGAGAG